>NC_069486.1:12813814-12841152 GCF_026875155.1 Cherax quadricarinatus | reverse complement strand
CAAAAACCCAAAAACGGGAACCCCCTGCAAGTCTTTAATATGTATTTCCCGGGGCGGAGGAAGAAGTACATGATAATATAGCCTGGAAAGTACCGAGGGGCGGTGCCAAATCTGAACACTGCCATAACAACAACTGGGTGGAGATATGGGGGGAAGTTAAAAAAAACCCATGAGGACAGGGGTGCTGTGGGCACAATAAGAGAACACGATCAAAATCCGTGGCACAATACGAGAACACGTATCAACTCTGGGGGGAAAAATAAAGAACACGTATCAACATCCGGGACCAATAAGAGAACACTGATCAACATCCTGGGCACAAAAGAGAACACTAAATCAACATCCTGGCACAATAAAAGAACACTATATCAAAATCCTGACCAATAGAGAACACTGTACAAAATCCCTGGACACAATAAGAGAACACTGTATCAACATCCGGGCACAATAAGAGAACACTGTATCAAAATCCCTGGACACAAAAAGAACACTGAAACAACATCCGTGGCAAAATAAAAGAAAAACCGTATCAACATCCGTGGGCACAAAAAGAACACTGATCAACATCCGGGACACAATAAGAGAACATTGTATCAACACCGTGGGCCAATAAGAAACATGTATCAACACCGTGACACAATAAAAACATTTTATCAAAACCTGGACACAATAAAGAACATTGTATCAACATCCTGGCACAATAAGAAACACTGTATCAAAAACCTGGGCACAAAAAAAACATTTTAAACATCCGTGGACACAATAAAAACACGATCAACAACCCCTGGGCACAAAAAGAAACACTGTATCAACATCCTGACACAATAAGAGAACATGTATCAACATCCGTGGACACAATAAGAGAACATGTATCAACATCCGGGCCAATAATTTTCTTCGACCCAAAGTAGGGAAGAGAAGTATCTATCGACCCAATTTTTGACTTTTTTTGGCCTGCTCGGGATTTAAAAAATAATTAAAATGAGCCTAGCCTATCACATCGCTTAAAAATTTTTTTTTAGGCCTCACTAGTTATGTAACCTGACCCTTTTTGTGCACATAATAGTTTCTTCACATAACATGTTTCAGTTCATATAAAATTTCCCTGTGCACATAACAGTCTCATTGCACAAAATATCTGTGTGCACATAATATTTCATGGACATAACATTCTCATGTAACATAAAAAAGCCTCATTTGCACATAAATGTCCATGTGCACAAACAGTCTCATTTCCATAACATCTCATGGCACATAACAAGTTTCCCCTGGCACATAATATGTCTCATGTGCACAATAACATGTCTCATGCACAACATGCCTCATGTGCACAAACATGTCTCATGCGCACATTCTCATTGCACATAAAAATGTCTATGTGCACATAAAAGTCTCAGCCCTAACAGCTCATTTGGGGACATAACAGTCTCATTTCACATAACATGTCCCAAGTGCACATAACTGTCCATGTGCACAAACATCCCATGCACATAACTGTCTCAGGGCACATAACAGCCCCCTGGGCACAAAAAATGTTCATGGCACATAACATTCCATGCGCACTAACATGTCTCATGTGCACAAAACGTTTTCCCTGTGCACAACAGTCCATGGCACATAACATGTCTCGTGCCCAAAAAACATGTCTCCCGGCACATAACATGTCCATTGCACAAACTTTCCAGGCACATAACAGTCTCATGTGCACATAACATGTCTCCGTGCACATAACAGCTCTGTACTTTAAAATGTCTCATGTCACATAAAAATGTCCCCATTGCACATAAAAATACCTCATGGCAAAATAACATGTCTCATTGCACATAACAGTCTCAGTCACAAACTACCCATGTGACAAACATTCCATGGCACATAACTTTCCTCATGCCACAAACATGTCTCATTCCATAAAATGTCCATGTGCACAAACATTCTCATTGCACATAACATTTTCATGTGCACATAACATGTCTCTCGCACATAAAAAGCTCATTTCACATAACATGTCCATGTGCACATAACATGTCCCCATGTGCACAAAACATGTCTCATGCCACATAACAGTCTCATGTCACATAACAAGTCTCATGTTCACATAACATGTCTCATGTGCCCCAAAAACATGTCCATGTGCACATAACATGTCCCCAAGTGCACATAACATTCTCATGTGCACATAACATGTCCCATGTGCACAAACATGTCTCATGTGCACAAACATGTCTCATGCGCACATAACAAAGTCTCATGTTGCACATACATACCTCATGTCACATAACATGTCTCAAGTGCACTAACATGTCTCATTTTCACATAACATGTCCATGTGCACAAACATGCCCCATTGCACATAAACATGTCTCATGCGCACATAAAAATTCTCATGTCACATAACATGTCTCATGTGCACATAACATGTCTCATGTGCACATAACATGTCTCAGTGCACATAACATGTCTCATGTGCAAAATAACATTCTCATGTGCACATAACATACCCATGTCACATAACATGCCCCATGTGCACATAACATTCCCCAGTGCACATAACATGCCGCATGTGCACATAACATGTCTCATGTGCACATAACATGTTTCATGTGCACATAACATCTCAAGTGCACATAAACAGTCCTCATGTGCACATAACATGTCTCATGTGCACAAACATGTCTACATGTGCACATAACATGTCTCATGTGCACATAACATGTCTCATGTGCACATAACATGTCCATGTGCACATAACATGTCTACAATGTGCACATAACATGTCTCATGGCACATAACATACTCATGTGGCACATAACATCTCATGTGCACATAACATGTCTCATGTGCACATAACATGTCTCATGTGCACATAACAATGTCTCATGTGCACATAACATGTCTCCATGTGCACATAACAGTCTCATGTGCACATAACATGTCTCATGCACATAACATGTCTCATGTGCACATAACATGTCTCATGTGCACATAACAAGTCTCATGTGCACATAAACATGTCTCATGTGCACATAACAATGCCATGTGCACATAACATGTCTCATGTGCACATAACATGTCTACATGTGCACATAACATAGTCCTCATGTGCACATAACATGTCTCATGTGCACATAACATTTCTCATGTGCACATAACATGTCTCATGTGCCACATAACATGTCTCATGTGCACATAACATGCTCATGTGCACATAACATGTCTCATGTGCACATAACATGTCCATGGCACAAACTGCCGCATTGCACATAACATGTCTCAAAGTCCATAACAGTCTCATTTCACATAACATTCCCATGTGCAAAACGCCATGGCACATAAATGTCCATGGCACAAACTGTCTCAGTGCACAAAACATTTTCATGTCACAAAAAAATTCCCAGGGCCATAACATGTCCATGTGCACTAACATTTTTCATGTGGGACATAACAAGTCTCGTGCACAAACGTCCCATGTGCACAAACATGTCCAGTGCACAAACATTCTCATGTCCATAACAGTCCATGCGCACATAAAACAAATGAATACTGCTACGATCACAAGAGACTTCGCCAATTTCGCCCAAATTTGCTCAAATTGCCAAGCTTTCTGCGATTGACGCTTACGGGGGATGCATTTCAAGTGTTGCCAGAGATTAGGAGGCTGTCAGCTTGCCGGGGGGGGGGGGGGGGGGGGGGGGGGGGGGGGGGGGTGTCCCAGCTTGACGGGGGGCGTCAGCTTGACGGGAGGTTGTCATTTGACGGGAGCTGTCAGCTTGGGGGAACTGTCATTTGACGGGAGGGGTGTCACTTGACGGTAGGCTGTCCTTGACGTACTGTCAGCTTTGGGGGAGGCTGCAGCTTGACGGAGCTTCACTTGACGGAGGCTGTCGCTTGGCGGGAGGCTGTCCTTGAAGGGGGCTTCAGTTTGACGAAGACTGCACTTGACGGAGACTGTCAGCTTGACGGAGGCGTCAACTTTACGGGGGGCTGTCAGCTTGAGGGAGGGTGTCACTTTACGGGGGGCGCACTTACGGGGGCAGTCACTTGACGGGGGACTTCACTTGACGGGGGGGCTGTCAGCTTTACGGAGACCCCCTGTCACTTGACAGGAACTGTCAGCTTGACGGGGGACTGTCAGCTTGACGAAGGGGAAAATGTTAGCTTACGAGAAGGGGCTTAAAGCTTGCCCACTTCTTTCATCTTGCTGGCTGACAGCATCAAAGGAACAAGTTAAGAGGGGGGGAAAAGCATCGTACTCTACCCATCCTGAAACCCGTACTTATAAAAGGGGGAGAAGAGCATCGTACTCTACCACACGTGAAGCTCCGTACTTATAATAGGAAGAAGAGCCGTACCTCCACAACTGAAGCTCCACTTATAAATAGGGAGAGAAAAACCGACTCTCCACGTCGTGAAACTCCGTACTTATAAATAAGGAGAGAAGAGCACGTACTCTACCACAGCGTGAGCTCCCTACTTTTAAATAAGGGAGAGAAGGCACGTACTCCCAAGTCCCGGGAACCCGTACTGATAAAAATTTTTCACATTATCCCCCTTTTGTAAAAAAGTAACTATGGCGAAACGTCTACAATAATACAGTGTTACACAGGTTTTACACAGGTGTTGTTTCCAAGGTTTTGTGCCAAGGGGTTGTGCCAATGTTGTACACATTTTACACAGGGGTTGTACACAGGTGGGTACCCAAAGGGTGTACCAAGGGGTTGTACACAGGTGTTGTACACAGGTGTTTGCACAGGTGTTGTACCAATGTTCACACATTTTTTTGTACACAGCGTTTTCCCCAAAGGTTTGTACACAGGTTTGTACACAGGGGTTGTACACAGGTGCTGTACACTATGGTGTAAACATGGTTGTCACAGGGGTATACGCAGGTGTTTACACAGATGTTTTTACACATTTTTGTACACAGGTGTTGTACCAGGGTTTTACCAGATGTTATACCAGGGGTTGTCACAGGTGTTTTACACAGGGGTTTTACCAGGTGTTGACACCGGTGTGTACACAATTTGTACACAGGTGTGTACACAGTGTTGTACACAGGGGTTATACACAGGTGGGGTACAAAGGTTTTAACAGGGGTTTTTTCACAGTTTGTTCCCAGTTTTGTACACAGGGTTTTTACACAGATGTTGTACACAGATGTTTTTTCACAGATTGCACAGTGTTTCACAGGGTTGTACACGGGTTATACACATGTTTTTACACAGGGTTTTGCACAGGTGGTGACACAGGATTTATACAGGGGTTGACACAGATGTTGTACATAGTGTTTTACACAGGTGTTGTGCCCAGGTGTTTACACAGGTTTTACCAATTTGTACCAGGGGTTTACATCGGGGTTGTACACAAGTTGTACACATGTTTTTTACACAGGGGTACACAGGGTTGTAAAAATTTGTACCCGTGTTTTTAACAATGTACACAGGGGTTGTACCCAGGTGAAACACACTGTTTACAAGGGGTTTTACACAGATGTTTTACAAAAGATGTTGTACACAGGTGTTGAACACAGGTGTTGTACACAGTGTTGTACCAGTTTGTACCCCAAATGTTTTTACACAGGGGCGTACCCAAATTTGTACACAGGGGTTTTTACACAGTGTTGTACCATGTTTGTAGCAAGTGTTGTACACAGGGGTTTTTACACAGTGTTGTACCAGGTGGACACAGGGTTTTACCCAAGTGTTGTACGCAATGTTGTACCAGGTGTTTACACAGGGCGTACCCAAATGTTGTACACATTTGTACACAGGGTTGTACCCAATGTTGTCACAGGTGTTGTCACAGGTGTTTTACAAGGGGGTTTTTACCAGGGGTTGTAACCCGGTTGTACCCAAGTGTTGTACAAGGTTTGTACACAGGTGTTTTACACAGGGTTGTACCAGGTGTTGTACCCAATGTTGTCCCAATGTTGTACCAGGTGTTTTTACACAAGGTTGTACACAGGGGTTGACACAGGTGTTGTACACAGGTGTTTACCCCAATGTTTGTACACAGGGGTTTTTACACAGGTGTTGTACACAGGTGTTTCCCAATGTTTACACAGGTGTTGTACCCAAGTGTTACCAGGGGTTTTTACACAAGTTTACCCAAGGTTGTACACAGGTGTTGTAACCCGATGTTTTTCCCCCAACGTTGTACACATGTTGTACACAGGGTTGACACAGGTTTTGTACCCAATGTTGTACCAGGGGTTGTACACAGGTGTTGTACACAGGGGTTTAAAACCCCAAATGTTTTTTACACAGGGGGTTGTACACAGGGGTTGACACAGGTGTTGTACCAAGGTTGTACCGTGTTTTGTACACAGTTTTTACCAGGGGTTTTACCCAAGTTTGTACACAGGTGTTGTACCCAAGGGTTTACACAGGGGGTTGTACTCGGTGTTGTACACAGGAGTAACGGGGTTTTCCACAGGGGGTTTTACCCAATGTTGTCACAGGTGTTGACAAAAGGTGTTTTTTCCCCGGTGATGCACAGGGGTTGTACCCAAGGTTTTTTACACAGGGGGTGTACACAGGTGTTGTACACATGTTGAAACCCCAAATGTTGTACACAGTGTTGTACCAAAGGGTTGTACACAGGTTGTACACAGGGGTTTTACCCATGTTGTACACAGGTGTTTTACCCAATGTTGTACACAGGTTTGACGCGGGGTTGACCCAAGTGGTACACAGGTGTTGTACACGGGGTTTACGCAGGGGTTGTACCCAATGTTGTACACAGGGGTTGTACCCAAGTTTGACACGGTGCGTACCCAAGTGTTTTACACATGTTTACCCCAAATGTTTAACAGGTTTGTACGCGGGGTTGTACACAGGTGTTGTACACAGGGGTTTTTACCCAAGTGTTGACCCAAGTGTTGTACACGGTGTTGTACACAGGTTTTGTACACAGGGGTTTTACACAGTGTCGTACCCCAAATGTTGTACCCAAGTTTTTTTACCCAAGTGTTGTACCCACGTGTTGTACACAGGGGTTTTTACACAGGTTTGTACACAGGGTTTACACAGGTTGTACCCAATGTTGCCAAGTGTTTACACAAGTGTTTTACCCCAATGTTTACACAGGGGTTGTACACAGGTGTTTTTACACGGGTTTCACAGGGGTTTCCCAATGTTGACCCAAGGTTGTACCCAAGTGTTGTACCCCAATGTTTTAAAAGTTTTGTACACAGGTGTTGTACCCAAAGGTTGTACACAGGTGTTGACACAGGTGTTGACCCCAAATGTTTTTACCCAAGTGTTGACACAGGTGTTGACACAGTGTTTACCGGGCGTAATTCACCGCTTGTGGGTACAGGTACCGTTTATTCAGTGTTTTAATCGTTGTTCGGGGGCACATATAAAATAAATTCTTGTTTTTACGTATATTTGTGACATGTTGTGACGTAGTTTGTGACGTACGTTTTTGACGCAATTTTGGGGCGGTAATAAAAGTCCCCTTTAATTTCTCACATAAATTTAGCTGGAATTGGGGTTGTTTGTGAGGGGGGGTGTTTTGTTTTAATGGATTATGGTGACTGACCAGGAACTGGGTCGGGGTCATTTTCCATGAAAAACCCCGGGTTTAGCGCTCCCCCCATATTTCCCAAAAAAACTACCGATGAGATGGGTGAGGCTGAGAGTCGGAGATTTCCGGAAGAGTTTCCCCCCAAGGGGTTTTCCCTTTACGTTGTGAGGGCTCTTTATCTAGGGGAATTTTGGGTCTGTCTCCGGTTCCCGAATTTTTGCCAGTGCCATGCCATGCCTCAGTGGGTTTTTAGGTAACCGTGCCTCAGGCGGGTTTTAGGTAACCATGCCTCAGGTCGGGTTTTTAGGTGTCCAGTCATCAGGGCGGGGTTGTAAGTGTCCATGCCTCAGTCGGTTGTAGGGGGTTCAGTGCCTCAGGTCGGGTTGCAGGGGTCCAGTCCCAAAGGCGGTTTTTGGGCCATGCCCCAGTCGGGGTTTTAGGGAACCATGCCCCAGTCGGGTTGTATGTCCAGGCAATCAGGTCGGGGTTTTAGGGGTTTCCCTGTCCCCGGGCGGGTTTAGTTCCATTTCCTCAGGTCGGGTTGGGTAAACCCGTGCCTCAGGGCGGTTGTAGGTGTCCGGGATCAGGGGTTTTAGGTGTCCATGCCTCAGGTCGGGTTTTAGGTGTCCATGCCTCGGTCGGTTTTAGGGCCATGCCTCGGTCGGTTTTCAGTTCCAGTGCCTCAGGTCGGGTTGTAGGGGTCCAGTGCCTCATTCCGGGGCAGGTGTCCCAGGGCCCCAGGGCGGGTTGTGGTGTCCATTCCTCGGGCGGGTTGTAGGGGTCCTGCCTCATCGGGTTGCAGGGCCATGCCTCAGGCGGGTTTTAGGGTCCGTGCCTCAGTCGGGTTGTAGGGGTTTCCCTGCCCCAGTCGGGTTTCAGTGTCCAGGCCCCAGGGGCGGGGTTGTAGGTTCCATGCCCATTTGGGTTTTAGGGGTCCAGTCCTCAGGGCGGGTTTTTAGGTGTCCCGTGCCTCAGGTCGGTGTAGGTGTCCATGCCTAGGCGGGTTTGTGGGGTCCAGTCCTCAGGCGGGTTGTAGGGGGGTCCCCCCCGTCCTCGTCGGGTTTTTGGGGTCCAGGGCCCAGGCGGGTTTTTTGGGGTTCCAGGCCCCAGGGAGGTTTTCGTGTCCAGTCCTCAGGTCGGGTTTTTAGTGTCCAGGCCTCATCGGGTTGTAGGGGTCCGTCCCCAGGTTCGGGTTTTAGGGGTCCATCCTCAGGTCGGGTTGTAGGTGTCCAGCCTCAGGTCGGGTTGCAGGTGTCCAGTCCGCAGGGCGGGTGTAGGGCCATCCTCGGGCGGGGTTTAGGTGTCCAGTGCCCAGCGGGGGTTTTGGTGTCCAGTGCCTAGGGCAGGGGTAGGGGTCCAGGCCTCAGTGGGTTGTGGTTCCATCCTCAGGTCGGGGTTTTAGTTCCAGTGCCTCAGTCGGTTGTAGGGGTCCATGCCTCAGGGCAGGTTTTAGGTTCCATGCCCAGGGCGGTGTAGGTGTCCGGGCCCCAGGTCGGGTGTAGTTCCAGGGGTCAGGTCAGTTGTAGGTGTCCAGGCCTCAGGTCGGTTGTAGTGTCCATGCCTCAGGCAGTTTAGGTTCCAGTGCCCCAGGTCGGGGTTTTAGGGGCCAGTGCCCCAGGTCGGGTTTTAGGGGGCCAGTCCTCAGGGCAGGTTTAGGTGTCCAGTGCCTCAGGCGGGGTTTTAGGTGTCCAGTGCCTCAGTCAGGTTGTAGGGGTCCATGCCTCAGGTCAGGTTTTTGGGTCCAGTGCCTCAGTCGGGGTTTCAGTGTCCAGTGCCTCAGGCGGGTTTTTAGGTTCCAGTGCCTAGCGGGGGTTTTAGGGAACCATGCCTCAGGTCGGTTGTGGGGGCCAGGCATCAGGTCGGGGTTTTTGGGGTCCAGTGCCTCAGGCGGTTGCGGTGTCCATGCCTCAGGGCGGGTTTTTAGGTGTCCAGTGCCTCAGGGCGGGTTTTAGGGCCAGGCCCCAGGCGGGTTTTAGGGTCCAGGCCTCAGGTCGGGGTTTTAGTGTCCCCTGCCTCAGGCGGTTTTTAGGGGTCCATGGGCCCCAGGTCGGGGTTTCAGGTGTCCATGCCCAGGTCGGGGTTTTAGGTTCCGGGGTCGGTCGGTTTTAGGGGCCATGCCCAGGGCGGTTTAGGTCCAGTGCCTCGGTCGGGTGTAGTTCCAGGCCTCAGGTCGGTTTTTTGGGTCCATGCCCCAGGGGGGGTAGGTGTCCCTGCCTCAGGCGGGTTTAGGTGTCCAGGCCCCAGGTCGGGTTTTAGGTGTCCAGTGCCTCACGCAGGTTGTAGGTGTCCATGCCCAGGGCGGGGTTTTAGTGCCAGTGCCTCAGGGCGGGGTTTTAGGTGTCCAGTGCCTCGCGGGTTGTAGGTGTCCAGGGCCCAGGGCAGGTTGTGGGGGTCCAGGCCTCAGGTCAGGTTTTAGGGTCCAGTGCCTCATTTGGGTTTAGGGTCCAGTCCTCAGGTCAGGGTTTTAGGGGTCCCCGTGCCTCGGTCGGTTTAGGGGTCCATGCCCGGTCAGGGTTGTAGGTGTCCAGTGCCTCAGGGCGGGTTTTAGGGGCCAGTGCCTCAGGGCAGGGTTGTAGGGCCCCGCCCAGGGCGGTTGATTGGGAAAGTGCCTCAGGTCGGGGTTTTAGGGTCCAGTGCCTCAGGGCAGGTTGGGTGTCCAGTGCCTCAGGGCGGTTGTAGGGTCCATGCCTCAGTCGGTTTCAGGCCCGTCCTCAGGGCAGGGGTTTTTGGGGGTCCAGTGCCTCAGGGCGGTTTTAGGAACCAGTGCCTCAGGGCGGGTTGGGAGTGTCCATGCATCAGGGCGGTTTTAGGGGTTCCAGTGCCCCAGGGCGGGGGCAGTGTCCAGTGCCTCAGGCGGGTTTTAGGGGTCCCGTGCCTCAGGGCGGGTTTAGGTCCAGTCCTCAGTCGGGTTCAGGGTCCATCCTCAGGCGGGTTGTAGGGTCCGTCCCAGGTCGGGGTTTTAGGGGTTCCAGTGCCTCAGGGCGGGGCATGTGTCCCCGTGCCTCGGGCGGGGTTTTAGGTGCCAGTCCTCAGGTCGGGGTTTTAGGGTCCGTGCCGCGGTCGGGGTTTTAGGTGTCCATGCCCCCAGGTCGGGTTTTTAGGGGTCCATCCCCCAGTTTGGGTTTTTAGGGGTTTCCCTGCCTCAGGCAGGGTTTAGGGGCCATGCCTCAGGCATGTAGGTGTCCATCCCAGGTCGGGGTTTTAGGTTCCAGTGCCCCCAGGTCGGGGTTTAGGTGCCATGCCTCAGGTCAGGTTTTATTTTCCTGCCTCCGGCGGGTCTAGGGGTCCAATGGGGTTTTGGGCTCTGAAAACGGTTTTGGTCTATGAAGAATGGGGTTTTGGGCTCTAAACTGGGTTTAGGTCTCTGAAAACGGGGTTAATCCTGAAAAGGGGTTTAGGTCTCGAAGAGGTTTAGGTCCTGAATGGGTTTTTGGGCTCGAAAGTGGTTTAGGCCTGAAGAGTGGGTTTAGGTCTCTAAGACTGGGTTTTGGTCTCTGAAATGGTTTAGGGCTCTGAAAGTGGTTTAGGGCTCGAAAGTGGGTTTTTTGGGCCCGAAGATGGGTTTAGTCTCTGAAGATGGTTTAGGTCCTGAAGATGGGTTTTGGTCTCTGAAGATGGTTTAGGTCTCTGAAGAGTGTTTAGGTCTCTGAACAAGTTTAGGTCTCTGAACATAGTTTTAAACCTGAAAACTGGTTAGGGCTCTAAAAGGGTTTAGGGCTCTGAAGAGTGGTTTTGGTCTCGAAGTGGGGTTTTGGTCCCCTGAAAGTGGGGGTTTTGGTCTCTGAAGATGGGTTTAGGTCTCTGGAGTGGGTTTTGATTCTAAGATGGTTTAGGGCTCTGAGGAGGGTTTAGGTCTCTGAAAGGGGGTTTGGTCTCTGAAGAGTGGGGTTTTGGGCTCTGAAGAGGGGGTTTTGGGCCCTGAAGGTGGTTTAGGGCTCTGAAAAAGGGGTTTAGTCTCTGAAAGTGGTTTTTTGGGCTCGAGAGGTTTAGGTCTCTGAAAGGGGTTTAAAGGCCTGAAAATGGGTTTTGATCCTGAAGAGTGGGTTTTTGGGCTCGAAAGTGGGTTTAGATCTCTGAAGATGGGTTTGGTCTCTGGGAGGGGTTTTGGTCTCGAAAAGTGGGGGTTTGGTCCCGAAGAGTGGGTTAAAGGGCTCGAAAAGGGGTTAGATTCTGAAGTGGGTTTTGGGCTCGAAGAGTGGGTTTTTTGGCTCGAAAAGTGGGTTTTGGGCTCTGAAGAGTGGGTTTAGGTCTCTGAAAGTGGTTTGGGCTCGAAGAGTGGGTTTAGTTCTCTGAAGAGTGGGGGTTTTGGTCTCTAAGAGTGGGGTTTTTGGGCTCTGAAGAGTGGGGTTTTGGTCTCGAAAGGGGTTTTGGGCCTGAAGAGTGGGTTTTGGTCTCTGAAGAGTGGGTTTTGGTCCTGAACAGTAGGTTTTGGTCCGAAATGGGGTTTTGGTCTCTGAAAGGGGGGTTTTTGGGCCTGAAGAGTGGGTTTAGGGCTCTGAAATGGGTTTAGGGCTCTGAAGACTGGGTTAGGTCCTGAAAGGGGTTTTTGGTCTCTGAAGATGGGTTTAGTCCCCGAAGACTGGGGTTTTGGGCTCTGAAGAGTGGGTTTAGGTACTGAAAGGGGGGTTAGGGCACGAAAGTGAGTGAGGCCCCTGAAGAGTGGTTTTTGGTCTTGAAAAGTGGGTTTTTTGGCCTCTGAAGAGTGGGGGTTTAGGCTCTGAAGATGGGGTTTTGGTACGAAAAAGTGGGTTTAGGTCACTGAAGAGTGGTTTAGGGCTCTGAAAATGGGTTAGGTCCTGAAGGTGGGTTTAGGGCTCTGAAAGTGGGGTTTAGGTCTCGAAAGTGGGTTTTTGGGCTCGAAAAGTGGGTTTAGGTCTCGAAGAGTGGGAGGTCTCTGAAGAGTGGTTAGGGTTTTGAAGTGGGTTTAGGTATCGAAAGTGGTTTTTCACTGAAGATGGGTTTGGTCTCGAAAGTGGGTTTTTGGGCTCTGAAGAGGGTTAGGTCTCTAAAGTGGTTTTGGGCTCGAAAGGGGGGTTTAGGTCCTGAAAGGGGTTTAGTCCCCTGAAGAGTGGGTTTGTCCTGAAGAGTGGTTTAGGGCATGAAAAGTTGGGTTTTGGGCTCTGAAATTTTTTAGGTCTATAAGGGTTGGGGTTTTGGGGCTCTGAAGAGTGGGTTTAGGTCTCTGAAGAGTGGGTTTTGGTCTATGAAAGTGGTTTTTGGTTCCTAAAGTGGGTTTAGGGCTATGAGAGTGGGGTTTTGGTCTCGAAAGTGGGGTTTGGCATGAAGATGGGTTTAGGGCTCGAAGAGTGGGTTTAAAGGGCCCTGAAAGTGGGGGTTTTGTCCTAAAGTGGGGTTTTTTCTATGAAGAGGGGTTTTGGTCTCGAAAGTGGTTTAGGTCCTGAGAGTGGTTAGGGCCTGAAGATGGGTTTTTGGGCTCGAAGATGGGGGTTTTGGGCTATGAAGAGTGGTTTAGGTCTCGAAGATGGTTTAGGCTCTGAAGAGTGGGTTTTTGGTCTCTAAGATGGGTTTAGGCCTGAAGAGTGGGTTTAGGTCTCTGAAGAGTGGGGGGTTGGGGAGCTGTGTCATTCGTATGAGATTTTGGGGCTATTTTTTGGTTTTGGGTGCGTAGGGGGGGGGAGAGTGAGGTATAGGTGAGGTATGGGTGAGGATAGGTGAGGTAGTGGGTTAAAAGGTAGGGGGGTAGTGGGTGAGGGTAGGTGAGGTATGGGTGGTATAGGGGGGGAGTGGGGTGGGGTAGTGGGTGAGGATAGTGGGGAGTAGTAGGAGTAGGTAGGTAGAGGGAGGTAGTTTGAGGTGGAGGGGTAGTGGGTGAGGTATAGGTGAGTAGAGTGGGGTAGAGGTGGGGTATAGGTGAGGGTAGTGGGTGGGGTAGTAGGTGAGGTAATGAGGTAGTAGTGGGGTGTAGTGAGGATGGGGTGGGGTATTAGGTGGGGTAGTAGGGAGGTAGTGGGTGGGGATAGTGATATAGGGGGCGTAGGAGGTAGTGGGTGGGGGTATAGGTAGGTAGTGGGTGGGGGTAGTAGTGGGGCAGTGGGGGGGCGGGGTGAGTATAGGTGAGGTATATTTGGGGCAGTATTTTAAGTAGTAGTGAGGCAGTAGGTAGGTTGTGGGTAACCAATGAACAGACATGTAAGTAGTCTGATTGGGGTCCCTAACACCATCAAGGGCCTTTCACCCACTCTTTTTTTTAAATGGTATTTTTTTCTTTTGCTTCTTGAAAAAAATTGAAATGGCTTGACCTTTGAAACAAAAAACCAACACACGACATACACGTACAAACACCACACTACACGACACGTACACCAGCGTCACCCTCATTTCCCCCAGTAATCCCTCAGAGCTGTCCACCCGGGGCTTCTCAATTGAGATTTAAGCTACAGGAACCCTGAAATTTTGGACATCGTGCACACAAGGTGTTGGCGGGAAACGCCACCCTTGAATGGTTAAGGGTTTTTAGGGGGGGGGGGAGAAGGGGGGAAGGGGGGGGGACAGGGGTTTCCCCCCCCCTCCCACGCCATCCCGGGTCGGGGCTGGGGGGGGACTTGTCGCCTGAAGAGGACTGAAAGAGGAACAAAAGGGAACGGGAAGAGGAACTGAAGAGGAAAGGATGAGGGGGAGGAAGAGGGGGAAAGGAGGGGGAACAGGAGGAGGAACAGGGGGAACGGGAAAAAAAGAAGAAGAAGAGAACGAGAAAACAAGGTCGGGAACAGAGGTGAAAAAGGGGGCGCTATTCATTATGAAATCTGTAATCCCTTTTTTTCCTCCTCTTCCCCCTCCTCCTCCTCCAATTCCTTTCCATCCTCTTTTCAAATAAGTGGGGAATGTTGAAAAACCAAATAGAACATGAGACAAAGAAAAAGGGGAGAGGGAAGGGAATAAGAGGGTAAGAAAAAAGGAAAAGTAAGAATAATAATGGCGAGGCTGTGATTGTGAAAACCGGGGCTGAGTTTCGTTCTGATTTGGGAGCGCGGGACTGGGGAATTACTGTCATCAAGAAAATCCTCCTTTTATACACTTTTTGCCCCCGCCTGTATCAAGTGTTGGATCAGAGTGGGGATTTAAAAAGGGTTTCAAATTTCCATGAAACGTCTTCCAGAAGCCTAGAATTTTTTTTATTTCGTTAGAAAATAAAGGGTTTTTTAGGTTTGGTCAGTTACGTTACAGAATTTTTCGTTAGGGGTTAATTTTCATGACGTTACATTAAAGGTTTAATTATAACTTTTTGGGGGTTTCTATAACTTTCCAGGATACAGACGAAGATGAAATATAAACCACGACTAGCCCCTTATTATGAAGTAATGGTTTCACAGGGGCACTGTGGGCACGTGAAGTGGCTGAAACCAATCCAGGGGGGGTAGTTATTCACCCAAACAGGCCGGGTATGTCAAAATGAGAACCACCCTTTTGTGGGGGCCCAGGAGCCAGCCCCCAACAACTCTCTCCGAGGGGGGGCTAAGAAACAGCAAATGGGTTACGGGTACGTTTTGCTCGGGCAGGCACCTTGGGTTGTCTCACCAACCAATTTTAGCAAGTTGTTTTTGGTATTAAACAACCCGGAGGCCCCGAGGGGCCCAACCCCAGAGAGAGAAAGGAGTACAATTGTTCCTCTATGTTCACGTGGACCAAGTGAAAAAAGAGGTAGGGGATTTTAGATGAATGGGTTTAAAAAACCCACATGTTGTTTAAATTAGACACATGTCAACTCTTGGGTATCTTTTTTGAGGAAAATTCGCCCCCACGTTTTTTTGAAAAAAACCCTTCATCTGACCTGTCGACACGCAACTTTTTTGGGGTCAATACTTGGGAATTCTTCGCTTTTCCTAACCCTTTGGTCACACCTTGGCACGACCTTGGGGACACCTTTGGGGACGACCTTTGGGCACGACCTTGGCACGACCTTGGGGACACCTACTTCCCCTTTAACAAATGTGACACACCACGACTGCTGCACCTCTCCTGCCATACGGTTTTTAAGCTCTTCTCCGTCAAAAAGCCGTATTCTATTCAAGATTGATGGGCGAACACATCGACTCAAGATTGAGGGGCGATTACCTCATCTCCTGTTCTTTAAGTTTCTCCTTTTTATGGGGCTGAGAACCACTGTGGGGGGAAAAGTTTTTCCCCAAAAAAGATACCCAAAAGTTGCACAGGGGTCTAATTTATCAACAAGTTAGGGGGGGTGCAGGCGATTTTTAGCCTACTTCCCCCTAATTGTTAGCAAAATAAAAGACAAGTGCAGGCTGGTTGGTAGGCCCATTTCCCCCAATTTTTAGCAAATATAAAACAATACAATGTGAAAATAAACCCCTCTGGTATGCAGTTAAATTAGGTACGTTTAATTACATCAAAAGGTCATTAAATTTTCCGCTGCAGAAAATACAATTCAATATTTTTTTAAAACCAAAAAAAAGACAATTTTTTTATGACGTCAGATCATGGGGAATTTTTTGTGTTTGTTTTTTTACTAAACTTTTTTGTTGTTAGCTGTGTTTGTCTGTTATATTTTTCTTGGTTTGCAGCGTAGTAAGGTCCGTCCCGCAAATTTTGTGCTGGGGGATTTGTGTTTCTCTCTCTCCCTCTCTCTCTCTCTCCTCTCTCCTCTCTCTCCCCTTCTCTCCCCCTCTCTCCCTCAACCCCTCCCTCTCCTCTCTCTCTTCTCTCTTTCTATCTACACATCTCTTTCTCTCTCTCTCTCTCTTATTTAGAAGGACAATAAGGGAAATGGAGAAGTAGGGACATTGTGGGTCATCGTGGACCATTTTGGCATCGTGGACCAATTTTTGGGCCCTTGGGCCATTGTGGGCCATCTGTGGACCATTTTTGGGGCATCTGTGGACCAGTTGGGGTCTCGTGGGCCATTGTGGGGCATGTGGACCAGTTGTGGGGGCAACTGTGGGCCAGTTTTGGTCATCTGTGGGCCAGTTGTGGGGCCCTCTGTGGACCCTTGTGGGCCATCTGTGGCCATTGTGGGCATCGTGGGCCATTTGGGCCTCTGTGGACCAGTTTTGGGGCACTTGGGGACCGTTTGGGCATCTGTGGACCATGTGAGCCATCGTGGACCAGTTGTGGCCATCTGTGGCCCCTTTGTGGGCCACTTGGGCCTTTTGGGCCATCTGTGGACCCGTTTTGGCCATTTTGGGGCCAGTTTTTGGGGCCCTCTTGGGGCCAGTTGTGGGCCTCTGTGGACATTTTTGGGTCACTGGACAATTGGGGGGCATCTGTGGGCCCGTTGTGACCATCGGACCATTGTGGGCCATCTGTGGACCATTGTGGCCATCGTGGACCATTTGGGTCTCTTTGGGCCAGTTGGGGTCATCTGGGCCAGTTGTGGGGGCACTGTGGACCCTTTTTTGGGGGCATCGTGACCGTTGTGGGCATCTTGGACCAGTTTTGGGGCATCTGTGGACCCGTTGGGGCACTGTGGACCGTTGTGGGCCATCGGGACCAAATTTGGGGCCGGGACCTTGTGGGCCTCTGTGGGGCCATTGTGGTCATCCTTGACCTTTTTGGGGGCACTGTGACCCCTTTTGGGGCCCTCTGGGACCATTTTTGGGGGCCCTGTGGACCAGTTTTTGGGGCATTTGACCCTTGTGGGGCACGTGGGCCAATTGTGGGGCATCTGGGACCAGTTTGGGGCATCTGTGGGCCAGTTTTGGGGCCTCGTGGACCCCTTTTTTGGGTCATCGGGACCAGTTGTGGGCCACTTGGACCATTGTGGGGCCTGTGGACAAGTTTTTGGGGGTCTGTGGACCATTTGGGGCCACGTGGACCTTGTGGGCCATCTGTGGACCATTTTTTGGTCATCTGTGGACCCGTTGTGGGGCCCTCTTGGGCCATTTGGGGCATCTTGGGCCATTGTGGGTCATTGTGGCCATTTTTTGGGGCATCTGGGACCATTTTTGGGGCCCCTCTTTTGGGCCAGTTGTGGCCACTGTGGACCATTTTGGCCCCTCGAGGGCCGAACCTTGTACAGTACTATTATTATTTTTAAATTTTTATATTATTATTATTATTATTATTAATATTTTTATTATTAATTATTTTCATAATTTTTTTATTAAATTTTTATTACTATTATTATTATTATTATTATTATTATTATTAAATTATTTTTATTATTATTTTTATTATTAAATTATTTTTTATTATTATTTCTGTGGACCAGAGATTTTATCTGGGCAATTGACTTCATGCCTGCGTTATTATGCTGTACCAACATGTCCAGACTCGAATCATTCCGGAATAAAGATGTAGGTGGGTAGGTGACATATATCTGGTGTAGACACTCTCAGAGAATACCAGTAACACCTTCCTGACCTTATCTGACCCTTTGAAAGTCACAGAACACCTTCTTGACCTTACTGACCCTTAGAAAGTACCATAACCCTTCCTGACCTTATCGGCCCTTAAAAGTACACAGTAACACCTTTTTGACCTTATCTGACCCCTTAGAAATACACAGTAACACCTTCCTGACCTTTAAACTGACCTTTGAAAATCACAGTAACACCTTCAAACCCTTTTCTGACCCTTAAAAGTGCACATAACCTTCCCGACCTTTTCTGTCCCTTAGAAAATACACAGTAAAAAAAATCTTCTTGACCCTTTTCTGACCCTTAAAAGTACCAGAACACCTCCTCCTTGACCTTATCTACCCTTAGAAAATATACAATTAAAAACCTCCTCCCTTTCCTTATCTGACCCTTAGAAAGTACACAATTACACCTCCTCCTTACCTTATCTGACCCTTAGAAAGTCACAGTAACCCTCCTCCCTTTACCTTACTAACCCTTAGAAAACACAGTAACACCTTCCTGACCTTATCGTCCCTTAAAAGTCACAGTAACACCTTCCTGACCCTTTTCTGAACCCTAGAAAGTACACAAACACCCCCTCCTTTACCTTATCTGCCCTAAAATACACAGTAAACACCTCCTCCTTTTACCTTTCTTCCCTTAAAGTACACAAACACCCCTCCTTGACCTACCTGTCTCTTTTTATCCAGAGGTAAAAAGCAATTCGGCAAAAATTTCCGGAGTCCTTTTAAACCATCTCAGAAACAGCAATCATGCTGGGGCGTCGAGACCCACCCATTGTGGCGGGAGGGGGCGGTCGCAGCTCCGTTTGTGAAGCGTGCAGAACACAGACAGGATACGATAGACTGTTCCTTGTGACTGATAAAAAAAAATAAAAAAAATAATAATAATAAAATAATAATAATAAAATAACTTTATTTTTACCATACGTATGCAACTTTTAAAAACCAAGCTCACCCTAGCAAATATATAGAAAGTTCCTGGTTATGAGGCATTTCCCATGACTTAGGGTAATTTGTCCCCCCGGGTGCCCCCCCACACCCGTCGTAACACCCCCCGGGGCCCACTTTCTGCTAGTGAACAGTGACAGCAGGGGTCTTAAAAAAAACACGTCGTAATGTTCCCAAACCCTACCAGGATCGAACCCCCACATCACTTGTGAGCTGATGGGTGGTAAAGGACTGACCTGAGACGGTAGGACAACCCAGGGAACTGTTGGGGCATAGCTCAGGGGGCTTGTATAAGGCAGGTTTCCGCTCCTGGGCAACTACGTATTTTTTTGTGTGTGTGGGTGGTTGTACTCACCTAGTTGAGTTGCGGGGGGCGATCCAACTCCGGCCCCGCCCTTCACTGGGGCCTACTAGCACTCCCCCTGAACCGGGACTTTATCATCCCCGCTTTAAAACTATGTATGGTCCTGTGTGTGTGTGAAATCCCTAGTTGTATTGCAGAGGTCGATCACAGCTCCTGGCCCTTGTGGTGTACCGGGAAGACCGGGTAATAATTCCCTTTTACAAAAAACTCTCTCTCCTCTCTCTTTTCTTCTCCCTTTTCTCTCTCTCCCCTCCCCCTCTCTCTCTCTCTCTCTCCTCCTTTCCCAAACATAAAAAAAAAGCCGACCCCATTTTTTCTAACACCTCTCCATGCCCCCCCCTCCCCCCCCCCCCCAAAAAAAAACCAAAATTATTTTTAAAGGTTTTTTAAAAAGTTTTTTCCAGTATCAAAGAAACCAGAAAAAACTGCCTCCGTACAATTTTTTCCTCCCCTCGCCCTCATGGGTTATTTATTATTTTTTTTAATTTTTCTCGTTGCTGTGTCGAATTTATCTCTCTCTCTCTTCCCCTTTCTCCCCCTTCTCTCTCTCCTCTCCTCTTTCTTCCCTCTCTCCCCTCTCTCTCTCCCTCTCTCTCTCTCTCTTCCTCTTTCTCCTTTTAATTAATTATTTCTAACGAGGAAATAAATGTATATAATACAGGGGGTGATTTTTAGTAAAAATAAAATAATAATAAAAAAAATAATAATAATAAAAAAAAAATTAAATAAAAAAAATAATAATAAATTCATTATTAATTTTTTTTTTACCAGATTCGTAAGGCAGGATTTCTTTTCCCTTTAAAATCCCCCGGGTTTTTTCCACAAATCCACAAATCCGAAAATACTTACTTCCTAATTCTGAATTATATTATTAATGGCCAGTTGCCTTTTAACTGCTAAGTATCAGATGCGTGTACAGGGCTTCGACTCCCTTTCCCTTTATATCCAGGTCTTCGACTCCTTCCTTTAGTATCCAGGTCTTCGACTCCTTCCTCAGTATCCGGGTCTTCGCTCCTTCCTTCATATCCAGGGGCTTCGACTCCTTTTCATACCAGGGCTTGACTCCTTCCTTCATATCCAGGCTTTACTCCCCTTCAGTATCCAGGGGCTTCGACCCTTCCTCATATCCAGGGTCTTCGACTCCTTTCCTTTAGTATCCGGGGCTTCGATCCTTCCTTTGATCCGGGGCTTTGCTCCTCCTTATATCCGGGGCTTTGACTCCCTTTCCTTTAGTATCCAGGGTCTTCGACTCCTTCCTTCAAAAACCAGGGGCTTCGAAATCCCCTTTCCCTTTAGATCCAGGGTCTTCCTTCCCCTTTTAGTTCCCGGTCTCGCTCCTTTCCCTTTAGTACCAGGGGCTTCGACTCCTTCCCCTTTAGTATCCAGGGGCTTTGACTCCTTCCTTCAGTATCCGGGTCTTCGCCCTTTTTTCCCTTTTTCAGTTTTTCCAGGGGCCGCTCCTTCCTTCATATCCAGGGGCTTTGACTCCTTCCTTCAGTATCCAGGTCTTTGACTCCTTTCCTTCAGTATCCAGGGTCTTCGACTCCTTCCTTCAGTATCCAGGTCTTCGACTCCTTCCTTCAGTATCCAGGGTCTTCGACTCCTTCCTTCAGTATCCAGGGTCTTCGACTCCTTCCTTCAGTATCCAGGGTCTTCGACTCCTTCCTTCAGTATCCAGGTCTTCGACTCCTTCCTTCAGTATCCAGGGTCTTCGACTCCTTCCTTCAGTATCCAGGGTCTTCGACTCCTTCCTTCAGTATCCAGGGTCTTCGACTCCTTCCTTCAATATCCAGGGTCTTCGACTCCTTCCTTCAGTATCCAGGGTCTTCGACTCCTTCCTTCAGTATCCAGGGTCTTCGACTCCTTCCTTCAGTATCCAGGGCTCTTCGACTCCTTCCTTCAGTATCCAGGTCTTCGACTCCTTCCTTCAGTATCCAGGGTCTTCGACTCCTTCCTTCAGTATCCAGGGTCTTCGACTCCTTCCTTCAGTATCCAGGGTCTTCGACTCCCTTCCTTCAGTATCCAGGGTCTTCGACTCCTTCCTTCAGTATCCACGGTCTTCGACTCCTTCCTTCAGTATCCAGGTCTTCGACTCCTTCCTTCAGTATCCAGGGTCTTCGACTCCTTCCTTCAGTATCCAGGGTCTTCGACTCCTTCCTTCAGTATCCACGTCTTCGACTCCTTCCTTCAGTATCCAGGGTCTTCGACTCCTTCCTTCAGTATCCAGGGTCTTCGACTCCTTCCTTCAGTATCCAGGGTCTTCGACTCCTTCCTTCAGTATCCAGGGTCTTCGACTCCTTCCTTCAGTATCCAGGGTCTTCGACTCCTTCCTTCAGTATCCAGGGTCTTCGACTCCTTCCTTCAGTATCCAGGGTCTTCGACTCCTTCCTTCAGTATCCAGGGTCTTCGACTCCTTCCTTCAGTATCCAGGGTCTTCGACTCCTTCCTTCAGTATTCCAGGGTCTTCGACTCCTTCCTTCAGTATCCAGGGTCTTCGACTCCTTCCTTCAGTATCCAGGGTCTTCGGCTCCTTCCTTCAGTATCCAGGGTCTTCGACTCCTTCCTTCAGTATCCAGGGTCTTCGACTCCTTCCTTCAGTATCCAGGGTCTTCGACTCCTTCCTTCAGTATCCAGGGTCTTCGACTCCTTCCTTCAGTATCCAGGTCTTCGACTCCTTCCTTAAGTATCCAGGGTCTTCGACTCCTTCCTTCAGTATCCAGGGTCTTCGACTCCTTCCTTCAGTATCCAGGTCTTCGACTCCTTCCTTCAGTATCCAGGGTCTTCGACTCCTTCCATCAGTATCCAGGGTCTTCGACTCCTTCCTTCAGTATCCAGGTCTTCGACTCCTTCCTTCATATCCAGGGTCTTCGACTCCTTCCTTCAGTATCCAGGGTCTTCGACTCCTTCCTTCAGTATCCAGGTCTTCGACTCCTTCCTTCAGTATCCAGATCTTCGACTCCTTCCTTCAGTATCCAGGGTCTTCGACTCCTTCCTTCAGTATCCAGGGTCTTCGACTCCTTCCTCAGTATCCAGGGTCTTCGACTCCTTCCTTCAGTATCCAGGGTCTTCGACTCCTTCCTTCAGTATCCAGGGTCTTCGACTCCTTCCTTCAGTATCCAGGGTCTTCGACTCCTTCCTTCAGTATCCAGGGTCTTCGACTCCTTCCTTCAGTATCCAGGGTCTTCGACTCCTTCCTTCAGTATCCAGGGTCTTCGACTCCTTCCATCAGTATCCAGGTCTTCGACTCCTTCCTTCAGTATCCAGGGTCTTCGACTTCTTCCATCAGTATCCAGGGTCTTCGACTCCTTCCATCAGTATCCAGGGTCTTCGACTCCTTCCTTCAGTATCCAGGGTCTTCGACTCCTTCCTTCAGTATCCAGGGTCTTCGACTCCTTCCTTCAGTATCCAGGGTCTTCGACTC
The DNA here is from genome assembly GCF_026875155.1 of Cherax quadricarinatus. Lineage (NCBI taxonomy): Eukaryota > Metazoa > Arthropoda > Malacostraca > Decapoda > Parastacidae > Cherax > Cherax quadricarinatus. Next base: position 12,818,553 of record NC_069486.1, on the reverse strand, counting down.
CTTCCATCAGTATCCAGGGTCTTCGACTCCTTCCTTCAGTATCCAGGGTCTTCGACTCCTTCCTTCAGTATCCAGGGTCTTCGACTCCTTCCTTCAGTATCCAGGGTCTTCGACTCCTTCCTTCAGTATCCAGGGTCTTCGACTCCTTCCTTCAGTATCCAGAGTCTTCGACTCCTTCCTTCAGTATCCAGGGTCTTCGACTCCTTCCTTCAGTATCCAGGGTCTTCGACTCCTTCCATCAGTATCCAGGGTCTTCGACTCCTTCCTTCAGTATCCAGGGTCTTCGACTCCTTCCTTCAGTATCCATGGTCTTCGACTCCTTCCTTCAGTATCCAGGGTCTTCGACCTCCTTCCTTCAGTATCCAGGGTCTTCGACTCCTTCCTTCAGTATCCAGGGTCTTCGACTCCATCCATCAGTATCCAGGGTCTTCGACTCCTTCCTTCAGTATCCAGGGTCTTCGACTCCTTCCTTCAGTATCCAGGGTCTTCGACTCCTTCCTTCAGTATCCAGGGTCTTCGACTCCTTCCTTCAGTATCCAGGGTCTTCGACTCCTTCCTTCAGTATCCAGGGTCTTCGACTCCTTCCTTCAGTATCCAGGGTCTTCGACTCCTTCCTTCAGTATCCAGGGTCTTCGACTCCTTCCATCAGTATCCAGGGTCTTCGACTCCTTCCTTCAGTATCCAGGGCTTCGACTCCTTCCTTCAGTATCCATGGTCTTCGACTCCTTCCTTCAGATCCAGGGTCTTCGACTCCTTCCTTCAGTATCCAGGGTCTTCGACTCCTTCCTTCAGTATCCAGGGTCTTCGACTCCTTCCATCAGTATCCAGGGTCTTCGACTCCTTCCTTCAGTATCCAGAGTCTTCGACTCCTTCCTTCAATATCCAGGGTCTTCGACTCCTTCCTTCAGTATCCAGGGTCTTCGACTCCTTCCTTCAGTATCCAGGTCTTCGACTCCTTCCTTCAGTATCCAGGGTCTTCGACTCCTTCCTTTAGTATCCAGGGTCTTCGACTCCTTCCTTCAGTATCCAGGGTCTTCGACTCCTTCCTTCAGTATCCAGGTCTTCGACTCCTTCCTTCAGTATCCAGGTCTTCGACTCCTTACTTCAGTATCCAGGGTCTTCGACTCCTTCCTTCAGTATGCAGGGTCTTCGACTCCTCCTTCAGTATCCAGGGTCTTCGACTCCTTCCTTCAGTATCCAGGGTCTTCGACTCCTTCCTTCAGTATCCAGGGTCTTCGACTCCTTCCTTCAGTATCCAGGGTCTTCGACTCCTTCCTTTAGTATCCAGGGTCTTCGACTCCTTCCTTCAGTATGCAGGGTCTTCGACTCCTTCCTTCAGTATCCAGGGTCTTCGACTCCTTCCTTCAGTATCCAGGGTCTTCGACTCCTTACTTCAGTATCCAGGGTCTTCGACTCCTTACTTCAGTATCCAGGGTCTTCGACTCCTTACTTCAGTATCCAGGGTCTTCGACTCCTTACTTCAGTATCCAGGGTCATCGACTCCTTCCTTCAGTATCCAGGGTCTTCGACTCCTTCCTTCAGTATCCAGGGTCATCGACTCCTTCCTTCAGTATCCAGGGTCATCGACTCCTTCCTTCAGTATCCAGGGTCTTCGACTCCTCCTTCAGTATCCAGGTCTTCGACTCCTTCCTTCAGTATCCAGGGTCCTTCGACTCCTTCCTTCAGTATCCAGGGTCTTCGACTCCTTCCTTCAGTATGCAGGGTCTTCGACTCCTTCCTTCAGTATCCAGGGTCTTCGACTCCTTCCTTCAGTATCCAATGTGATGTTATTGGTGTCCTGAGGACTCTGAGGTTTCGGTTTCTACTGTGAGGTTTCGCTGCTGTCCAGCTGTGATCTTGAGAGTTCAAAAACATGAGCAGCACCTGTTCAGTAACATCCCTGGTTTTCACTGGGGGAGATGTTACACCCTCGGCTCTGTCTTTTGGTTTGTGTGTGTGTGCGTTGTGTGTACTCGCCTAGTTGTGGTTGTAAGGGTCGAGTCACAGCTCCTGGCCACGCCTCTTCATTGGCCACTACTAGGTCACTCTTCCCGCTCCATGAGCCTTATCATACCTCTTCTTAAGGCTATGTATGGATCCTGTCTCCACTACAACACTTCCCAGGCTATTCCACTTCCTGACAGTCCTGTCACTGAAAAAATACTTCCTAACATCCCTGTGGTTCATCTGAGTCTTCAGCTTCCAACTGTGTCCCCTTGTTGCTGTGTCCCATCTCTGGAACATCCTGTCTCTGTCCATCTTGTCGGTTTCTCTCAGTATTTTATATTTCGTTATCATATCTCCCCTATCTCTCCTGTCTTCCAGTGTCGTCAGGTCGATTTCCTTTAACCTCCCCTCGTAGGACATACCCCTTAGCTCCCCCACTAGTCTTGTTGCAAACCTTTGCACTTTCTCTAGCTTCCTTACATGCTTGGCTAGGTGTGGGTTTCAAACTGGTGCCGCATACTCCAATATGGGCCTAACGCACACGGTGTACAGGGTCCTGAACGATTCCTTATTAAGATGTCGGAATGCTGTTCTGAGGTTCGCCAGGCGCCCATATGCTGCAGCAGTTATTTGGTTGATGTGCGCTTCAGGAGATGTGCTCGGTGTTATACTCACACCAAGATCCTTTTCCTTGAGTGAGGTTTGTAGTCTCTGGCCCCCTAAACTGTACTCCGTCTGCAGTCTTCTTTGTCCTTCCCAAATCTTCATGACTTTGCACTTGGTGGGGTTGAACTCCAGGAACCAGTTGCTGAACCAGGTCTGCAGCCTGTCCAGATCCCTTGGTAGTTCTGCTTGGTCCTCGTCTGATTGAATTCTTCTCATCAACTTCACACCATCTGCAAACGGGAACACTTCGGAGTCTATTCCTCCTGTCAAGTCGTTCACAAATACCAGAAACAGCACCGGTCCTAGGACTGACCCCTGTGGAACTTCGCTCGTCACAGGTGCCCACTCTGACGCCTCGTTACGTACCATGACTCACTGTAGTCTTCCTGACAGGTATTCCCTGATACACTGTAGTGCCTTCCCTGTTATCCCTGCTTGGTCCTCCAGGTTTTGCACTAACCTCTTGTGTGGAACTGTGTCAAACGCCTTCTTAGAGTCCAAGAAAATGCAGTCTACCAATTAATCTCTCTCTTGTCTTACTGCTGCCACCATGTCATAAAACTCCAGTAGGTTTGTGATGCAGGATTTTCCGTCCATAAAACCGTGCTGGCTGTCACTGATAAGCTGGTTTCTTTCTAGGTGCTCCAGCACTCTTCTGATAATCTTCTGCATTACCTTGCATACTATACATGTCAGTGACACTGGTTTGTAGTTTAATGCTTCATATCTGTCTCATTTTTTAAAAATTGGGACTACATTTGCCATCTTTCATACTTCAGGTAGTCACCCTGTTTTGACAGATTTGTTGCAGATAGATTTGTTGCACCTCTGCTCCCTCTCTCAGGACCCATGGAGAGATGTTATCCGGCCCCATTGCCTTTGAGGTATCCAGCTCACTTAGCAGTCTCTTCACTTCTTACTTGGTTGTATGTATGGTGTCCAACACTTGATGGTGTACCCCAACTCTCTGCCCTTCTGGAGGCCCTTCTGTCTCCTCTGTCAACACTTCTTTAAACCTCATCTTGAGCTCCTTACATACATGGCGGTGTACTCACCTATTTGTGGTTGCAGGGGTCGAGTCACAGCTCCTGGCCCCGCCTCTTCGCTGATTGCTACTAGGTCCTCTCTCTCCCTGCCCCATGAGCTTTATCATACCTCGCCTTAAAACTATGTATGGTTCCCGCCTCCACTACGCCACTTTCTAGACTATTCCACGGTGTGTGTGTGTGTGTGTGTGTGTGTGTGTGTGTGTGTGTGTGTGTGTGTGTGTGTGTGTAAGGGTATACAGTAATGGCTGGTCGAGTCATTGTTAATAAAATATATGTGAGTGGCTGTTGGCAGCGCTGGCAATCCTAATTCCCACAAGACTCGCAATCCCTTGCCTCCCCCTGCCATCCCCTGCTTCCCTCTGCCTACCCCTGCCTCCTCCCCCGCCTCCCTCTGCCTCTTCCTGCCTCCCTCCCACTGCCTCACTCCCTCTCCCCTTGTGCAGTACCTTCCCACGCTTACTTTCTCTCCTCCCTCCCTTTTCCTCCAGTATATTTCCTTCCCTTCCTTACTCTCCCCTCTCCTTCAACCCCTTCCCTCTCTATTCCCCTTCGTTAAGTTACTCTTAACCCCTTCCCTCCACCCACCTCCTTCACTCCTCCCGTTCACCCACCCCCTCTCTCCCACCAATATATCCAACCATCTCCCCCACCCCATAACCCACAATGCCCCTCCCCCACCCCCGGAAGATGATTTTCAGAGGATGTCACCTTCAAGGAGCACAACAGTGCCACTATGGCATCAGTGAGGAAAATGACAGTGTGGTTGTCTTCAAGACCCCTGGCTGTCTTCAAGACCCCTGGCTGTCTTCAAGACACCTGGCTGTCTTCAAGACCCCCGGGTGTCTTCAAGACTCCTGGTGTCTTCAAGACTCCTGGCTGTCTTCAAGACCCTGGGTGTCTTCAAAACCCCTGGCTGTCTCTAGACCCCTGGCTTCTTCAAGACACCTGGCTGTATTCAAGACTCCTGGCTGTCTTCAAGAAATCCTGGCTGTCTTCAAAAACCCCTGACTGTTTTTAAGACACCTGGCTGTCTTCAAGACCCCTGGCCCGTCTTCAAGACACCTGGTTGTCTTCAAG
>NC_069486.1:12803814-12808814 GCF_026875155.1 Cherax quadricarinatus | reverse complement strand
ACCTTGTTGTTGTGTCCCCTTGTTGTTGAGTCCCCTTGTTGTTGTGTCCACCTTGTTGTTTGTGCCCCTTGTTTTTGTGTCACTTGTAGTTGTGTCCCCCTTGTTGCTGTGTCCCCCTTGTTGTTGTGTCACCTTGTTGTTGTGTCCCCTGTTGTTTGTCCCCTTGTTGTTGTGTCCCCTGTTGTTGTGTCACCTGTTGTCGTGTCCCTTGTTGTTTGTGTCCCCCTTGTGCTGTGTCCGCCTTGTTTGTTGTGTCCCCGTTGTAGTTGGTCACCTGTTTTTGTGTCCCCGGTTGTTGTGTCCCCTTGTGTTGTGTCCCCTTTGTGTGTCCCCCTTGTTTGTTGTGTCACCTTGTTGTTGTGTCCCCTTGTCTCTTTGTTGTGTCCCCTTGTTGTGTGTCCCCTTGTTTGTTGTGTCCCCTTGTTGTGTCCCCCTTGTTGTTGTGTCCCCTTGTTGTTGTGTCCCCTTTGTTGTTGTGTCACCTGTTGATTTGTCCCCCTTGTTGTGTCCTCCTTGTTTGTTGTGTCCCCTTGTTGTTGTGTCACCTTGTTGTTGTGTCCCCTTGGTTGTGTCCCCTTGTGTGTGTCCCCCGTTGTTGATTGTTCCCCCTTGTTGTTTGTGTCACCTTGTTGATGTGTCCCCTTGTTGTTGTTCCCCCTTGTTGTTGTGTCCCCTTGTTGTTGTGTCTACCTTGTTGTTGTGTCCCCTTGTTGTTGTGTCCCTCTTGTTGTTGTGTCCCAGTTGATGTTGTCCCCTTGTGTTGTGTCATCCTTGTTTTGATGTGTCCCCTTGTTTTGTGTCCCCTTGGTTGAATGTGTCCCTTGTTGTTGTTGTCCACCTTGTTGTTGGTCCCCTTGTTGTTGTGTCCCCCGATTGTTGAGTTGTGGTCCCCTTGTTGTTGTGTCCCCCTTGTTGTTGTGATCCCCCTTGTTGTTGTGTCCCCTGTTGATGGTTTCCCCTTGTTTGTAGTGTCACCTTGTTGATGTTTCCTTGTTGTCTGTGTCCCTTGTGTTGTGTCACCTTGTTGATTTCCCCCTTGTTGTTGTGTCCACCCCTTGTTGGTTGTGTCCCCTTTTGTTGTGTCCCCTTGTTGTTGTGTCCCCCCTTGTTGTTGTGTCCCCTTCTTGTTGGTGTCCCCCTTGTTGTTGGTGTCCCCTTGTTGTTGTGTCCCCTGTTGTTGTGTCCCCCTTGTTTTGTGTCCCCTTGTTGTTTGTCCCCCTTGTTTGTTGTGTCCCCTTGTTGTTGTGTCCCCTTGTTGTTGTGTCCCCTTGTTGTTGTGTCACTTGTGCTGTGTCCCCTTGTTGTTGTGTCCCCTTGTTGCTGTGTCACCTTGTTGTTGTGTCCCCTGTTGTGTCCCCTTGTTTGTGTTGTGATGTTGTTGTTTTTTGTGTAGTGTTGTGTTTCCCGCCGTTTTGGTGTGTCCCCCTTGGTTGTTGTGTCCCCTTGTTTGGTTGTGTTCCCCTTGTTGTTGTGTCCCCTTGTTGTTTTGTCACCTTTTAGATGTGTCCCCTTGTTGTTGTGTCACCATTGTTGTTGTTCCCCTTGTTGTTTGGTTCCCCCCCCTTGTTGTTGTGTCCCCTAGTTGTCTTGTGTCCCCCTTGTGTTGTTCCCTTGGTTGTTGTGTCCCTTGTTGTTGTGTCCCCCTTGTTGTTGTGTCCCCGTGTTGTGTGGTCCCCTTGTTGTTTGTGGACCCCTTGTTTGTTGTGTCCCCTTGTTTGTTGTGCCCCTTGTTGTTGTGTCACTTGTTGGCTGTGTCCCCTTTGTTGGTGTGGTCCCCATTGTTGCTATGTCACCTGTTGTTGTGTCCCCCTTGTTGCTGGTGACACCTTGTTGTTGTGTCCCCTTGTTGCTGTGTCCCCGTTGTTGCTATGTCACTTGTAGTTGTGTCCCCTTGTTGCTGTGTCCCCTTGTGCTGTTTCCCCTTGTGCTGTGTTTTCCCTATTGCTTTGTCACCTTGTTGCAAGTGTCCCCCTTTGTGCTGTGTCACCATTGTTGCTGTGTCCCATTGTTGCTGTGTCCTCCCCTTGTTGCTAAAGTCACCTTGTTGTTTGTGTCCCCTTGTTGCTATGTCCTCCCTGTTGCTGTGTCCCTTGTTGCTGTTCACCTGTTGCTGTGTTCCCTTGTTGCTGAGTCACCTTGTTGTTGTGTCCCCTTGTTGCTGTATCCCCAAGTTTGCTATGTCACCTTGTTGTTTGTCCCCTTGTTGCTGTGTCACCTTGTTGTTGCTTCCCCTGTTGCTGTGTCCCCTTGTTGCTATGTCACCTTGTCGTTTGTGTCCCCTTGTTGCTGTGGTCCCCCTTGTTGGCGGTCCCCTTGTTGCTGTGTCACCTTGTATGCTGTGTCACCTTGTTGCGTTCCCCACTTGTTGCTGTTCCCCCTTGTTGCACTGACCCCTTGTTGCTGTGACTCTTGTTGCTTGTGACCTTTTTTGTTGGGCTGTGACCCCTTGTACTGTGTCCCCTTGATACTGTGGTTCCCCTTGATACAGTGTCCCCTTGGAACTGTGTCCTTTTGATAACCGTGGTCCCCTTGTTACTGTGTCACTCTTGATGTTTGTGTCCCCTTTTAGTTCTGTGACCCATGTGCAGTGTCTCCCCTTGTTGCTGAGTTCCCGTCTTTGTTCTGTGTTATCTTGTTGCTGTGTCCAATCTCTGAAACAGTCCTTCCGTATCCACCTTTTTCACTTCCTCTCAGTATTTTATATGTCGTTATCATGTCCCACCATACTATGCATGTCAGCGACACAATTCTTGAAAACTGAGGCCACATTTGCTGTCTACTAACCTCAGGGCGTCCGATCTATTCAATAAATTTATTGAAGATGTTGTTATGGCACACACAGAGCATCTGTTACCTCTCTCAGGACCCAAGGAGAGATGTTATCTGGGTCCACCGCCTTCGAGGTATCTAGCTCACCTAGCAGATTGTTTCTCGTCGGTTGTGGGCATTGTGTCCCAGGGCAACTTGCTGGTGCACCCTACTTCCCTCGATTTCTGGTAGCCTCTCCGTCTCCACTGTAAATACCTCCCTGTGATCTCCCTCCCTTCCTTCGTTCCTTCCTCGGCCTGACACCTGATCCTTAACTGTTGTTTTTCCTCTCTGATGTGGTTATATAACAATTATGGTTCAGATTTGGTTTTTGATGCTATTCAATTCTACGTACTGACGATGGGCTTCTCTCCTTATCCAACACATCCATTCTGGCCTTCGGCTCATACTATTCTTCCCCAAGTCCCTGCTTTCTGTACTTTTCTACGGCTTTAGCACACTTGGCTTTGGCCTCTCCACACCCTCCAGGTAAACCATTGGGCTCGCTTCTGGTCCTTTCTAATTGTGTCCTGTTGTCCCTTGTACGTAACTCCCCACTGCCTCCCTTCACTTTGTCGTCACGTGTTCCATCATTTCATTTGCTGTCTTCCCCTCTGGCTTACTTACTTACTGCACCTCATGTAGGAATTTTCTCATACTTGTGTAGAATCCTTTTGGAAGTTTGGCTTCTCCTATCCTTCTCGTACTAGGGCCCTTTTGTGTGTGATAGCCCCTATGTCTGAACTGTTCAAGGTGAATACGAGGTCCAGTCTTGCTGGTTCATCATCTCTCTTTCTTTGATTTTGTCTCTGACATGTTGGTACATAAAACTTTCCAGCACCACCTCCAGCAACTTGGCTCTCCACATTTCCAGTCCCCCATGTTGTTCCAGATTTTTCCAGTCTATCTCCTTGTGGTTGAAATCTCCCATGAGTGACTTTGCTCTGCTAATGTCACTTCTGGTCACCTCGGCTAGTGTGACCACCATCGTTCTGTTGCTCTCGTTGTGTTCTTGTCTTGCCTTCCTTCTGTTCGGTGACGGGTTGTACATCACTGCTATCATCGCTTTGGGAGCCCCGGATGTAGCCATCCGCTTCACCTCCAACTAGTCCTCCCATCTTTCCAAAACTTCATTGCTTTTTGATGAGCAGTGTAACTGCTCCTCTGTTCACCCTATTTTCCATCAGTATCTGATATCCAGATGGGAAGATTGGCTGGATATTATGGTAGGCTGGTGTTGTGATGGTATTAGTGCTGGGGAGGCTGTGGGTGTGGAGTGTGGTTTCTTTCTGGTTATTGTGTTTGGCTGGTGTGAGTTGGTAGGGGTTGAGGGGATGCTGTGGATGGTTCTGTGACTTTGTAAATGGTCCAAGTCGGACCGAAACGTGTCGTAAGCTTCTCTCTTTTATGTGCGGGTTATTTGAGTATCGTTCCAGTCGCGGTATTGTGCCTTTTTTTTTTGTTATTGATGGTTCTGTGGGCAGTTGTTTTGTTCCCCAGAGACTGTTCTACCCTGCTCTGCCTTTCCTTCCTGCCTCCGGCACCTGCTTACTCTCTCAATTGTTCCCATTCTTCTTGTGTTCTGTTGTGGTCGAGGTACACTCACTGGTATTTTAGGGAATCCTGAAACCATAGTTTCCTCTGCAGAATCTTGTTTTATATAATTTTTGACTTGAATATCAGTTTGATTGGGCGATTCTTTTCCCTCCAGTACCACCCAAGTCTCTAAAAATTTTTTAGTCAGGTCAAGTCCTTTCCTGTTACTACGATGATGCTCTCAATCTTTTTTACTTCACCCTGTCGTCTTTCATCTTAGGTCTTCCCTTCTGCCTTATGGAGTCCATGAATAACCTCTCTCTCTCTCTCTCTCTCTCTCTCTCTCTCTCTCTCTCTCTCCCTCTTTCTCTTCTCATTTCAATTTGTTGCCATCTGTATTTCTGTGTTTGATTTAAGTATCTTCTTTGTGGTCTCCCAATTCTCTCAGACGTCCTCGTAGCCTGGAATCATCTCGCTAAAACACAAAAGAACATGCTACAACACCCTACAAGACGCTACAACAAGTTCTATCATGCTACAACACTCTACAAGAGGCTGCAACAAGTTCTAGCATGCTACAACACGCTACAAGAAGCTACAATACACTACAACACGGTACAACACTCTACAACACAATACAAAAACACACAACAGGG
>NC_069486.1:12794219-12803314 GCF_026875155.1 Cherax quadricarinatus | reverse complement strand
TGTATTTTTTGGGTTTGTAAGTTTTGTAGTGTGTTGTGTGTTTGGGTGTTTAGTGTGTTGTATGTTGTATGTTTAGTGTGTTTGGGGAGAGTGTTGTAGTGGTTGTAGTTTTTGGTGTTGTTTGTTGTAGGTGTAGAGTTTTTGTAGTGTGTTGTGGGGTTTTGTAGAGTGTTGAGTTTTGTGGGGTGGGGAGGTGTTGGAGTTTTTAAAAGGGTGTAGTGTTGTAGTGTTTTAGATGTTGTATGTGTTTAGTGTTGTAGGGTTGTAGGTGTTTATGTTGTAGAGTGTTTAGGTTTAGTTTTTGTAAGGGTTTGTGGTTGTAGGGTGTGGGGTTGTTGTTGTTGTTGGTGGGGAAGTGTGTTTTTTGTTTTTTTGGATGTTGTGGTTTGTTTGTGTTGAGGTGTTGTATGTGTTGTGGTTTTTGTAATGTTTTATGGTTGTAGTGTTGTGGTCTGTAGTGTGTTGTAGTTTTTGGAGTTTTTTTGTGTTTTAGTGTTTGAATTTTGTAGTGTGTTGTAGTTTTTGTAGAGTGTTGTAGTGTGTTGTAGTGTTGTAGCGTGCTGTAGTGTGTTGTAGTGTTGTAGAGTGTTGTAGTGTTTGTAGTGTTGTAAGTGTTGTAGTGTGTTGTAGTGTTGTAGAGTGTTGTATGTGTTTTAGTGTTGTACGTGCTGTAGGGGTGTGTAGTGTTGTTGAGTGTTGTAGTGTGTTGTATTTTTAAAGAGTGTTTTAGTGTTTGTATTTTGTAGAGTGTTGTAGTGTGTTGTAGTGTTGTAGAGTGTTGTAGTGTGTTGTAGTGTTGTAAGTGCTCTAGTGTGTTGTAGGTTGTAGAGTGTTTGTAGTGTGTTGTAGTGTTGTAGAGTGTTGTAGTGTGTTGTAGTGTTGTAGAGTGTTGTAGTGTGTTGTAGTGTTGTAGAGTGTTGTAGTGTGTTGTAGTGTTGTAGAGTGTTGTAGTGTGTTGTAGTGTGTACGTGCTGTAGTGGGGTTGTAGGTTGTAGAGGGGTTGTAGTGTGTTGTAGTGTTGTAGAGTGTTGTATGTGTTGTAGTGTTGTGAGTGTTGTAAGTGTGTTGTAGTGTTGTAGCGTGCTGTAGTGGTGTTTTTGTGGTTTTGTAGAGGTGTTTGTAGTGTGTTGTAGGTTGTAGAGTGTTGTAGTGTGTTGATAGGTGTTGTAGAGTGTTGTGTGTGTTGAGTGTTGTAGCGTGCTGTAGTGTGTTGTAGTTTTGTTAGAGTGTTGTAGTGTGTTGTAGTGTTTGGTAGAGTGTTGTAGTGTTTTTGTAGTTTGTAGAGTGTTGTATGTGTTGTAGTGTTGTAGAGGGGTTGTAGTGTGTTGAAAGTGTTGTAGAGTGCTCTAGTGTGTTGTAGTGTTGTAGAGTGTTTGTAGTGTGTTGTAGTGTTTTTAGAGTTTTTGTAGTGTGTTGTAGTGTTGGTAGAGTGTGTAGTGTGTTGTAGTGTTGTAGAGTGCTTAGTGGTTTAAGTGTTGTGGAGTGTTGTATGGGGTTGTAGGGGGTTTTGAAAGTGTTGTAGTGTTGTTGTAGTGGTTGTAGAGGGGTTGTAGTGGGGTTGTAGTGTTGGGTAGAGGGGTTTGTAGGGGTTTTTGTAGTGTTGTGAGGTTTGTAGTGTGTTGTAGTGTTGTAGAGTGTTGTAGTGTGTTGTAGTGTTGTAGAGTGCTGTAGTGTGTTGTAGTGTTGTAGAGTGCTGTAGTGTGTTGTAGTGTTGTAGAGTGCTCTAGTGTGTTGTAGTGTTGTAGAGTGCTCTAGTGTGTTGTAGTGTTGTAGAGTGTTGTAGTGTGTTGTAGTGTTGTAGAGTGTTGTAGTGTGTTGTAGTGTTGTAGAGTGTTTGTGTGTTGTAGTGTTGAAAAGAGTGTTGTAGTGTGTTGTAGTGTTGTAGAGTGTTGTAGTGTGTTGTAGTGTTTTTAGAGTGCTCTAGTGTGTTGTAGTGTTGTAGAGTGTTGTAGTGTGTTGTAGTGTTGTAGAGTGTTGTAGTGTGTTGTAGTGTTGTAAGTGTTGTAGTGTGTTTTTAGTGTTGTAGAGTGCTCTAGTGTGTTGTAGTGTTGTAGAGTGTTGTATTTGTGTTTGTATGTTGTAGAGTGTTGTAGTGTGTTGTAGTGTTGTAGAGTGTTGTAGTGTGTTGTATTGTTTAGAGTTTGTATGTGTTTGTAGTGTTGTAGAGTGTTGTATGTGTTGTAGTTTTTGTAGAGTTTGTGTGTGTTTTTGTTGTAGGTGTTTCTAGTGGTGGTTGAGTGTTGTAGAGTGCTCTATGTGTTGTATGTTTGTAGAGTGCCTAGTGTGTTTGTAGTGTTGTAGAGTGCTCTAGTGTGTTGTAGTGTTGTATAGTGTTGTAGTGTTTTGTAGTGTTGTAGAGTGTTGTTAGTGTGTTGTAGTGTTGTAGAGTGCTCTAGTGTGTTTGTATTTGTTGTAGAGTGCTTTTGTGTGTTGTAGTGTTGTAGAGTGTTTAGTTTGTTGTAGTTTTGTAGAGTCCCTTTAGTGTGTTGTAGTGTTGTAGAGTGTTGTAGTGTGTTGTAGTGTTGTAGAGTGCTCTAGTGTGTTGTAGGGGTTGTAGAGTGCTCTATGTTTTGGGTATGTTTGTAGAGTGTTGTAGTGGTTGTATGTTGTAGAGTGCTCTAGTGTTTTGTAGTGTTGTAGAGTGTTGTAGTGTGTTGTAGTGTTGTAGGTGTTGTAGTGTGTTGTAGTGTGTAAGTGCTCTAGTGTGTTGTAGTGTTGTAGAGTGTTCTAGTGTGTTGTAGTGTTGTAGAGTGCTCTAGTGTGTTGTAGTGTTGTAGAGTGCTCTAGTGTGTTGTTATGGTTTGTTGTAGAGTGTTCTAGCGCAATGTAGCTTGTTGTGGTGTGTTGTAGCTTGTTGTAGAGTGTTATAGCGTACTGTAGCCTGTCGTACTGTGTTGTAGCTTGTTGTAGAGTGTTGTAGCATACTGTAGCTTGTTGTAGTGTGTTGTAGCTTGTTGTAGAGTGTTGTAGCGTACTGTAGTTTGTTGTAGTGTGTTGTAGCTTGTTGTAGAGTGTTGTAGCGTACTGTAGCTTGTTGTAGTGTGTTGTAATTTGTTGTAGAGTGTTGTAGTGTACTGTAGCTTGTTGTAGTGTGTTGTAATTTGTTGTAGAGTGTTGTAGTGTACTGTAGCTTGTTGCAGTGTGTTGTATCCTGTTGTAGTGTGTTGTATTGTGTTGTAGAGTGTTGTACCGTGTTGTAGTGTATTGTAGCTTCTTGAAAGCGTGTTGTAAGCAGCAAAGAACTTGTTGCAGCCTCTTGTAGAGTGTTGTGGGCATGATAGAACTTTTGTAGCGTCTTGTAGGGTGTTGTAGCATGTTCTTTTGTGTTTTAGCGAGATGATTCCAGGCTACGAGGACGTCTGAGAGAATTGGGAGACCACAAAGAAGATACTTAAATCAAACACAGAAATACAGATGGCAACAAATTGAAATGAGAAGAGAAAGAGGAGAGAGAGAGAGAGAGAAGAGAGAGAGAAAAGAGAGAGAGAGAGGTTATTCATGGACTCCATAAGGCAAAAGGGAAGACCTAAGATAAAGACGACAGGGTGAAGTAAAAGATTAGAGCATCATCGTAGTAACAGGAAAGACTTGACCTGACTAAAAATTTTTAGAGACTTGGTGGTACGGGAGGAAAAGAATCGCCCAATCAAACTGATATTCAAGTCAAAAATTATATAAAACAAGATTCTGCAGAGGAAACTATGGTTTCAGGATTCCCAAAATACCAGTGAGGTACCTCGACCACAACAGAACACAAGAAGAATGGGAACAATTGAGAGAGTAAGCAGTGCCGGAGGCAGGAAGGAAAGGCAGAGCAGGTAAACAGTCTCTGGGACAAAAAAACAACTGCCCACAGGGAAACCCTCAATAACAAAAAAAAAGGCACAATACCCGCGACTGGAACGATACTCAAAAAACCCGCACATAAAAGAGAGAAGCTTACGACAACGTTTCGGTCCGACTTGGACCATTTAACAAAGTCACAGAACCATCCACAGCATCCCCTCAACCCCTACCAACTCACACCAGCCAAACACAATAACCAGAAAGAAACCACTCCACACCCACACCTCCCCAGCACTAATACCATCACAACACCAGCCTACCATAATATCCAGCCAATCTTCCCATCTGGATTTTCAATACTGATGGAAAATAGGGTGAACAGAGGAGCAGTTACACTGCTCATCAAAAAGCAATGAAATTTTGGAAAGATGGGAGGACTGTTGGAGGTGAAGCGGATGGCTACATCCGGGGCTCCCAAAGCGATGATAGCAGTGATGTACAACCCGTCACCGAACAGAAGGAAGGCAAGACAGAACACAACGGAGCAACAGAACGATGGTGGTCACACTAGCCGAGGTGACCAAAGTGACATTAGCAAGGCAAAGTCACTCATGGGAGATTTCAACCACAAGGGATAGACTGGAAAACTGGAACAACATGGGGGACTGGAAATGTGGAGAGCCAAGTTGCGGAGGTGGGTGCTGGAAAGTTTTAGTACCAACATGTCAGAACCAAAACAAAGAAGAGAGATGAGAACCAGCAAGACTGGACCTCGTATTCACCTTGAACAGTTCAGACATAGGGGCTATCACACACAAAAGGGCCCTAGTACGAGAAGGATAGGAGAAGCCAAACTTCCAAAAGGATTCTACACAAGTATGAGAAAATTCCTACATGAGGTGCAGTAAGTAAGTAAGCCAGAGGGGAAGACAGCAAATGAAATGATGGAACACGTGACGACAAAGTGAAGGGAGGCAGTGGGGAAGTTCGTACCAAGGGACAACAGACACAATAGAAAGACCAGAGCGAGCCCATGGTTTACCAGGAGGTGTGGAGAGGCCAAAGCCAAGTGTGCTAAAGCGTAGAAAAGTACAGAAAGCAAAGGACTTGGGGAAAGAAAGAGCCGAAGAGCCAGAAATGGATGTGTATGGATAAGGAGAGAAGCCCATCGTCAGTACGAGAATGACATAGCATCAAAAACCAAATCTGACCCAAAATTGTTATATAACCACATCAGGAGGAAAACATCAGTTAAGGATCAGGTGTCAGGCCGAGGAAGGAAGGAAGGGAGATCACAGGGAGGTATTTACAGTGGAGACGGAGAGGCTACCAGAAAATCGAGTTATTAGGGTGCACCAGCAAGTGCTGGACACAACGCCCACAACCGACGAGAACAATCTACTAGGTGAGCTAGATACCTCGAAGGCGGTGGACCCAGACAACATCTCTCCTTGGGTCCTGAGAGAGGAAACAGATGCTCTGTGTGTGCCACTAACAACAATCTTCAATAAATTTATTGAAATAGGGCGACTGCCTGAGGTGTAGTAGACAGCAAATGTAGCCTCAGTTTTCAAGAATTGTGTCGCTGACATGCATAGTATGGTGGGACATGATAACGATATATAAGATACTGAGAGGAATTGAAAAGGTGGATACGGACAGACTGTTTCAGAGATTGGACACAGCAACAGGGGGACACAGCAACAAGGGGACAAAGCAGCAAGATAACACAGCAACAAGGGGACTAAGCAACAAAGGGACACAGCAACATGGGGTCACAGCAACAAGGGGACACAGCAACAAGGGGACACAGTAACAAGGGGACACGGTATCAAAAGGACACAGTATCAAGGGGACACAGTAACAAGGGGTCACAGCAACAAGGGGACACAGCAACAAGGGACACAGCAACAAGGGACAGTACAAAGGGGGCACGGTATCAAAAGGGCACATATCAAGGGACACATAACAAGGGTCCGCAACAAGGGGACACAAAAACAGGGGGCACAGTAACTTGGGGGGCACAGCAACAAGGGTCGCACAACAAGGGTCACAGCAACAAAGGGGCACAGCAAAAAATGGGCACAGCAACAAAAAGGGGCACACCAAAAAAGGGACACGCAACAAGGGGGGGCCGCAACAAGGGGGCATAGCAACAAGGGGAAAACCCGCAACAAGGGACACATGAACAGGGGGCACAGCAACAAGGGGGCACATCAACAAGGGGCACAGCCCAAAAAGAGGCCAGCAACAAGGGGGCACAAACAAGGGGGCACAGCAAAAAGGGGGAACGCACCAACAAGAGGGGACGCACAAGTACAAAAGCAAAAAGGTGACACAGCAACAAGGGGATCAGCAACAAGGGGTCCCGCAACAAAGGGTCACAGCAACAAGTGGTCACGCAAAAGGGGAACAGCAACAAGGAGAACCCCAAAAAGGGGAACAGCAACAAGCGTTCACATCAAAAAAGGGGGGACAGCAAAAGGGGACACGCCAACAAGGGGACCACCAACAAGGGGCACACCAACAAGGGGTCACAAACAAGGGGGCAAAGCAACAGGGCACACACAACAAGAGGAACAAAACAAGGGGCACAAAAACAAGGGGGACAGCAACAAGGGGGCACGCCAACAAGGGGGCCACCAACAAGGGGGCACACCAACAAGGGGGTCCCCCCCAAAAAGGGGGCACAGCAACGGGGACACACAACAAGAACACAACAACAAGGGGGCACAACAACAAAGGGACCCCCAACAAGGGGGCAACACACAAACACAACAACAATGGGCACAGCAACAAAGACCAGCAAAAGGGGTCACGCAAAAAAGGACACACCCAAAAAGAGGACCAGCAAAAAGGGACACCCAAAAGAGGGCACAGCAACAAGGGCACGCAACAAGGGTACAGCAACAAAGGGCACAACACAATGGGCACAGCAACAAGGGAACACCAAAAAAGACACAGCAACAAGGGACCACCCAACAAGAGGACACGCAACAAGGGACCAACAAACCCAAAGGGACACAAACCCAAAAAGAGGAAACAGCAACAAGGGGCACGGGAACAAGGGGGCACAGCAACAAGGGATAAAAGCAACAAGGGGGCACAGCAAAAGGGGACACAGCAAAAAAGGGCAAACAAAGGGACCAACAACAAGGGGGGCACAGCAACAAGGGACAAACAAGGGGACACACACAAGGGGTCACGCAACAAAGGGGACACAACAACAAGGGGTCGCACCAACAAGGGGGGCCAGCAACAAGGGGGCACACAACATGGGGCCAGCACAAGGGGCCACACAACAAGGGGACACAGCAAAAAGGGGACACAGCAACAATAGGGCCAGCAACAAGGGGGCACAGAACAAGGGGCACACCAACAAGGGGACACACCCAATAGGCACAGCAACAAGGGGGCACACAACAAGGGGGCACAACACAAGGGGGCACGTAACAAGGGCCCCAAAAACAAGGGGAAAACATAACAAGGGGACACAGCAACAGGGACACACCAACAGGGACACAGCAAAAAGGGGACACACAACAAGGACACAACAAAAAAGGGGGGACGCAAAAAAGGGAACACAACGGGGCACAGCAACAAGGACACACAACAAGGGAAATCAAAAAGGGGGGCACACCAAAAAGGGGGCACAGGAAAAAGGGGACACGCAACAAGGGGAACCAACAAGGGGGCACACCTGAAGGGACACACCAACAAGGGGACACAGCACAAGGGACACACCCAAGGGGGCACAGCAACAATGGTCCCCAGCAACAAAAATCACAACAAAAAGTGGGGCCAGCAACATGGGGGACAACAAAGGGGAACAACAAGGGGGCAAAAACAAGGGCACAACAAGGGGGGCACAAAAAGGGGACACAACAAGGGGGCACAGCAACAAGGGGGCCAGCAACAAGGGACACAACAACAAAGGGCACAGCAACAAGGGGCACAGCAACAAGGGGCACAGAACAAGGGTCACAACAACAAGGGACACAGCAACAAGGGACACCAACAATGGACCCCAACAACAAGGGCAAAACAACAAGGGACACAACAAAAAGGGAAAAGCAACAAGGAGACACCAACAAATGGACCAACAACAAGGGACACAAAAAGGGACAGCAACAAAGGGTCACAACAAAAGGGGGGCAAAAGCAACAAGGGGAAAAACAGCAACAAGGGGCCAACAAAAAAAGGGTCACAACAACAAGGGGGCCAGCAACAAATGACACGGGAACAAGTGGACACAACAACAAGGGACCACAACAAGGGGACACACAACAAGGGGACACAAAAACAAGGGACACAGCAACAAGGGGGCACAGCAACAATGGACACAACAACAGGGGGAAAACAACAAGGACACAACAACAAGGGGACCAGCAACAAGAGCACAGCAACAATGGACACAACAACAAGGGGACCACAACAAAGGGACACAGCAACAAAGGGCACAAAAAAAGGGGGACCAGCAACAAGGGGACACAGCAAAAAGGGGGCACAACAAAAGGGGCACAACAAAAAGGGGTCACACAACAAGGGACACGGCAACAAGTGACACAAAAAAAAAGGGGGCACAGCAACAAGGGGGAAAAACAGCAACAAGGGGCAAACAACAAGGGGACACAGCAACAAGGGGACACAGCAACAAGTGGACACAACAACAAGGGGACACAGCAACAAGGGGACACAGCAACAAGTGGACACAACAACAAGCGGACACAGCAACAAGGGGACACAGCAACAAGGGGACACAGCAACAAGGACACAACAACAAGGGAACACAACAACAAGGGACACAGCAACAAGGGGACACAGCAACAAGGGACACAAAAACAAGGGACACAGCAACAAGGGGACACAGCAACAAGGGGACACAGCAACAAAGGGACGCAACAACAAGGGGACACGGCAACAAGTGGACACAACAACAAGGGGACACAGCAACAAGGGGACACAACAACAAGGGGACACAGCAACAAGTGGACACAACAACAAGGGAACACAACAACAAGGGGACACAGCAACAAGTGGACACAACAACAAGGGAACACAACAACAAGGGGACACAGCAACAAGGGGACACAGCAACAAGGGGACACAACAACAAGGGGACACAGCAACAAGGGGACACAACAATAAGGGACACAGCAACAAGGGGACACAACAACAAGGGACACAGCAACAAGGGGACACATCAACATGGGGACACAGCAACAAAGGGACACAACAAGGGGACACAGCAACAAGGGGACACAACAACAAGGGGACACAGCAACAAGGGGACACAGCAACAAGGGGAC
>NC_069486.1:12749219-12789219 GCF_026875155.1 Cherax quadricarinatus | reverse complement strand
TGGGGCCAGATAACATTCTCCCATGGGTATTGAGAGAGGGAGCAGAGGCGCTATGTGTACCCCTAACAACAAAAATCAATACATCTATCGAAACAGGGAGATTGCCTGAGGCATGGAAGACGCAAATGTAGTCCCAATCTTTAAAAAAGGAGCCCAGACATGAAGCGTTAAACTACAGACCAGTGTCATGACATGTAAAGTATGCAAAATCATGGAGAAGATTATCAGGAGAAGAGTGGGGGAAAACACCTAGAAAGGAATGATCTCATCAACAGCAGCCAGCAGGGTTTCAGGGACGGGAAATCCTGTGTCAAAAAACCTACTGGAGTTCTATGAAGGTGACAGCAGTAAGACAAGAGAGAGAGGGGTGGGTGGATTGCATTTTCTTGGACTGCAAAAAAGGCGTTTGACACATCCCCACAAGAGATTGGTGCAAAACTGGAGGACCAAGCAGGGATAACAGGGAAGGCACTACAATGGATCAGGGAATACTTGTCAGGAAGACAGCAGCGAGTCATGGTACGTGGCGAGTGTCAGAGTGGGCACCTGTGACCAGCGGGGTCCCGCAGGGGTCAGTCCTAGGACCAGTGCTGTTTCTGGTATTTGTGAACGCCCATGACGGAAGAATAGACTCTGAGGTGTCCCCTGTTTGCAGATGACGTGAAGTTGATGAGAAGAATACACTCGATCGAAGACCGGGCAGAACTACAAAGGGATCTGGACAGGCTGCAGACCTGGTCCAGCAATTGGCTCCGGGAGTTAAATCCCACCAATGCAAGTCATGAAGATTGGGGAAAGGGCAAAGAAGGCGGCAGACGGAGTACAGTCTAGGGGGTCGGAGACTACAAACCTCATTTCAAGGAAAAAGATCTTGGGGTGAGTATAACACCAGCACATCCCTGAAGCGCACATCAACCAAATAACTGCTGCAGCATATGGGCGCCTAGCAAACCTCAGAACAGCATTCCGACATCTTAATAAGAATCGTTCAGGACCCTGTACACCGTATACGTTAGGCCCATATTGGAGTATGCGGCACCAGTTTGGAACCCACACCTAGCCAAGCACGTAAAGAAACTAGAGAAAGTGCAAAGGTTTGCAACAAGACTAGTCCCAGAGCTAAGAGGTATGTCCTACGAGGAGGGGGTTTAAGGGAAATCAACCTGACGACACTGGAGGACAGGAGAGATAGGGGGGACATGATAACGACATACAAAATACTGAGGGGAATTGACAAGGTGGACAAAGACAGGATGTTCCAGAGTTTGGACACAGCAACAAGGGGACACAGTTGGAAGCTAAAGACACAGATGAATCACAGGGATGTTAGGAAGTATTTCTTCAGCCACAGAGTAGTCAGTAAGTGGAATAGTTTGGGAAGCGATGTATGGAGGCAGGATCCATACATAGCTTTAAGCAGAGGTATGATAAAGCTCACGGCTCGGGGAGAGTGACCTAGTAGCGATCAGTGAAGAGGCGGGGCCAGGAGCTCGGACTCGACCCCCGCAACCTCAACTAGGTGAGTACAAAATAGGTGAGGTGAGTACACACACACACACACACACACACATACACACACACACACACAACATACACACACACACACACACACACACACACACACACACACACACACACACAACCACACACCACACACACACACACACACACACACAACACACACACACACACACCACCCCACACACACACACACACACACACACACACACCCCCACACACACACACACCAACACACACACACCACACACAACACACACACACACACACACACACACAACACACACACACACACACACACACACACACACACACAAACCCCCACACACACCCACACACACACACACACACACACACACCACACACCACCCCACCCCACACAAAACACACACACACAACAACACACACACACACCACACACACACCACACACAACACCACACACCAACACACACACACACACACACACACACACACACCACACACACACACACACACACACACACACACACACACAAAACACACACCCTCAAGTCTCCCGGCTTCAGTTTTTTAAGGGAGAATTTTGTCAACAAAACTCCCCAAATATTATTGCATTTCGAATTCTGGTATTTATCCCAGAGTTTTTCGTCTGTTTGTGGCCTTTTTCACACGTTATTTCTGATGGTGTTGTGATCCGAGGAGAGAGAGAGAGAGACAGAGAGAAGAAGACAGAGAGAGAGAAGGGAAGGGGGAGGGGAGAGATAGGTTAAATAGGTTATAAGATTGTTAGTGAGTCTATCTACCTGGAGGTTGTTCCGGGGCAGGCCCACGACCCGGTCCATGACCAGGCTTCGTGGTGGATCAGGACTTGATTAACCAGGTTGTTACTGCTGGTGGCACGTAAACCAACTTGAGGTGTCTGTCTAGCTCCCTCTTGAAGACAGCCAGGGGTCTTGAAGACAGCCAGGGGTCTTGAAGACAGCCAGGGGTCTTGAAGACAGCCAAGGGTCTTGAAAGACAGCCAGGGGGCTTGAAGACAGCCAGGGGGCTTGAAGACAGCCAGGGGTCTTGAAGACAGCCAGGGGTCTTGAAGACAGCCAGGGGTCTTGAAGACAGCCAGGGGTCTTGAAGACAGCCAGGGGTCTTGAAGACAGCCAGGGGTCTTGAAGACAGCCAGGGGTCTTGAAGACAGCCAGGGGTCTTAAAGACAGCCAGGTGTCTTGGAGACAACCAGGTGTCTTGGAGACAGCCAGGGGTCTTGAAGACAGCCAGAGGTCTTGAAGACAGCCAGGGGTCTTGAAGACAGCCAGGGGTCTTGAAGACAGCCAGGGGTCTTGAAGACAGCCAGGGGTCTTGAAGACAGCCAGGAGTCTTGAAGACAGCCAGGGGTCTTGAAGACAGCCAGGGGTCTTGAAGACAGCCATGGGTCTTAAAGACAGCCAGGTGTCTTGGAGACAACCAGGTGTCTTGGAGACAGCCAGGGGTCTTGAAGACAGCCAGGGGTCTTGAAGACAGCCAGGGGTCTTGAAGACAGCCAGGGGTCTTGAAGACAGCCAGGGGTCTTGAAGACAGCCAGGGGTCTTGAAGACAGCCAGGTGTCTTGGAGACAACCAGGGGTCTTGAAGACGGCCAGAGGTTTTGAAGACAGCCAGGGGTCTTGAAGACAGCCAGGGGTCTTGAAGACAGCCAGGGTCTTAAAGACAGCCAGGTGTCTTGGAGACAAAACCCGGTGTCTTGGAGACAGCCTGGAGTCTTGAAGACAGCCAGGAGTCTTGAAGACAGCCAGGTGTCTTGAAGACAGCCAGGGGTCTAGAAGACAGCCAGGGGTCTAGAAGACAGCCAGGGGTCTTGAAGACAACCACACTGTCATTTTCCTCACAGATGCCATAGTGGCACTGTTGTGCTCCTTGAAGGTGACATCCTCTGACATCATCTCTTCCAGGGGTGGGGGAGAGGCATTGTGGGTTATGGGGTGGGGGAGATGGTTGGATATATTGGTGGGAGAGAGAGGGGTGGGTGAACGGGAGGAGTGAAGGAGGGGGGTGGAGGGAAGGGGGGTTAAGAGTAACTTAACGAAGGGGAATAGAGGGAAGGGGTTGAAGGAGAGGGGAGAGTAAGGAAGGGAAGGAAATATACTGGAGGAAAAGGGGAGGGAGGAGAGAAAGTAAGCGTGGGAAGGTACTGCACAAGGGGAGAGGGAGTGAGGCAGTGGGAGGGAGGCAGGAAGAGGCAGAGGGAGGCGGGGAGGAGGCAGGGGTAGGCAGAGGGAAAGGGGATGGCAGGGGGAGGCAAGGGATTGCGAGTCTTGTGGGGAAATTTGGATTGCCAGCGCTGCCCAAAAGCCACTCACATATAATTTATTAACAATGACTCGACCAGCCATTATGTATACCCTTACACACACACACACACACACACACACACACACACACACACACACACACACACACACACACCGTGGAATAGTCTAGAAAGTGGCGTATTGGAGGCGGGAACCAACATAGTTTTAAGGCGAAAGGGATGATAAAGCTCATGGGCAGGGAGAGAGAGGACCTAGTAGCAATCAGCGAAGAGGCGGGGCCAGGAGCTGTGACTCGACCCCTGCAACCACAAATAGGTGAGTACAAATAGGTGAGTACACCGCAATGTATGTAAGGAGCTCAAGATGAGGTTTAAAGAAGTGTTGACAGAGGAGACAGAAGGGCCTCCAGAAAGGCAGAGAGTTGGGGTACACCATCAAGTGTTGGACACCATACATACAACCAAGGAAGAAGTGAAGAGACTGCTAAGTGAGCTGGATACCTCAAAGGCAATGGGGCCGGATAACATCTCTCCATGGGTCCTGAGAGAGGGAGCAGAGGTGCAACAAATCTATCTGCAACAAATCTGTCAAAACAGGGTGACTACCTGAAGTATGAAAGATGGCAAATGTAGTCCCAATTTTTAAAAAATGAGACAGATATGAAGCATTAAACTACAAACCAGTGTCACTGACATGTATAGTATGCAAGGTAATGCAGAAGATTATCAGAAGAGTGCTGGAGCAACTAGAAAGAAACCAGCTTATCAGTGACAGCCAGCATGGTTTCATGGACGGAAAATCCTGCATCACAAACCTACTGGAGTTTTATGACATGGTGGCAGCAGTAAGACAAGAGAGAGATTAAATTTGGTAGACTGCATTGTCTTGGACTCTAAGAAGGGCGTTTGACACAGTTCCACACAAGAGGTTAGTGCAAAACCTGGAGGACCAAGCAGGGATAACAGGGAAGGCACTACAGTGTATCAGGGAATACCTGTCAGGAAGACTACAGTGAGTCATGGTACGTAACGAGGCGTCAGAGTGGGCACCTGTGACGAGCGAAGTTCCACAGGGGTCAGTCCTAGGACCGGTGCTGTTTCTGGTATTTGTGAACGACTTGACAGGAGGAATAGACTCCGAAGTGTTCCCGTTTGCAGATGGTGTGAAGTTGATGAGAAGAATTCAATCAGACGGAAATAATTGGTATAAAATACCGACACAATGGAAATATAAACACAAATGCAGTATAATGTGATCCTTTATTGACAACGTTTCACCCACGCAGTGGGCTTTTTCAAGTCACACACGGATCTACCTGGGGTTGGAAGGTACGGGAGTATTTATAGTTCAGAACGTTGAGGTCAGGTGAAGATTGCTGCATCAGATGATCTACCGGGTGGGGTTGTAGAGTCTTGGGTAGCTAGGCGGGGATATTGGACAAGTTGTGAGTAGACCTTCTGCAGTGTTCTATGTTCTTATGTGGGATAGCGATGAAGAAGTTTCTTGGCGAGTGGTTCAGCTATGTTATAGAAGCCATTGTTCTGGTTGAAATTGTTGGTTATAGAGATAAACGATGATTCCAGGATTCTTCTGTATTGAGTGTTGTCTTCTGTGGCTATAAGTCTTGAGTTTCTGTAGTTAATTAAATGGTTGTGTGAATTGCGATGTTGTACACAGGCATTCCTTGTATCGTCAGTCCTGCTTGCATATTGGTGTTCTGAAATACGTGTTTGGAGGTCTCTTGATGTTTCGCCCACGTATAATTTGTTGCAGTCATTACAAGGGATTATGTATACCCCTGCAGAGGATGGAGGCTTGTCCTGTCTACTACTGGTGATGTCCTTGATGGTCGTGGTTGTGGAGGTAGATACTTGGAATGATGTTTTGGCAAAGATGTTGGAAACATGTTTGGCAATGGAGTTGGTGGGAAGGACTATGTATCTCTTCTCGGCAGTGTCTTCTCTGGGTGTGTTGAAGATGTTTAATGCTCGCCGTCTGCAGTCTCTGATGAATGTGACGAGGATAGTGGAGTTTGGAAAATACTTGTTCAATTATAGTGCATTCTTCCTCAAGGAACTCGTTGCTGCAGATTCTGAGTGCACGCAGGAAGAAGCCTATAATTACACCACGACACCAAACCAAACGTGGTGTAATTATAGGCTTCTTCCTGCGTGCACTCAGAATCTGCAGCAACGAGTTCCTTGAGGAAGAATGCACTATAATTGAACAAGTATTTTCCAAACTCCACTATCCTCGTCACTTCATCAGAGACTGCAGACGGCGAGCATTAAACATCTTCAACACACCCAGAGAAGACACTGCCGAGAAGAGATACATAGTCCTTCCCACCAACTCCATTGCCAAACATGTTTCAACATCTTTGCCAAAACATCATTCCAAGTATCTACCTCCACAACCACGACCATCAAGGACATCACCAGTAAGTAGACAGGACAAGCCTCCATCCTCTGCAGGGGTATACATAATCCCTTGTAATGACTGCAACAAATTATACGTGGGCGAAACATCAAGAGACCTCCAAACACGTATTTCAGAACACCAATATGCAAGCAGGACTGACGATACAAGGAATGCCTGTGTACAACATCGCAATTCACACAACCATTTAATTAACTACAGAAACTCAAGACTTATAGCCACAGAAGACAACACTCAATACAGAAGAATCCTGGAATCATCGTTTATCTCTATAACCAACAATTTCAACCAGAACAATGGCTTCTATAACATAGCTGAACCACTCGCCAAGAAACTTCTTCATCGCTATCCCACATAAGAACATAGAACACTGCAGAAGGTCTACTCACAACTTGTCCAATATCCCCGCCTAGCTACCCAAGACTCTACAACCCCACCCGGTAGATCATCTGATGCAGCAATCTTCACCTGACCTCAACGTTCTGAACTATAAATACTCCCGTACCTTCCAACCCCAGGTAGATCCGTGTGTGACTTGAAAAAGCCCACTGCGTGGGTGAAACGTTGTCAATAAAGGATCACATTATACTGCATTTGTGTTTATATTTCCAATTCAATCAGACGCGGACCAAGCAGAACTACCAAGGGATCTGGACAGGCTGCAGACCTGGTTCAGCAACTGGTTCCTGGAGTTCAACCCCACCAAATGCAAAGTCATGAAGATTTGGGAAGGACAAAGAAGACTGCAGACGGAGTACAGTTTAGGGGGCCAGAGACTACAAACCTCACTCAAGGAAAAGGATCTTGGTGTGAGTATAACACCGAGCACATCTCCTGAAGCGCACATCAACCAAATAACTGCTGCAGCATATGGGCGCCTGGCGAACCTCAGAACAGCATTCCGACATCTTAATAAGGAATCGTTCAGGACCCTGTACACCGTGTATGTTAGGCCCATATTGGAGTATGCGGCACCAGTTTGAAACCCACACCTAGCCAAGCATGTAAGGAAGCTAGAGAAAGTGCAAAGGTTTGCAACAAGACTAGTGGGGGAGCTAAGGGGTATGTCCTACGAGGGGAGGTTAAAGGAAATCGACCTGACGACACTGGAAGACAGGAGAGATAGGGGAGATATGATAACGAAATATAAAATACTGAGAGAAACCGACAAGATGGACAGAGACAGGATGTTCCACAGATGGGACACAGCAACAAGGGGACACAGTTGGAAGCTGAAGACTCAGATGAACCAAAGGGATGTTAGGAGGTATTTTTTCAGTGACAGAACTGTCAGGAAGTGGAATAGCCTGGGAAGTGTTGTAGTGGAGACAGGATCCATACATAGCCTTAAGAAGAGGTATGATAAGGCTCATGGAGCGGGAAGAGTGACCTAGTATTGGCCAGTGAAGAGGCGTGGCCAGGAGCTATGAATCGACCCTTACAACCACAACTAGGCGAGTACACACAACGCACACACACACAAACCAAAAGACAGAGCCGAGGGTGTAACATCTCCCCCAGTGAAAACCAGGGATGTTATTGAACAGGTGCTGCTCATGTTTTTGAACTCTCAAGATCACAGCTGGACAGCAGCGAAACCTCAGAGTCCTCAGGACACCAATAACATCACTTTGGATACTGAAGGAAGGAGTCGATGACCCTGGATACTGAAGGAAGGAGTCGAAGACCCTGGATACTGAAGGAAGGAGTCGATGACCCTGGATACTGAAGGAAGGAGTCGAAGACCCTGGATACTGAAGGAAGGAGTCGAAGACCCTGGATACTGAAGGAAGGAGTCGATGACCCTGGATACTGAAGGAAGGAGTCGAAGACCCTGGATACTGAAGGAAGGAGCCGAAGACCCTGGATACTGAAGGAAGGAGTCGAAGACCCTGGATACTGAAGGAAGGAGTCGATGACCCTGGATACTGAAGGAAGGAGTCGAAGACCCTGGATACTGAAGGAAGGAGTCGAAGACCCTGGATACTGAAGGAAGGAGTCGAAGACCCTGGATACTGAAGGAAGGAGTCGAAGACCCTGGATACTGAAGGAAGGAGTCGAAGACCCTGGATACTTGAAGGAAGGAGTCGAAGACCCTGGATACTGAAGGAAGGAGTCGAAGACCCTGGATACTGAAGGAAGGAGTCGAAGACCCTGGATACTGAAGGAAGGAGTCGAAGACCCTGGATACTGAAGGAAGGAGTCGAAGACCCTGGATACTGAAGGAAGGAGTCGAAGACCCTGGATACTGAAGGAAGGAGTCGAAGACCCTGGATACTGAAGGAAGGAGTCGAAGACCCTGGATACTGAAGGAAGGAGTCGAAGACCCTGGATACTGAAGGAAGGAGTCGAAGACCCTGGATACTGAAGGAAGGAGTCGAAGACCCTGGATACTGAAGGAAGGAGTCGAAGACCCTGGATACTGAAGGAAGGAGTCGAAGACCCTGGATACTGAAGGAAGGAGTCGAGACCCTGGATACTGAAGGAAGGAGTCGAAGACCCTGGATACTGAAGGAAGGAGTCGAAGACCCTGGATACTGAAGGAAGGAGTCGATGACCCTGGATACTGAAGGAAGGAGTCGAAGACCCTGGATACTGAAGGAAGGAGTCGAAGACCCTGGATACTGAAGGAAGGAGTCGAAGACCCTGGATACTGAAGGAAGGAGTCGAAGACCCTGGATACTGAAGGAAGGAGTCGAAGACCCTGGATACTGAAGGAAGGAGTCGAAGACCCTGGATACTGAAGGAAGGAGTCGAAGACCCTGGATACTGAAGGAAGGAGTCGAAGACCCTGGATACTGAAGGAAGGAGTCGATGACCCTGGATACTGAAGGAAGAGTCGAATGACCCTGGATACTGAAGGAAGGAGTCGAAGACCCTGGATACTGAAGGAAGGAGTCGAAGACCCTGGATACTGAAGGAAGGAGTCGATGACCCTGGATACTGAAGGAAGGAGTCGAAGACCCTGGATACTGAAGGAAGGAGTCGAAGACCCTGGATACTGAAGGAAGGAGTCGAAGACCCTGGATATGAAGGAAGGAGTCGAAGACCCTGGATACTGAAGGAAGGAGTCGAAGACCCTGGATATGAAGGAAGGAGTCGAAGACCCTGGATAACTGAAGGAAGGAGTCGAAGACCCTGGATACTGAAGGAAGGAGTCGAAGACCCTGGATATGAAGGAAGGAGTCGAAGACCCTGGATACTGAAGGAAGGAGTCGAAGACCCTGGATACTGAAGGAAGGAGTCGAAGACCCTGGATACTGAAGGAAGGAGTCGAAGACCCTGGATACTGAAGGAAGGAGTCGAAGACCCTGGATACTGAAGGAAGGAGTCGAAGACCCTGGATACTGAAGGAAGGAGTCGAAGACCCTGGATACTGAAGGAAGGAGTCGAAGACCTGGATACTGAAGGAAGGAGTCGAAGACCCTGGATACTGAAGGAAGGAGTCGAAGACCCTGGATACTGAAGGAAGGAGTCGAAGACCCTGGATTACTGAAGGAAGGAGTCGAAGACCCTGGATACTGAAGGAAGGAGTCGAAGACCCTGGATACTGAAGGAAGGAGTCGAAGACCCTGGATACTGAAGGAAGGAGTCGAAGACCCTGGATACTGAAGGAAGGAGTCGAAGACCCTGGATACTGAAGGAAGGAGTCGAAGACCCTGGATACTGAAGGAAGGAGTCGAAGACCCTGGATACTGAAGAAGGAGTCGAAGACCCTGATACTGAAGGAAGGAGTCGAAGACCCTGGATACTGAAGGAAGGAGTCGAAGACCCTGGATACTGAAGGAAGGAGTCGAAGACCCTGGATACTGAAGGAAGGAGTCGAAGACCCTGGATACTGAAGGAAGGAGTCGAAGACCCTGGATACTGAAGGAAGGAGTCGAAGACCCTGGATACTGAAGGAAGGAGTCGAAGACCCTGGATACTGAAGGAAGGAGTCGAAGACCCTGGATACTGAAGGAAGGAGTCGAAGACCCTGGATACTGAAGGAAGGAGTCGAAGACCCTGGATACTGAAGGAAGGAGTCGAAGACCCTGGATACTGAAGGAAGGAGTCGAAGACCCTGGATACTGAAGGAAGGAGTCGAAGACCCTGGATACTGAAGGAAGGAGTCGAAGACCCTGGATACTGAAGGAAGGAGTCGAAGACCCTGGATACTGAAGGAAGGAGTCGAAGACCCTGGATACTGAAGGAAGGAGTCGAAGACCCTGGATACTGAAGGAAGGAGTCGAAGACCCTGGATACTGAAGGAAGGAGTCGAAGACCCTGGATACTGAAGGAAGGAGTCGAAGACCCTGGATACTGAAGGAAGGAGTCGAAGACCTGTACACAGCATCTGATACTTAGCAGTTACAAGGCAACTGGCACATTAATAATATAATCTCAGAATTAGGCAAGTAGGTATTTACAGGATTTGTGGATTTATGGCATAACCAGGAAGGATTTAAGGAAGAGAAATCCTGCCTTACGAATCTGTGTACGAAAAAAAATATTAATAATGATATTATCATTATTATTATTATTATTATTATTATTATTATTATTATTATTATTATTATTATTATTATTACTAAAAATCACCCACTGATATTATATACATTTCATTTCCCTCGTATAGAAATAATTAATTAAAAAGAGAGAAAGAGAGAGAGAGAGAGAGAGAGAGAGAGAGAGAGAGAGAGAGAGAGAGAGTAAATTCGACACAGCAACGAGAAGAAATATATAAAAAATAATAATATAACCCACTGAGGGCGAGGGGAGGAAAAAATCTGTACAGAGAGGACAGATTTTTTCTGGTTTCTGTGATACTGGAAAAAATACTTTTGACAAACACTTATAAATCTAATTATGGATTTTTTTTGGGGTGGGGGGGAGGGGGGGCATGAGAGAGGTGTTAGAAAAATGGGGTCAGGCTTTTTTTGATGTTTGGGAAAGGGAGAGAGAGAGAGAGAGAGAGAGAGAGAGAGAGAGAGGAGAGAGAGAGAGAGAGAGAGAGAGAGAGAGTTACTGCTGTAAAGGTAATTATTACCAGGTCTTCCGGTACACACACACAGGGCCAGGAGCTGTGAATCGACCTCTGCAACTACAACTAGGTGAGTACACACACACACAGGATCCATACATAGCTTTAAGCAGAGGTATGATAAAGCTCACGGTTCAGGGAGAGTGACCTAGTAGCGACCAGTGAAGAGGCGGGGCCAGGAGCTTGGACTCGACCCCCGCAACCTCAACTAGGTGAGTACACACACACACACACACACACACACACATACTGCTAGTCTGACCCAGGAGCTGGAACCTGCCTTATACAAGACCCCTGAGCTATGTCCCAACAGCTTCCTCGGTGTCCTACCTGTCTCAAGGTCAGTCACTTTACACACCCATCAGCTCACACACGTGATGTCCGGGGTTCGATCCCTGGTACGGGTTGGAACATTACGACGTGTTTCCTTAAGACACCTGCTGTCACTGTTCACCTAGCAGTAAGTAGGTACCCGGGTGTTAGCAGACTGGTGTGGGTGGCATCCTGGGGGACAAAATTTCCCTAAGTCATGGGAAATGCTCTACATAACCAGGAACTTTCTATATAGTATGTCATAGGTGTGAGCTATGGTCTGTATAAGTTGAATCAAGTACTGGTAGAAATAAACATTATTATTATTATTATTATTATTATTATTATTATTATTATTATTATTATTATTATTATTATTATTATTATTATTATTATTATTATTATTATTATTATCATTATTATTATTATTATTATTACTGCAGTCACAAGGAACAAGTCTATCAGTATCCTGTCTGTGTGCATGCACAGCTTCACGAACAGGAGCTGCGACTCGACCCCTGCAGCCACAAATGGGTGAGTACTCGACGTCCAGACATGATTGCTGTTTCTGAGATGGATTTAGACAGGACTCCGGAAATTTTTGCCAGAATTGCTGTCTATACCTCATGGATGAAAAGAGACAGGTATGGTCAAGGAGGAGGTGTTACTGTGTACTTTCTAAGGGACAGATAAGGTCAAGGAGGAGGTGTTACTGTGTACTTTCTAGGGTCAGATAAGGTCAAGGAGGAGGTGTTACTGTGTACTTTCTAAGGGTCAGATAAGGTCAGGAAGGTGTTACTGTGTACTTTCTAATGGTCAGATAAGGTCAGGAAGGTGTTACTGTGTACTTTCTAAGGGTCAGACAAGGTCAGGAAGGTGTTACTGTGTACTTTCTAAGTGTCAGATAAGGTCAGGAAGGTGTTACTGTGTACTTTCTAAGTGCCAGATAAGGTCAGGAAGGTGTTACTGTGTACTTTCTAAGTGCCAGATAAGGTCAGGAAGGTGTTACTTTGTACTTTCTAAGGGTCAGATGAGGTCAGGAAGGTGTTACTGTGTACTTTCTAAGGGTCAGATAAGGTCAGGAACGTGTTACTGTGCACTTTCTAAGGGTCAGATAAGGTCAGGAAGGTGTTACTGTGTACTTTCTAAGTGCCAGATAAGGTCAGGAAGGTGTTACTTTGTACTTTCTAAGGGTCAGATGAGGTCAGGAAGGTGTTACTGTGTACTTTCTAAGGGCCAGATAAGGTCAGGAAGGTGTTACTGTGTACTTTCTAAGGGTCAGATAAGGTCAGGAGGGTGTTACTGTGTACTTTCTAAGGGTCAGATAAGGTCAGGAAGGTGTTACTGTGTACTTTCTAAGGGTCAGATAAGGTCAAGAAGGTGTTACTGTGTACTTTCTAAGGGTCAGATAAGGTCAGGAAGGTGTTACTGTGTACTTTCTAAGGGTCAGATAAGGTCAGGAAGGTGTTACTGTGTACTTCTCTGAGAGTGTCTACACCCAGCATACTGATGTCATCCCTACCCACCTGACATCATTTATTCCTGGAATGATTCGAGTCTGGAACATGTTGGTGCAGCATAATGACGTCAGTGACATGAAGTCAATTGACCAGATAAAATCTCTGGTCCACAGAAATAATAATAATAATAATAATAATAATAAATAATAATAATAATAATAATAAAATAATAATAATAAAAATGATAATAATAATAAATAATAATAATAATAATAATAATAATAATGATAATAATAATAATAATAATAATAATAATAATAATAATAATAATAATAATAATAATAATAATAATAATAATAATAATAATAATAATAATAAATAGTACATGTACAAGGTATACAGGCCTCGATGGCCCACAACTGGTCCACAGATGGCCCACAACTGGTCCACAGATGACCCACAACTGATCCACAGATGACCCACAACTGGTCCACAGATGACCCACAACTGGTCCACAGATGACCCACAACTGGTCCACAGATGGCCCACAACTGGTCCACAGATGACCCACAACTGGTCCACAGATGACCCACAACTGGTCCACAGATGGCCCACAACTGGTCAACAGATGACCCACAACTGGTCCACAGATGACCCACAACTGGTCCACAGATGACCCACAACTGGTCCACAGATGGCCCACAACTGGTCCACAGATGACCCACAACTGGTCCACAGATGACCCACAACTTGTCCACAGATGACCCACAACTGGTCCACAGATGGCCCACAACTGATCCACAGATGACCCACAACTGGTCCACAGATGACCCACAACTGGTCCACAGATGACCCACAACTGGTCCACAGATGACCCACAACTGGTCCACAGATGACCCACAACTGGTCCACAGATGACCCACAACTGGTCCACAGATGACCCACAACTGGTCCACAGATGACCCACAACTGGTCCACAGATGACCCACAACTGGTCCACAGATGACCCACAACTGGTCCACAGATGACCCACAACTGGTCCACAGATGACCCACAACTGGTCCACAGATGACCCACAACTGGTCCACAGATGACCCACAACTGGTCCACAGATGACCCACAACTGGTCCACAGATGGCCCACAACTGGTCCACAGATGACCCACAACTGTCCCATACTTCATCCAGTTCCTTACTTGTCTCTTCTAAATAAGAGAGAGAGAGAGATAGAAGAAGAGATAGAGAGAGAGAGATGAGAGAGAGAGAGAAGAGAGGAGAGAGAGAGAGAGAGAGAGAGAGAGAGAGGAGATGGAGAGAGAGAGATGGAGAAGAGAGAGAGAGAGAGAGAGAGAGAGAGAGAGAGAGAGTGAGAGGGAGAGAGAGAGAGAGAGAGAGAGAGAGAGAGAGAGAGAGAGAGAGAGAGAGAAGAGAGAGGAGAGAGAGAGAGAGAGAGAGAGAGAGAGAGAGAGAGAGAGAGAGAGAGAGAGAGAGAGAGAGAGAGAGAGAGAGAGAGAGAGAGAGAGAGAGAGAGAGAGAGAGAGAGAAACACAAATCCACCAGCACAAAACACTTGACAGACAGACCTTACTACGCCTGCAAAACTCACAGACAAATATACACAGACAAACACAGCTCAACAAACACAAACGTTTAGTAAAAAACAAACACACAAATCTCCATGACTCTGACGTCATAAGAATTGTCTTTTTTTTAGGCTTAAAAAAATATTGAATTGTATTTTCTGCAGCAGGAAAGTTAATGACCAGTTTGATGTAACTTAACGTAACCTAACCTAACTGCATACCCAGATGGGGTTTATATTTCACATTGTATTGTCTTTATATTTTGCTAATAATTAGGGGGAAATAGGCCTACCAAACTCAGCCTGCACTTGTCTTTATATTTTGCTAACAATTAGGGGGAAATAGGCCTACCAAACTCAGCCTGCACTCCCCTAACTTGTTGATAAATTAGACACCTGTGCAACTCTTGGGTATCTTTATTGAGGAAACGTTTCGCCACACAGTGGCTTCATCAGTCCATACAAAGGAGAAACTTGAAGAACAGGAGGAGAATGAGGTAATCAGTCCCTCAACCTTGAGTCGATGTGGTCAATCCATCAATCTTGAATAGATTACGGCATAGGAGCGGAGAAGCAGCTTATAAACCGTATGGCAGGAGAGGTGCAGCAGTCGTAGGTGGTGTCACATTTGCCCAATGTGGAAGTAGGTCGTGCCCAAGGTCGTGCCCAAGGTCGTGTCCAAGGTCGTACCCAAGGTCGTACCCAAGGTCGTGCCCAAGGTCGTGACCAAGGGTTAGGCAAGCGAAGAATTCCCAAGTATTAAGATCCCAAGAAGTTGCAGTGTCTGACAGGATCGTAGATGAATGGTTCAAAGAACTGTGGGGCGAAACGTTTCCTCAATAAAGATACCCAAGAGTTGCACATGTGTCTAATTTAACAACATGTCGGTTCTTTGAACCATTCATCTACAATCCCCTACCTCGTTTTCACTTGGTACCACGTGAACATAGAGACGACAATTGTACTCCTTTCTCTCTCTCGGGTATGGCCCTCTGGGCCTCCGGGTTGTTTAATACACAAACAACTCTGCTATAATTGGTGGTGAGACAACACAAGGTGCCTGACCGAGCAAAACGTAGCCAGTAAGCCTATTTGCTAGTTCTCATAGCCCCACCTCGGAGAGAGTTGTTGTGGGCCTGGCTCCCTGAGTCCCCACAAAAGGGCTGGTTCTCAAGTTAGAGACATACCCGGCCATGCCTTGGTGAATAACTACCCGCCTGGATTGGTTTCAGCACACTTCACAGTGCCCACAGTGCCCACAGTGCCCACTGTGAAGTCCATTACTTCAATAATAAAGGGGCTAGTCGATGGCCATATATTTCATCTTCGTCTGTACTACCTGGTAAGTTACTAGATCAACCCCATACACAGTTATAACTTAACCTAATGTAACGTCATGTAAATTAACCTAACGTAACCTTCTGTAACGTAACGTGACCTAACCTAACCTAACCTTATTTTCTAACGAAATCAAAACAAATATCTAGGCTATCTAGAAGACGTTTCAGTGGGACAATTTGCAACCTGTAAATCTCCACTCCTGATCCAACACTTGCCATACAAGGCCTGGGCGAAACGTCGTATCAAAGGAGGATGTTCTCTGATGACAGTAATTCCCCCCAGTCACCAGCTGCTGCCACTCAGAACGAAACATCAGTCCCGACGTTTCACACATCACAGCCTCAACCATATATATATTCTTACATTTCCGTCTATTTCTTACCCTCTTATTCTCCCTTCCTCTCTCCCCTTTTCTCTTTGCTACTCATGCTTCTAGTTGGTTCAACACTTCCCACTTATTCTGCAAAGAGGATGGAAAGGAATTGGAGGAGGAGGAGGAGGAAGAGGAGGAGAAAGAAGAGGATTACAAGATACACTAATGAATAGCGCACCTTTGTCACCTCTGTTCCAGACCTTTGTTCTTCTCGTTCTCTTCTTCTTCCTTCTTTTCCTGTTCCTCCTGTTCCTCCTCCTGTTCCCCCTCCTGTTCCCCCTCCTCTTCCTCCTCCTCATCCTTCTCCTCTTCCAGTTCCTCTTCCAGTTCCTTTTCCAGTTCCTCTTTCAGCTCCTCTTCCAGTCAGCAGACAAGTCCCCTCCAGCCTCCAGTACCTGGGATGGCGTGAGTGAGGGAGGGGGAAGCCACTCAGTCCACCCCCTTCCCACTTCTCCCCCTCCCCCTAAAACCACTTCAACCATTCAAGGGCTGGCGTTATCCCCGCCAACACCTCTGTTGTGCACGATGTCCAAATTGCAGGGTTCCTGTAGCTTAAATCTCAATTGAGAAGCCTCGGGTCGGACCAGCTCTGAGGGATTACTGGGAGTGAGGGTGACGCTGTGTGTACGTGTACGTGTACGTGTGTGTGTTTGTACGTGTATGTACGTGTGTGTGTGTTTTTAGTTGCAAGAGCTCAAGCCATTGCAATTTTTGTCAAGAAAGCAACTGAAAAAGTACCATGAAAAAAGAGAGTGGGATGAAAGGCCTTGATGGATGTTAGGTACCACAATCAGCACTACTTACACTGTACTGTTCACTGGTCTACCTACAACCTCACCTACTGCCTCACCTACTACCTTCACATACTGCCTCACCTACTACCTCACCTACTACCTCACCTACTACCTCACCTACTACCTCACCTACTACCTCACCTACTACCTCACCTACTACCTCACCTACTACCTCACCTACTGCCTCACCTACTACCTCACCTACTGCCTCACCTACTGCCTCACCTACTACCTCACCTACTGCCTACCTACTACCTCCCCCTACTACCTCACCTACCAAACCCCACCTACCCACTTCAACCCACTACCTTACCTACATACCTCACCTACTACCTCACCTACTACCTCACCCACTACCTCACCTTCTACCTCACCTACAACCCTCACCTAACTCCTCACCTACTACCTCACCTACTACCCCCATCCAATACCTCACCTACTACCTCACCTACTACCTCACCTACTACTCCCTACTACCTCACCCTACTACCCCACCCACTACCTCACCTTAAAACCTCACCTAACCCACCTTTACCTACCTACCTCACCTACACCTCACCTACTACCCCACTCTTACCTCACCTACTACCTCACCTACTACGTCGCCTACTTACCTCACCTACTACCTCACCCCAACCTACCTAACCTACTACCTCACCTACCCCCCACCCTCACCTACTACCTCACCTACTACCTCACTCATTACCTCACCACTACCTCACCTACTACTCCGCCCCCCCTTACCCCCCACCTCACCTACTACCTCACCCAAATACCTCACCTACTACCTCACCTACCACCTCACCTACTACCTAACCTCACCCACTACCTCACCTACTACCTCACCTACTACCTCACCCACCTTAACCAATCACCTACTACCCTCACCTACCACCCACCTACTACCTCACCTACTACTCACCTACCCACCACCACTACCTCACCCACCTACCTCCCCCTACTACCTCACCTACCTCCTCAACCCCTACCTCACCACTCCTCACCTACTACCTCACCTACCAATCCTCACCTACTACCTCACCTACACCTTCTACTCCTCACCTACTACCTCACCTACCCTACCTCTTTCCTCACCTACTACCTCACCTACTACCTCACCTAACTACCTCACCTACTACCTCCTACTCCTCACCTACTACCTCACCTACACCCTCACCTACTACCTCACCTACTACCCTCACCTACTACCCCACCAAATATACCACTACTACCATACCTCACCTACTACCTCCACCTACTACCACACTCTACCCACTAAAACCTCATACTACCTCACCCACTTAACCCAAAACCGCACCACTACCTCACCTAACTACCTCACCTACTAAACCCCACCTACTACCGGCCCTACAACCTCACCTACTAAACCTCACCAAATCAACCCTCACTCTACCCCCAACCCGCACCTACTACCACCTACAACCTCTACCGTCACCTACTACCCTCCACCTACTACCCACCTACAACACCTCACCTACCACCTCACCTACTACCTCACCTACTACCCACCTACTTCACCGACACCTACCCACTACCTCACCTACACCTTCACCTACAACCTCAAACCCACTACCCTCACCTTCACCTCACCACTACCTCACCTAACCACCTCAACCTAACCTACTACCTTTACCTTACCACCTCACTTCACCCACCTACTAACCTCACCTACTACCTCACCTACCAACCCCTCACCCTAAAACCCCACCACACCTACCTACTCCTCACCTACTACCTCACCTACTAACCTCACCTACTTACCTCACCCTACTACCTCACCCACTACCTCACCTACTACCCTCACCTAACCCACCTCAAAACCACTACCTCACCAAACCTCACCTAGCCTACACCTCACTACCTACCCTACTTCTACCTACTACCTCACCTACTCTACCTCACCTAACACCTCACTACCTACCCTCCCTCAACTACACCCCCCTACTACCTCATTCACCTCACACCACTACTACCTCACCTACACCCACCTACTACCACACCTACTACCCAACCTACCACCTACTCCCTACTACCCTCACAACACCTCACCTACACCTCACCTTCACCCTCACCTACTCTCACCACTACCTCCCCCTTCACCCACCTACTACCTCACCTACACCTCACCTACTACCTCACCTACAACCTACCTACACCTCACCTAACACCTCACCTACTACCTCACCTACTACCCACCTACTACCTTCACCAAATACCTCACCCCACTACCTCACCTATCACAACCCACCACCTCACCTACTACCTCACCTCAACCTCAACCTACCTACCACACCCACCTACCTCACCTACTACCTCACCTACACCTCACCTACTACCTCACCACTAACCTCACCTACACCTACCTACACCTCACCTAAAACCCACCTACTAACCTCACCTACACCCACCCCACCCACCTACTACCTCACCACTACCTCACCTACACCCACCCCAAAACCCACCAACCCTCCCCACAAGGCACCTACACCCACCTCACCTTCAAAACCCATCCCACCCAAACCTAAAACCCCCCTCCCTTCAAAACCTAAACCCACCCTCCACTCCCCCCCTTCAAGGCCTAAACCACTCTTTAAACAAAACCCCCCCCCCTTTAAACCTAAAAACCCCCCCTTAAACTAAAACCCACCTTCAATACCTAAACCCATCCAAGACCCCCAAACCAAAACCCAAAACCAAAATCTTTTAACCCAAACCCCCCTCCAAACCTCCCCCTCAAGACCAAAACCCCCTCTTCAGAGACCTAAACCCACTCTTCAGAGACCTAAACCCACTCTTCAGAGACCTAAACCCACTCTTCAGAGACCTAAACCACTCTTCAGAGACCTAAACCCACTCTTCATAGACCTAAACTCACTCTTCAGAGACCTAAACTCACTCTTCAGAGACCTAAACTCACTCTTCAGAGACCTAAACCCACTCTTCATAGACCTAAACTCACTCTTCAGAGACCTAAACCCACTCTTCATAGACCTAAACTCACTCTTCAGAGACCTAAACCCACTCTTCAGAGACCTAAACCCACTCTTCAGAGACCTAAACCACTCTTCAGAGACCTAAACCCACTCTTCATAGACCTAAACTCACTCTTCAGAGACCTAAACCACTCTCAGAGACCTAACCCACTCTTCAGAGACCTAAACCACTCTTCAGAGACCTAAACCCACTCTTCATAGAGCTAAACTCACTCTTCAGAGACCTAAACCCACTCTTCAGAGACCTAAGCCCACTCTTCAGAGACCTAAACTCACTCTTCAGAGACCTAAACCACTCTTCAGAGACCTAAACTCACTCTTCAGAGACCTTATCCCATTCTTCAGAGACCTAAACCCACTCTTCAGAGACCTAAACCCACTCTTCAGAGACCTAAACCCACTCTTCAGAGACCTTAACACCACTCTTCAGAGACCTAACCCACTCTCAGAGACCTAAACATCACTCTTCAGAGACCTAAACCACTCTTCAGAGACCTAAACTCACTCTTCAGAGACCTTATCCCATTCTTCAGAGACCTAAACCCACTCTTCAGAGACCTAAACCACTCTTCAGAGACCTAAACTCACTCTTCAGAGACCTTATCCCATTTCAGAGACCAAAACCAACTCTTCAGAGACCTAAACCCACTCTTCAGAGACCTAAACCCACTCTTCAGAGACCTAAACCCACTCTTCAGAGACCTAAACTCACTCTTCAGAGACCTAAACCCACTCTTCAGAGACCTAAACCGACTCTTCAGAGACCTAAACCTACTGTTCAGAGACCTAAACCCACTCTTCAGAGACCTAAACCCACTCTTCAGAGACCTAAACCCACTCTTCAGAGACCTAAACCCACTCTTCAGAGACCTAAACCTACTGTTCAGAGACCTAAACCCACTCTTCAGAGACCTAAACCCACTCTTCAGAGACCTAAACCCACTCTTTCAGAGACTAACATTAAACCCCACTCTTCAGAGACCCTATAACTCTACTCTTTCAGAGACGTAAACCCATCTTCAGAGACCTAAACCACTCTTCAGAGACCTAAGCCCACTCTTCAAGAACTAAAAACCGACTCTTCAGTAGACCTAAACTCACTCTTCAGAGACCTAAACTCACTCTTCAGAGACCTAAACCCACTCTTCAGAGACCTAAACCCACTCTTCAGAGACCTAAGCCCACTCTTCAGAGACCTAAACCGACTCTTCAGAGACCTAAACTCACTCTTCAGAGACCTAAACCACTCTTCAGAGACCTAAACTCACTCTTCAGAGACCTTATCCCATTCTTCAGAGACCTAAACCACTCTTCAGAGACCTAAACCACTCTTCAGAGACCTAAACTCACTCTTCAGAGACCTAAACCCACTCTTCAGAGACCTAAACCCACTCTTCAGAGACCTAAACCCACTCTTCAGAGACCTAATCCCACTCTTCAGAGACCTAAACTCACTCTTCAGAGACCTAAACCACTCTTCAGAGACCTAAACTCACTCTTCAGAGACCTTATCCCATTCTTCAGAGACCTAAACCCACTCTTCAGAGACCTAAACCCACTCTTCAGACACCTAAACCCACTCTTCAGAGACCTAAACCCACTATCAGAGACCTAAACTCACTAAGAGACCTAAACCCACTCTTCAAGAGACTCTAAACCGACTCTTCAGAGACCTAAAACTACTGTTCAGAACCTAAACCCACTCTTCAAGACTTAAACCACTCTTCGAGAACCTAAACCCACTCGTAGAGACCTAAACCCACTCTCAGAGACCTAAACCTAACTGT
The DNA here is from genome assembly GCF_026875155.1 of Cherax quadricarinatus. Classification (NCBI taxonomy): domain Eukaryota; kingdom Metazoa; phylum Arthropoda; class Malacostraca; order Decapoda; family Parastacidae; genus Cherax; species Cherax quadricarinatus. Next base: position 12,767,294 of record NC_069486.1, on the reverse strand, counting down.
TTCAGAGACCTAAACCAACTCCTTCAGAGACCTAAACCACTCTTCAGAGACCCTAAACCCACTCTTCAGAGACCAAACCCCACTCTTCAGAGACCAAACTCACTCTGCAGAGACGTAACCACACTCTTCAGAGACCTAAAACCACTTCAGAGACTAAGCCACTCTTCAGAGACCTTAACACCCACTCTTCAGAGGACCTAAACTCACTTCTTCAGAGACCTAAAATCACTCTTCAGGACCTAAACCCACTCTTCAGAGACCTAACCTGTCAGAGACCTAAACCACTCTTCATGGGACTTTAAACCCATCTTCAGGGACCTAAACAACCCACCTCTTCAGAGACTAATTACCAACACTCTCAGAGGACCGTAAACCCACTCTTCATGAGACACTTATACCCACTCTTCAGAGACCTAAACCCACTCTTCAGGGACCTAAACCCATCTCGAGACCTAAACTCACTCTATCAGAGACTACAACAACACTCTTCAGGACCTAAACCCACTCTTCAGGGACACTAAACCCACTCTTCAGGACCTAATTAAACCCACACTCAGGGACCTACAACCCACCTTCAGGACCAACTAAACCACTCTTCAGAGACACTAAACCCACACATGGACACCTGCAACCGACCTGAGGCACTGGACACCTACAACCCGACCTGAGGCAAACTGGGCACACCTGCAACCCGAACCCTGAGGCACTGGACACCTACAACCCGACCTGAGGCACTGGACACCTACAACCCGACCTGAGGCAGGACACCTACAACCCGACCTGAGGCATGGACACCTACAACCCGACCTGAGGCACTGGACACCTACAACCCGACCTTGAGCACTGGGACACCTACAACCGACCTGAGGCACTGGACACCTACAACCCGACCTGAGGCACTGGACACCTACAACCCGACCTGAGGCACTTGACACCTACAACCCGACCTGAGGCACTGGACACCTACAACCCGACCTGCGGCACTGGGACACCTGCAAACCCGACCTGAGGCACTGGACACCTGCAACCCGACCTGAGGCACTGGACACCTGCAACCCGACCTGAGGCACTGGACACCTGCAACCCGACCTGAGGCACTGGACACCTGCAACCCGACCTGAGGCACTGGACACCTACAACCCGACCTGAGGCACTGGACACTTACAACCCGACCTGAGGCACTGGACACCTACAACCCGACCTGAGGCACTGGACACCTACAACCCGACCTGAGGCACTGGACACCTGCAACCCGACCTGAGGCACTGGACACCTACAACCCGACCTGAGGCACTGGACACCTACAACCCGACCTGAGGCACTGGACACCTGCAACCCGACCTGAGGCACTGGACACCTGCAACCCGACCTACGGCACTGGACACCTACAACCCGACCTGAGGCACTGGACACCTACAACCCGACCTGAGGCACTGGACACCTGCAACCCGACCTGCGGCACTGGGTACCTGCAACCCGACATGAGGCACTGGACACCTACAACCCGACCTGATGCACTGGACACCTACAACCCGACCTGAGGCACTGGACACCTACAACCGTACCTGAGGCAACTGGACACCTGCAACCCGACCTGAGGCACTGGACACCTACAACCCGACCTGAGGCACTGGACACCTACAAGCCGACCTGAGGCACTGGACACCTGCAACCCGACCTGAGGCACTGGACACCTGCAACCCGACCTACGGCACTGGACACCTACAACCCGACCTGAGGCACTGGACACCTGCAACCCGACCTGAGGCACTGGACACCTACAACCCGACCTGCGGCACTGGGCACCTGCAACCCGACCTGAGGCACTGGACACCTACAACCCGACCTGAGGCACTGGACACCTACAACCCGACCTGAGGCACTGGACACCTACAACCCGACCTGAGGCACTGGACACCTACAACCCGACCTGAGGCACTGGATACCTACAACCCGACCTGAGGCATGGACAACCTACAACCCGACCTGAGGCACTGGACACCTACAACCCGACCTGAGGCACTGGACACCTACAACCCGACCTGAGGCACTGGATACCTACAACCCGACCTGAGGCACTGGATACCTACAACCCGACCTGAGGCACTGGACACCTACAACCCGACCTGAGGCACTGGATACCTACAACCCGACCTGAGGCACTGGACACCTACAACCCGACCTGAGGCACTGGACACCTGCAACCCGAACCTGAGGCAACTGGACACCTACACCCGACCTGAGGCAACTGGACACCTACAACCGACCTGAGGCACTGGACACCTACAACCCGACCTGAGGCACTGGACACCTACAACCCGACCTGAGGCACTGGACACCTACAACCCGACCTGAGGCACTGGACACCTGCAACCCGACCTGAGGCACTGGACACCTACAACCCGACCTGAGGCACTGGACACCTACAACCCGACCTGAGGCACTGGACACCTACAACCCGACCTGAGGCACTGGACACCTACAACCCGACCTGAGGCACTGACACCTACAACCCGACCTGAGGCACTGAATACCACAAACCCGACCTGAGGCACTGACACCTACAACCCGACCTGAGGCACTGGAACCTACAACCCGACCTGAGAGGCACTGGACACCTACACCCGACCTGAGGCACTGAATACCTACAACCCGACCTGAGGCACTGGACACCTAACAACCCGACCTGAGGCACTGGATCCTACAACCCGACCTGAGGCACTGGACACCTACAACCCGAACCTAGGCACTGGACACCTACAACCCGACTGAGGCACTGGACACCTAAAACCCGACCTGAGGCACTGGACACCTACAACCCGACCTGAGGCACTGAATACCTACAACCTGACTTGAGGCACTGGATACCTACAACCCGACCTGAGGCACTGGATACATACAACCCGTCCTGAGGCACTGGACACCTACAACCCGACCTGAGGCACTGGATACCTACAACCCGACCTGAGGCACTGGACACCTACAACCCGACCTGAGGCACTGGACACCTGCAACCCGACCTGAGGCACTGGACACCTACAACCCGACCTGAGGCACTGGACACCTACAACCCGACCTGAGGCACTGGACACCTACAACCCGACCTGAGGCACTGGACACCTGGAACCCGACCTGAGGCACTGGACACCTACAACCCGACTTGAGGCACTGGATATCTACAACCCGACCTGAGGCACTGGACACCTACAACCCGACCTGTGGCACTGGACACCTGCAACCCGACCTGCGGTACTGGACACCTACAACCCGACCTGAGGCACTGGACACCTACAACCCGACCTGAGGCACTGGACACCTACAACCCGACCTGAGGCACTGGACACCTGACAACCGACCTGAGGCACTGGACACCTACAACCCGAACCTGAGGCACTGGGCACCTACAACCCGACCTGAGGCACTGGACACCTACAACCCGACCTGAGGCACTGGACACCTACAACCCGACCTGAGGCACTGGACACCTACAACCCGACCTGAGGCACTGGACACCTACAACCCGACCTGAGGCACTGGACACCTACAACCCGACCTGAGGCACTGGACACCTACAACCCGACCTGATTCACTGGACACCTACAACCCGACCTGAGGCACTGGACACCTACAACCCGACCTGATGCACTGGACACCTACAACCCGACCTTAGGCACTGGACACCTACAACCCGACCTGAGGCACTGGACACCTACAACCCTACCTGAGGCACTGGACACCTGCAACCCGACCTGAGGCACTGGACACCTACAACCCGACCTGAGGCACTGGACACCTACAACCCGACCTGAGGCACTGGACACCTACAACCCGACCTGAAGCACTGGACACCTACAACCCGACCTGAAGCACTGGACACCTGCAACCGGGCCCAAAATCTCGAACTCTTCCGGAAATCTCCCGACTCACAGCCTCACCCATCATCATCGGTAGTTATTTTGAGAATCATGGGGGAGCGCTAAACCCGTGGTTTAATTCATGGAAATAGAGCCCAGATCCAGTTCCCTGGATCAGCATCACCATAACTACCATTACAACGAACACCTTCCCTCACTAACACATCCCAATTCCAGCTAAATATATGTGAGCAATACAAGGACATATTACCGTCCCAAATATGCGTCACAACGTACGTCACAAACATACGTCACAACATGTCACAAATATACGTCCAACAACGTAATCTTATTCCTTATATGTGCACCCGTAACAACGATTAAAACACTGTACATAAACGGTACACTGTACCCACAAGACGGTGAATTACGACCGTGTACAACACCTGTGTACAACACCTGTGTACAACACCTGTGTACAACACCTGTGTACAACACCTGTGTACAACACCTGTGTACAACACCTGTGTACAGCACCTGTGTACAACACCTGTGTACAACACCTGTGTACAACACATGGGTACAACACCTGTGTACAACACTTGTGTACAACACTTGGGTACAACACCTGTGTACAACATCTGTGTACAACACCTGTGTACAACACTTGGGTACAACACCTGTGTACAACACCTGTGTACAATACTTGTGTACAACACCTGTGTACAACACCTGTGTACAACACTTGGGTACAACACCTGTGTACAACACTTGGGTACAACACCTGTGTACAACACTTGGGTACAACACCTGTGTACAACACTTGGGTACAACACTGTGTACAACACTTGTGTACAACACTGTGTACAACACCTGTGTACAACACCGTGTACAACACTTGTGTACAACACCTGTGTACAACACTTGGGTACAACACCTGTGTACAACACTTGGGTACAACACCTGTGTACAACACTTGGGTACAACACCTGTGTACAACACCTGTGTACAACACCTGTGTACAACACTTGTGTACAACACCTGTGTACAACACTTGTGTACAACACCTGTGTACCACACTTGGGTACAACACCTGTGTACAACACTTTGGTACAACACCTCTGTACAACTCCTGTGTACAACACTTGGGTACAACACCTGTGTACAACACTTGGGTACAACACCTGTGTACAACACCTGTGTACAACACTTGGGTACAACACCTGTGTACAACACTTGGGTACAACACCTGTGTACAACACCTGTGTACAACACCTGTGTACAACACCTTGGTACAACACCTGTGTACAACACTTGGGTACAACACCTGTGTACAACACCTGTGTACAGCACCTGTGTACAACACTTGGGTACAACACCTGTGTACAACACCTTGGTACAACACCTGTGTACAACACTTGGGTACAACACCTGTGTACAACACCTGTGTACAACACCTGTGTACAGCACCTGTGTACAACACTTGGGTACAACACCTGTGTACATCACTTGGGTACAACACCTGTGTACAACACCTGTGTACAACACCTGTGTACAGCACCTGTGTACAACACTTGGGTACAACACCTGTGTATATCACTTGGGTACAACATCTGTGTACAACACCTGTGTACAACACCGATGTACAACACCTGTGTACAAAACCTGTGTACAACACCTGTGTACAAAACCTGTGTACAACACCTGTGTACAACACCTGTGTACAACGCTTGGGTGCAACATCTGTATACAACACTTGGGTACAACATCTGTGTACAACACCTGTGTACAACACTTGGGTACAACACTTGTGTACAACACCTGTGTACAACACTTGGGTACAACACCTGTGTACAACACTTGGGTACAACACCTGTGTACAACACCTGTGTACAACACCTGTGTACAACACTTGGGTACAACACCTGTGTACAACACCTGAGTACAACACCTGTGTACAACACTTGGGTACAACACCTGTGTACAACACCTGTGTACAACACTTGGGTACAACACCTGTGTACAACACCTGTGTACAACACTTGGGTACAACACCTGTGTACAACACTTGCGTTACAAACACTGGGTACAACCTGTGTACAAACACCTGTGTACAACACCTGTGTGCAAACCTGTGTACAACACTTGTGTACAACACCTGTGTACAACACCTGTGTACAACACCTGTGTACAACACTTGGGTACAACACCTGTGTACAACACCTGTGTACAACACCTGTGTACAACACTTGGGTACAACACCTGTGTACAACACTTGCGTACAACACTTGGGTACAACACCTGTGTACAACACCTGTGTACAACACCTGTGTGCAACACCTGTGTACAACACCTGTGTACAACACTTGGGTACAACACCTGTGTACAACATTTGGGTACAACTCCTGTGTACAACACCTGTGTACAACACCTGTGTACAACACCTGTGTACAACACCTGTGTACAACACCTGTGTACAACATCTTTGTACAACATCTGTGTACAACACCTGTGTACAACAGCTGTGTATAACACCTGGGTACAACACCTGTTTACAACACCTGTGTACATCTGTGTACAACACCGGTGCACAACACCTGTGTACAACACCTGTGTACAACACCTGTGTACAACACCTGTGTACAACATCTGTGTACAACACCGATGTACAACACCTGTGTACAACATCTGTGTACAAGACCTGTGTACAACACCTTTGCACAACACCTGTGTACAACACCTGTGTACAACATCTGTGTACAACACCTGTATACAACACCTGTGTACACCACCTGTGCACAACACCTGTGTAGAACATGTGTATAACGCCTGTGTACAACACCTGTGTACAACACCTGTGTACAACTCCTGTGTACAACATCTGTGTACAACATCTGTGTACAACACCTGTATACAACACCTGTGTACAACACCTGGGCACAATATCTTTGTACAACACCTGTTTACAACACCTTTGTACACCACCTGTGTATAACACCTGTGTACAACACCTGTGTACAACACCTGTGTACAACATCTGTGTACAACACCGGTGTACAACACCTGTGTACAACATCTGTGTACAACGCCTGTGTACAACACCTGTGTACAACACCTGTGTATAACATCTGTGTACAACACCTGTGTACAACACTTGTGTGCAACACCTGTGTACAACATCTGTGTACAACACCTGCGTACTACACCTGTGTACAACACATGTGTACAACATCTGTGTACAACACCTGTGTACAACACCTGTGTACAACACCTGTGTACAACACCTTGGTACAACAGCTGTGTACAACACCTGTGTACAACATCTGTGTACAACACCTGTGTACAACACTTGTGTACAACACCTGTGTACAACACCTGTGTACAACACCTGTGTACAACACTTGTGTACAACACCTGTGTACAACACCTGTGTACAACACCTGTGTACAACACCTGTGTACAACATCTGTGTACAACACCTGTGTACAACACCTGTGTACAACACCTTGGTACAACAGCTGTGTGCAACACCTGTGTACAACATCTGTGTACAACACCTGTGTACAACACTTGTGTACAACACCTGTGTACAACACCTGTGTACAAACACCTGTGTACAACACTTGTGTACAACACCTGTGTAACAACACCATGTGTACAACACCTGTGTACAACACCTGTGTACAACATCTGTGTACAACACCTGTGTACAACACCTGTGTACAACACATGTGTGCAACATCTGTGTACAACACCTGTGTACAACACCTGTGTACAACACCTTGGTACAACACCTTGGTACACCACCTGTGTACAACACCTGTGTACAACACCTGTGTACAACACCTTGGCACAACACCTTGGCACAACACCTGTGTACAACACCTGTGTACAATACCTGTATCTATTTGTAGACGTTTCGCCCATCAGTTACTCTATTATCACAAGGGTATAATGTGAAGAATTATTTATCAGTACGGAGCTTCACGACTGTGGTAGAGTACGATGCTCTTCTCTCCCTTATTTATAAGTACGGAGCTTCACGACTGTGGTAGAGTACGATGCCTTCTCTCCCTTATTTATAAGTACGGAGCTTCACGACTGTGGTAGAGTACGATGCTCTTCTCTCCCTTATTTATAAGTACGGAGCTTCACGACTGTGGTAGAGTACGATGCTCTTCTCTCCCTTATTTATCAGTACGGAGCTTCACGACTGTGGTAGAGTACGATGCTCTTCTCTCCCTTATTTATCAGTACGGAGCTTCAGGACTGTGGTAGAGTACGATGCTCTTCTCTCCCTCTTTAACTTGTTCCCTTTGATGCTGTCAGCCAGCAAGATGAAAGAAGCTGGGCAAGCTTTAAGCTCCTTCTCATCAAGCTAACAGTTTCCCCTCTCGTCAAGCTGACAGTCTCCCGTCAAGCTGACAGTCTCCTGTCAAGCTGACAGTCTCCCGTCAAGCTGACAGCCTCCCGTCAAGCTGACAGTCTCCCGTCAAGCTGACTGCCTCCCGTCAAGCTGACAGTCTCCCGTCAAGCTGACAGCCTCCCGTCAAGCTGACAGCCTCCCGTCAAGCTGACAGTCTCCCGTCAAGCTGACAGTCTTCCGTCAAACTGACAGCCTCCTGTCAAGCTGACAGCCTCCCGCCAAGCTGACAGCCTACCGTCAAGCTGACAGCCTACCGTCAAGCTGACAGCCTACCGTCAAACTGACAGCTTCCCGCCAAGCTGACAGCCTCCCGTCAAACTGACAACCTCCCGTCAAGCTGACAGCCTCCCGTCAAGCTTACAGCCTACCGTCAAGCTTACAGCCTCCCGTCAAGCTGACAGCCTCCCGTCAAACTGACAACCTACCGTCAAGCTTACAGCCTCCCGTCAAGCTGACAGCCTCCCGGCAAGCTGACAGCCTCCCGTCAAGCTGACAGCCTCCCGGCAAGCTGACAGCCTCCTAATCTCTGAGCAACACCTTGAGAATGCATCTCCCGCTAAGCGTCAAACTCGCAGTAAGCTTGGCCAATTTTGAGTCAAATTAGCGAAATTGGCGAAATTTGACGAAATTGGCGAATGTCTCTTGTGATCAGTAAGTCAGTATATCACTTTGTCTTATGTGCACATGAGACATGTTATGTGCACATGAGACATGTTATGTGCACATGAGACATGTTATGTGCACATGAGACATGTTATGTGCACATGAGACATGTTATGTGCACATGAGACATGTTATGTGCACATGAGGTATGTTATGTGCACGGGAGACATGTTATGTGCACATGAGACATGTTATGTGCACATGAGACATGTTATGTGCACATGAGACATGTTATGTGCACATGAGACATGTTATGTGCACGTGAGACATGTTATGTGCACATGAGACATGTTATGTGCACATGAGACATGTTATGTGCACATGAGGTATGTTATGTGCACATGAGACATGTTATGTGCACATGAGAACGTTATGTGCACATGAGACATGTTATGTGCACATGAGACATGTTATGTGCACATGAGACATGTTATGTGCACATGAGAACGTTATGTGCACATGAGACATGTTATGTGCACATGAGACATGTTATGTGCACATGTGACATGTTATGTGCACATGAGACATGTTATGTGCACATGTGACATTTTATGTGCACATGAGACATGTTTTGTGCACATGTGACATCTTATGTGCACATGAGACATGTTATGTGCACATGAGACATGTTATGTGACATGTTATGTGCACATGAGACATGTTATGTGCACATGAGACATGTTATGTGCACATGAGACATGTTATGTGCACATGAGACATGTTATGTGCACATGAGACATGTTATGTGCACATGTGACATGTTATGTGCACATGAGACATGTTATGTGCACATGAGACATGTTATGTGCACATGTGACATGTTATGTGCACATGGGACATGTTATGTGCTCATGTGACATGTTATGTGCAACATGAGGACATGTTATGTGCACATGTGACATGTTATGTGCACATGGGACATGTTATGTGCACATGAGACATGTTATGTGCACATGAGACATGTTATGTGCACATGAGACATGTTATGTGCACATGTGACATGTTATGTGCACATGAGACATGTTATGTGCACATGAGACATGTTATGTGCACATGTGACATGTTATGTGCACATGGGACATGTTATGTGCTCATGTGACATGTTATGTGCACATGAGACATGTTATGTGCACGAGACATGTTATGTACATGTGACATGTTATGTGCACATGAGACATGTTATGTGCACATGAGACATGTTATGTGCACATGAGACATGTTATGTGCACATGAGGCATGTTATGTTCACATGAGACATGTTATGTGCACATGAGACATATTATGTGCACATGAGACATGTTATGTGCACATGAGACATGTTATGTGCACATGAGACATGTTATGTGCACGAGACATGTTATGTACATGTGACATGTTATGTGCACATGAGACATGTTTGTGCACATGAGACATGTTTTGCACATGAGACATGTTATGTGACATGAGGCATGTTATGTTCCCCATGAGACATGTTATGTGCACATGAGACATATTATGTGCACATGAGACATGTTATGTGCACATGAGACATGTTATGTGCACATGAGACATGTTATGTGCACATGAGACATGTTATGTGCACATGAGACATGTTATGTGCACATGAAACATGTTATGTGCACATAACAAGAGTCAGGTACACATAACATATGTGTAGGCCTCAAAAACATTCTTTAACGCTGCATGTGATAGGCCTAAGACCTTGGTTCATCTTAATTATTTAAATTAATCCCGAGCAGGCCTAAAAAATATCATAAATTGGGTCGATAGATACTCTCATCGTCCCTACTATGGGTCGATAGATAATTATTGTGCTCCCGGATGTTGATACAATGTTCTCTTATTGTGTCCACGGATGTTGATACAGTGTTCTCTTATTGTGTCCACGGATGTTGATACAGTGTTCTCTTATTGTGCCCCCGGATGTTGATACAGTGTTCTCTTATTGTGTCCACGGATGTTGATACAGTGTTCTCTTATTGTGTCCACGGATGTTGATACAGTGTTCTCTTATTGTGTCCACGGATGTTGATACAGTGTTCTCTTATTGTGCCCCCGGATGTTGATAACAGTGTCTCTTATTGTGTCCACGGATGTTGATACAGTGTTCTCTTATTGTGTCCACGGATGTTGATACAGTGTTCTCTTATTGTGTCCACGGATGTTGATACAGTGTTCTCTTATTGTGTCCACGGATGTTGATACAGTGTTCTCTTATTGTGCCCCGGATGTTGATACAGTGTTCTCTTATTTGTGCCCCCGGATGGTTGATACAGTGTTCTCTTATTGTGTCCAAAGGATGTTGATACAGTGTTCTCTTATTGTGTCCACGGATGTTGATACAGTGTTTTTCTTATTGTGTCCACGGATGTTGATACAGTGTTCTCTTATGTGTCCACGGATGTTGATACAGTGTTCTCTTATTGTGCCCCGGGTGTTTATACAGTGTTCTCTTATTGTGTCCACGGATGTTGATACAGTGTTCTCTTATTGTGCCCCCGGATGTTGATACAGTGTTCTCTTATTGTGCCCACGGATGTTGATACAGTGTTCTCTTATTGTGTCCACGGATGTTGATACAGTGTTCTCTTATTGTGCCCACGGATGTTGATACAGTGTTCTCTTATTGTGTCCACGGATGTTGATACAGTGTTCTCTTATTGTGCCCACGGATGTTGATACAGTGTTCTCTTATTGTGTCCACGGATGTTGATACAGTGTTCTCTTATTGTGTCCACGGATGTTGATACAGTGTTCTCTTATTGTGCCCCCGGATGTTGATACAGTGTTCTCTTATTGTGCCCTCGGATGTTGATACAGTGTTTTTCTTATTGTGTCCACGGATGTTGATACAGTGTTCTCTTATTGTGTCCACGGATGTTGATACAGTGTTCTCTTATTGTGTCCACGGATGTTGATACAGTGTTCCTCTTATTGTTCCACGATGTTGATACAGTGTTCTCTTATTGTCCCCCGGATGTGATACAGTGTTCTCTTATTGTGTCCACGGATGTTGATACAGTGTTTCTTATTGTGCCCCGGATGTTGATACAGTGTTCTCTTATTGTGCCCACGGATGTTTATACAGTGTTCTCTTATTGTGTCCACGGATGTTGATACAGTGTTCTCTTATTGTGCCCACGGATGTTGATACAGTGTTCTCTTATTGTGTCCACGGATGTTGATACAGTGTTCTCTTATTGTGCCCACGGATGTTGATACAGTGTTCTCTTATTGTGTCCACGGATGTTGATACAGTGGGTTTTTTATTTGTCCACGGATGTTGATACAGTGTTCTCTTATTGTGCCCACGGATGTTGATACAGTGTTCTCTTATTGTGCCCCCGGATGTTGATACAGTGCTCTCTTATTGTGTCCACCGCACCCCTGCTCCTCACTGGGTTTATTTTACACTTCCTCCCATTCTGTACACTCCAGTATGCTGTTATGGCAGTGTGCAGATTTGGCACCAGACCCTCGAGTACTTTCCAGGCATATATTATCATGTACCTCTCTCTCCTCCGCTCCAGTGAGTACATGTTCAATACTTGCAGGCGTTCCCAGTAGTTCAGGTGCTTTACTGGCTCAATATGAGCCGTAAACGATCTCTGTATTTGTTCCAGCTCCGATATTTCTCCTGCCCTGAACGGGGCCGTCAACACTGAGTAATATTCTAAGTGAAAGGGAATTAGTGATTTGAAGAGTATCACCATTGGTAACATAACAGAAGATAGGAAGGAGAGTGAGGTAATCGGTAAATACATAAAATATAAATATTGCAGGGGGAGGGGGGATATTACCCTTGTACGTACGATGTGGTATTTTTGGCCTGTGTTCTTGTTGCCTTGTTTGCAATTGCATATTGCAGCCATACTATGTATTTCACAGATGCTTCTTATTTATCTAAATATACCACACACTGGTATAACTGAGGTACAGTGGACTGGTATATGGTACTGGTATTACTGATACCAGTACTTTATACCCTCCCTCCCTTCTTCCTTTCTTCTCTCCCTCCCTCCCTCCATCCTTCCCTCCCTCCCTTCTTCCCTCTCTCCCACAAATAGAGTAGAGGGATCCTCCACAAATCCCTCCAGTCTCCCTAGAATTACCAAACGACTTGGGAAGCTATTATAAGCACGTTATGTGTGTGTGTGTATGTGTGTGTGTGTGTGTGTGTGTGTGTGTGTGTGTGTGTGTGTGTGTGTGTGTGTGTGTGTGTGTGTGTGTGTGTGTGTGTGTGTGTGTGGTGTGTGTGTGTGTGTGTGTGTGTGTGTGTGTGTGTGTGTGTGTGTGTGTGTGTGTGTGTGTGTGTGTGTGTGTGTGTGTGTGTGTGTGTGTGTGTGTGTGTGTGTGTGTGTGTGTGTGTGTGTGTGTGCTGGCCTGCTGTTGTTGCAGGGGTCGGTTCACAGCTCCTGGTCCCTGGAGCTAGTACTGAGCTACCTTTGCTTGACTAGGTGTGGATTCCACACTGGTGCTGCATACTCCAGTATGGGCCTGACGTACACGGTGTACAGTGTCTTGAACGATTCCTTACTGAGGTATCAGAACACTATTCTCAGGTTTGCCAGGCGCCCATATGTTGCAGCAGTTATCTGGTTGATGTGCGCCTCAGGAGATGTGTTCGGTGTTATACTCACCCCAAGATCCTTTACCTTGAGTGAGGTTTGCAGTCTTTGGCCACCTAGCCTATACTCTGTGAGCAGTCTTCTTTGCCCTTCTCCGATCTTCATGGCTGCACTTGGTGGGGTTAAACTCCAGGAGCCAATTGCTGGACCAGGCTTGCAGCCTGTCCAGGCCCCTTTGTAGTCCTGCCTGATCCTCGTCCACTTGAATTATCAGCATTTGCTTCACATCGTCTACAAACAGGGACACTTCTGAGTCTATACCTTCCGTCATGTCATTCACATATACCATAAACAGCACTGGTCCTAAGACTGACCCTTGTGGAACCCCACTCGTCACAGGCGCCCACTCTGACACCTCGTCACGTACCATCACTCGTTGTTTCCTTCCTGTCAGATATTCTTTGATCCCGTTATACCTACCTGCTCCTATAGCTTTTCCACAAATATCTTGTGCGGAACTATGTCGAAAGCCTTCTTGCAGTCCAAGAAAATGCAATTTACCCATCTCTCTCTCTCTCTCTCTCTCTCTCTCTCTCTCTCATGTCTTACTGCTGTCATCTTGTGGTAAAACTCCAGTAGGTTTGTGACACAGGATTTTACTTCCCTGAAACCGTGCTGGTTGTCGTGAATAAGTTCATTGCCTTCTAGATGCTCCACCACTCTCCTCCTGATAATCTTCTCCATGACTTTCCATACTATACACGTCAGTGACACTGGTCTGTAGTTTAATGCTGTCTTTCTGTCTCCTTTCTTAAAGATTTGGACTACATTTTCTGTCTTCTACATCTCAGGTAGTCGCCTTCTTTTGATAATTGTGTTGAAGATTGTTGTTAGTGGCACACACAGCGTCTCTGCTGCCTCGGTAAGGACCCACGAAGAGATGTTTGGTCTCACCGCCTTTGAGGCATCTAGTTCACTTAGCAGCCTCTTCCCCTCCTCCTCGGTTATGTGTGTAGTGTGTCTAGCACTTGCTGGTGTACCCTTCCATCTTGGTTTGCTGGAGTCCTGTCTGTCTCCATTGTAAATACTTTCTTAAATCTCATACTGAGCTCTTCACATATTTCTTGGTCGTTCATTGTGATCTCCCTTCCTTCCTGAGTCTGATTACCTGGTCCTTGACTGTTGTTTTTCCTCCTGATGTGGCTGTACAACAGCTTTGGGTCACATTTGACTGTCACTGCTGTGTCACTCATATTGTCACTGAGCCTCCCTCCTTATCTGTGTATATTTCTTTCTGGTTCTTCGACTAATCTCCTTATTTTCCTGGGTCCTTTGTCTTCTACACTTCTTCCATTCTCTAGCTCACATAGTTTTGGCCTCTCTACACCTTTGGGTGAACCAAGGACTCGTTCTGACCTTCCCATTATTTCTGTTGCCCCTGGGTACGAACCTCTCATCTGCCTCCTTGCATTTTGTGGTCACATATTCCATCATTTCACACACTGCTGTTCCCACCAGTTCTCTTTCACACTGTAAGTCATGCAGGAAATCCCTCATGCCTGTGTAGTCCCCTTTCTTGTAGTTTGGCTTCTCCCATCCTATGCTTGCTGCTTCACTCTCCATTTGTAACTCTGTTATGTATTCGAAGCTCAGAACGACGTGATCACTAGCTCAGAGGGGCCCTTCATATGTGATGTTCTCAATGTTAAACTACTCAAGGTGAATTTGAGGTCCAGTCTTGCTGGTTCATCCTCTCCTCTCTCTCTCTCTCTGGTAGTGTCCCTAACTTGTTGATGGATGTGTGTGTATGTGTACTCCCTTGTTTGTGGTTGCAAGGGTCAAGTCACAGCTCCTGGACCCACCTCTTCACTGGTCGCCACTAGGTCCACTCTCTCTCTGCTCCATGAGCTTCATCATACCTCTTCTTAAACCTATGTATGGATCCTTCCTCCTGCATGTGTGTGTGTATGTGTGTTTTGTGTGTGTCCTCCTCCTTCTCTTCCTCCTTTCCTCCTCCTCCTCCTCCTCCTCCGCCAACAATATCAGCACTGGTCCACTTAACAGAGAGTGGTGGTCCGAGCTACGTGGTCCAGCATATCATGTCCCAGCAATCATGTTTGCAAACCCTGACTCATATTGATCATGTCTCATCACCTTGATCTACACCTGCTGTTCACAACCCCGGTCCATGGTCTATGGTCCATGGTCCATGGTCCATGGCTCATCACCTTGATCTACACCTGCTGTTCACAACCCCAGTCCATGGTCCATGGTCCCTGGTCCATGGTTCATCACATTGATCTACACCTGCTGTTCACAACCCCGGTCCATGGTCCATGGTCCCTGGTCCATGGCTCATCACCTTGATCTACACCTGCTGTTCACAACCCCGGCCATGGTCCATGGTCCCTGGTCCATGGCTCTCACCCTTGATCTACACCTGCTCTTCACAACCCCGGTCCATGGTCCATGGTCCCTGGTCCATGGCTCATCTCCTTGATCTACATCTGCTGTTCACAACCCCGGTCCATGGTCTATGGTCCATGGTCCATGGCTCATCACCTTGATCTACACCTGCTGTTCACAACCCCGGTCCATGGTCCATGGTCCATGTCTCATCACCTTGATCTACACCTGCTGTTCACAACCCCGGTCCATGGTCCATGGTCCATGGTCCCTGGTCCATGTCTCATCACCTTGATCTACACCTGTTGTTTACAACCCCGGTCCATGGTCCCTGGTCCCTGGTCCATGGTCCATGGTCCCTGGTCCATGGTCCATGGTCCCTGGTCCATGGCTCATCACATTGATCTACACCTGCTGTTTACAACCCCGGTCCATGGTCCATGGTCCCTGGTCCATAGTCCATGGTCCATGGTCCCTGGTCCCTGGTCCATGGTCCATGGTCCCTGGTCCATGGCTCATCACATTGATCTACACCTGCTGTTTACAACCCCGGGCCATGGTCCATGGTCCTGGTCCATAGTCCATGGGTCCATGGTCCCTGGTCCCTGGTCCAGGTCCCCTTTGGGCCATGGTCCTGGTCCATGGTCCATGGTCCCTGGTCCATTTGTCCCTGGTTCCATGGTCCCTGGTCCCTGGTCCTGGTCCATGGTCCATGGTCCCTGGTCCATGGTCATCACATTGATCTACACCTGCTGTTTACAACCCCGGTCCATGGTCCATGGTCCCTGGTCCATAGTCCATGGTCCATGGTCCCTGGTCCCTGGTCCATGGTCCATGGTCCCTGGTCCATAGTCCATGGTCCATGGTCCCTGGTCCCTGGTCCATGGTCCCTGGTCCATGGCTCATCACATTGATCTACACCTGCTGTTTACAACCCCGGTCCATGGTCCATGGTCCCTGGTCCATAGTCCATGGTCCATGGTCCCTGGTCCCTGGTCCATGGTCCATGGTCCCTGGTCCATGGCTCATCACATTGATCTACACCTGCTGTTTACAACCCCGGTCCATGGTCCATGGTCCATGGTCCATGGTCCATGGTCCATGGTCCATGGTCCCTGGTCCATGGTCCATGGTCCCTGGTCCATGGCTCATCACATTGATCTACACCTGCTGTTCACAACCCCGGTCCATGGTCCATGGTCCCTGGTCCCTGGTCCATGGCTCATCACCTTGATCTACACCTGCTGTTCACAACCCCGGTCCATGGTCCATTGTCCATGGTCCATGGTCCATGGTCCATGGCTCATCACCTTGATCTACACCTGCTGTTCACAACCCCGGTCCATGGTCCATGGTCCATGGCTCATCACCTTGATCTACACCTGCTGTTTACAACCCTGGTCCACGGTCTATGGTCCATGGTCTATGGTCCATGGTCCAAAGTCCATGGATCCTGGTCCATGGTTCAAAGTTCATGGTCCCTGATCCAGGGACTCTGCTTCATGGTCCCTGATCCAGGGATTCTGCTTCATGGCTCCTGGTCCATGGCCTGTGGTGGACCACTGTCCAAGAACCGTGGTGGCCTATTATACATGGACCATGTTGGTTCCTGGTCCATGGCTCATGTTGGCAGCTGCTCCATGGACCTTGTTGGCGCCTGGTCCATGGACCATATTGGAACCAGGTCTATGGACCATGTTGGCACCTGGTCCATGGTCCATGTTGGCACCTGCTCCATGGGCCTTGTTGGCGCCTGGTCCATGGGCCATATTGGTACTAGGTCTGTGAACCATATTGGCACTTGGTCCATGGACCAGCTTCGTACCTGGTCAAAGGACCATGTTGGTACGTGGTCCATGGATCATGTTGGCCCGTGGTATGAGGGGCCATGATGGACCGGTAGAAGGAGGGCGCCATGGCTCCCCTCCCCCTCCTCCTCCTCTTCCTCCTCCTCCTCCTCCTCCTCCTCCTCCTCCTCCTCCTCCTCCTCCTCCTCCTCCTCCCCCGCCTCCCCCTCCTCCTCCTCCTCCTCCCACATGTCTCAAGACTGATTCAATTACGTCTAAGACACTTGAGGAACCTGAGGGGAAGGTGTTAGTGTGAGGGGAAGGTGTTAGTGTGAGGGGAAGGTGTTAGTGTGAGGGGAAGGTGTTAGTGT
>NC_069486.1:12682990-12748719 GCF_026875155.1 Cherax quadricarinatus | reverse complement strand
GGGTTTAAGGGGTAAGGTAGGAAAGGTAGGTAAGGGTGGAAAGGAGGAAGGGGGGGTAGGGTTGGAAGGTAGTAAGGTGGTAAGGTAGGTAAGGTGGGTAAGGTAGGGAAGGAGGTGGTAGGAAGGTGAGAAGGGGGTGGGTGGAAAGGGTAGGAATTTAAAAAGGTAGGAAAGGGTAGGTAAGGGGGAAAAAGGTGGGGAAAGGGTGGGAAGGGTTTGGAAAGGTAGGTAAGGTAGGAAAAGGTAAAAAGATAGGAAAGGTGGGTAAGGTGGTAAGGAGAGAAAAAGGGCGGGAAAGGTAGAAAAGGGTTTGGTAAGGTAGGTAAGGTGGGAAAGGGTTTGGGAAAGGGGAGGAAAGTGGGTAAGGTAGGAAAGGGTAGGAAAGGTTGGTAAGGTAGGGGAGGTGGAAGGTAGGAAAGGGTAGGTAAGGTAGGAAAGGAGGAAAGATAGGTAAGGTAGGAAAGGTAGGGGGGTGGTAAGGTGGAAGGGGGTAAGGAGGAAGGTGGGGAAGGTAGGGAGGTAGGTAAGGTAGGTAAGGTGGGGTAAGTAGGTAGGTAGGTAGGTGGGAAAAGGGGGGAAGGTGGGGAAAGTAGTAAGGTAGGTAAGGTAGGTGTTGTAGGTAAGGTAGGTAAGGTAGGTAAGGTAGGAAAAGGTAGGGAAAAAAGGTAGGAAAAGGTAGGGGGGGTAGGTAAGGTGGGGGGAGGTGGGAAAGGGTAGGGGGAGGTAGGTAAGGAAAGGTAAGGTAGGTAAGGTAGGTGGGGAGGGGAGGTAGGGTTACGTGATTTGGGCTCGGGAAAGACCTGTTTGCGCGCTTCTGAATTAAAGGGAAATGCCCCCCTCGAGCAACTTTCCCCAACGCTTAAGGAAGAATTGGGTTGGCAAAGATGGAAATTGGCACTGACGGGGAAAAACAAGAAGATTCGTAGCAGTCCCCTGTTTTGAGCCCTCAGGTAAAAGAAGGGAAAGGGTCAGGGGCTGGACAGCAGGGAAAGAAGTTGACGATCAAAAGATAAATGGAAAGGAAAAAAGATGAAGAAAAAAAGAGATCCGGGGGAAACTTTTTTGGGAAACATCCAATACATTCTCAGTGACCCGCAATTGAGTCGACTAGGGAACGAGAGACGAAAAAATTAAGGAAGGTAAGAATATTGTTGTTGTTGGGGTACCCAAGTTAGGTATAGGGTGGGGGCGTTCTGCTTGAAGGCGGGTAGGAACAGAGAGTTTGTTTTCCCGGGGGCGGGATGGAGGATTTTGTTAGCCGTCTGGATGACACAGAGGGTAAGGGGGAAAAAAATCCTATTATCTGTCTCAGTGCTGGAGGCAACGATGTTGGAAAGGTGGAGTGAGGCCTTTTTGCAGGTTTTTCAGCAATAGAAATAATTAGAAAGTAAGGGGGAACCTTGTCTATGGGGTATTTTGCCAAGGAGGGGATTTGGAAATGTGGTTGTCCGGGAAATTTGGTGTCAATTGCGGGCTGGCAAATACGTAGAAAATGCAGTAACTTATTGCAACGGGCCCTCTTCTATGGCAGAAATGACATGTTTGCTGGGGATGGGGTTCACTTATCTAGGGTGGGTGGCACTGGAACTGCGGGGAGGGAGCAGTTGGGATTTTAAACTAGGAATAGGGGGTAGGGTTTTTGGCGGAAAAGCAGTGAAGTCCGGAGTAATATTACAGTTCTGGGGGGAACTAGTAAATAAGAAGAGTGATATGAAAAGCCAGGACCTTGGGTGATAAGGTAGTAATGGTTAGTAGAAAAAAGAATGAGCGGGAAAAGGGTAAAGAGAAAGGAGAGTTTTTCAAT
Organism: Cherax quadricarinatus; assembly: GCF_026875155.1. Taxonomy (NCBI): domain Eukaryota; kingdom Metazoa; phylum Arthropoda; class Malacostraca; order Decapoda; family Parastacidae; genus Cherax; species Cherax quadricarinatus. The sequence continues at coordinate 12,746,915 of NC_069486.1, read as the reverse complement.
GTTTTTTATCAAATTGCCGTAGTGAGGAAAAGATGGCGAGTGAGATTATTTGCATGTAGGTACATTGATGTATTTGCCTAACTGAGAGGGGTTTAATCAAAAAGTCGGGACATGCCTGCGGAAGGTATATTCAGGGTTTTAAATTGTTCCAAGAAAAGAAGTATTGGGGGGGGGGGTGGGGTGCATTGTTGCCCGAGATCGCTTAAAACTGTTGCATAAAAAGGGGTATTAATTTAAAGTAAACATACGAGTCTGTTTGGATAGAATTTTCAGGGGGGCATGAAAAACTGTTTTAGGAGTGATATACCGTCCCCCAAACTTAGATTAGGGCCCAAGGGAAACTACTTGGAGGAAATTGTTAAGGCCACAAGGCACGATAACGTAGTAATTCTAGGAGATTTAATTTTAGCAGTGTTTGGAATTTCTGACTGGGAATTTAAAATCATACGACTTCTTAAAAGTTTTAGGATTTTTTTTTGAACAGTTTGTGACAAAACTAAAGGGGGGAAATAACCTGTTTGTTTAGTTATGGCAAACAAGAATCCCTTGTTAAATTTAAAAATTTTCGGGGAAAAGGGTCAGCGACCACAAATCTTACATTTAGCATTGAATGGAAGTCGTTAGTAGCGATAACTCAGTAACAGTCCAGTTTTTCGCTAGCAGATTCGTGGGCTTAGGAACATTATCATCTGTTGATGGGGTAACGAAAGAGCATCATATGAGTTTTCTGAACATATACATGCTGCTCAAAGAGCGTTTTTCCCAATAAAGAAATTGATCAAAAAAAAATGCCCCAAAAAGGGATGAAATAATGGCCAAATATTACAGGCAAAGAAAGGAATTTATGGCTATAAAAAAGAGGTGAGGGTCATTTATGAATCAGTAATTAAATTTAAGGGGGGACATTAAAAAGGGGATAAGAAAAAAGCTAAAGGGGACATAAATTAAAGTTGCTAGGTTTCTAAAACAAACCAAAAAAGTTTTTTTCCAGTCATAGAACAAAAGTTAAGATAGATAGGCCCCCTTAAAAAAAACTAGGGGGCCCCCTTTAAAGAAAAAGAGTGAAATGTGTTGATTTTAAAATAATTATTTTCTCTCAGTTTTTACCAGGAAACACTAACAATTTTCCCCAGTAATTAATTTTTACAGTGGGCAGAAGAAGATAAATTATGTAACACACAGTCACTAGTGAGAGGTTGTGAGGCAGATAGACAGATGAACAAAAAGTCGCGGGCCCCTATGGGGTTTTTTTTAAAAGGGTTTTTAGGAATCAAAATGGAATTGTAAACCCTTTAAAACAAATTTTTTTTAATTTTATTTTCAAACGGGGGTGTGTCTGATATGTGGAAGAGGGGCTATTAACTCCTATTTTTAAAACGGGGAAAAGTCGTTACCGTAAATTACCCCCCAATAAGCCTGCCCTCAATTTAGGCAAATTACTAGAGTCAATTTTAGCTGAGTTAAAAGAAGCCATCTGTAACTAGCTTGATAAATGATATCAGCATGGGTTCAAAAGGCCCGGGCTTGTCTAACTAATTTAAACTTTTTTTCGTAAAACTTTTTTAGGCTGTTGACCACAATAAAGAATTTGATATTATTTACTTAGATTTTAGTAAGGCTTTTGAAGAGTTCCGCACCATAGACTGTTAAAGAAAGGGCAGCCAAAGGCATTGGGGGAAAGTGCTCCGTGGGGTCAGTCATGGGTCATGACAGGAACAGAGAGTGCCATAAAGGGGTTAAATCCGAGTGGGGATCTGAAAAAGTGGCGTTCCCCCGGGGTCAGTCTTGGGCCCCTTGTTGTTTATAAATACAATGATTTTAAGGGAATACTAGTGATATGAGCAAATTTTGCCGAGACACAAAGATAGGTAGGATAAATTTTTCAAAAGTAGTTTTTGGGTAACTTCAGGGGATTTAAACAAACTTATTCTTGGTCAGAAAAAATGGCAGATGCAGTTCAAAGTAGATAAATGCAAGGGTTTTGAAAATTTTGGGGTGCCATAACCCTAGTACTTAAAATTAAATGATGTGAAATTGCCTTTCAGATTGGAAAGGACTTGGGGTTATTTGGTGGAGAACCCTTAAACAAGACAGCAATGCCCCAAGCGAGTAATAAAGGGAAATAATTCTGGGATTTATATCAAGAATGTAAGCAACAGAAGTCCAAGGGCAACTGCAGCTTTTTTACTCATTGTAAGGCCTCACCTAATTATGCAGCTAAAATTTGGTCTCCATATTACAGAAGGGCATAAATTTGTTAGAAAAATTTAGCGTGGGTGCTTTTATAATAGCTTAGAAATCTTCCTTATAAAAAAGATTGAAGACTCTTAAGTTACATTCACTTGTTAGACGAAGAATGAGGGGGGACCTACGAAGTGTATAAGTGGAAGATAGGGTTTAATAAAGGGGGTATTTAAAAAGGTCTTGAGGATGTTTTCTCCAAGAGAAGGGAAGGCAGTAAGGATTTAAAAATTTGGTAGTTTAGATTTTGGAAAAGGGCATGGAAAATATTGGTTTTGGAAAAAGGGGAGTAGATGAGTGGGAAAAGTTACCAGTTGGGTTTTGAGGGTAGGACTTTGGTAGTTTTAAATCTGTTTGGTAAGAATGAGTGGGAGGGGGTTGGGTTTGGTGGGGCTTTCACATCAGAGTATTTCTTGGGGGCTTTAAAAATTTGGGGTTGGGCAAATGTTTTGTTAAGGGGGGGAATTGTAAAGGACCCCCTAGTAGGGGCCCGCAGGCCCTCCTGCAGTGTTCCTCCCTTTTTTATGTTCTTATGTTTTATGTAAAAGGGAGGGGAGGTAGGTAAGGTAGGTAAGGTAGGTAAGGGAGGTAAGGGAGGTAAAGGGAGTAAGGTAGGTAAGGGAGGGAAGGTAGGGAAAGGGAAGGCAGGTAGGTAAGTAGGTAAGGAGGGAAAGGAGGTAAGGTGGTAAGGTAGGGAAGGTTGGTAAGGGAGGGAAAGGGAAGGCAGGTAGGTAAGGTAGGTAAAGGGAGGTAAGGTAGGTAAGGTAGGGAGGTAAGGCAGGGAGGTAAGGTAGGGAAGGTAGGGAAGGTAGGGAAGGGAGGGAGGGAGGTAATTGGGAAGGTAGGGAAAAGGGAGGGAAGGAGGTAAGGTAGGTAAGGAGGTAAGGAGGGAAGGTAGGTAAGGTAGGGAAGGTAGGGAAGGTGGGAAGGTAGGGAAGGTGGGGAAGGTAGGGAAGGGAGGGAAGGTAGGTAAAGGAGGGAAGGTAGGGAAGGTAGGTAAGGGAGGTAAGGTAGGTAAGGGAGGTAAGGGAGGGGGGGTGGTAAGGTAGGGGAAGGGGGTAAGGTAGGGGGAAGGAGGGAAGGTAGGGAAGGGAGGTAAGGTAGGGGAAGGTAGGGGGGGTAGGTAAGGTAGGGAAGGTAGGTAAAGGAGGGGGTAGGGAAGGTAGGGAAGGTAGGTAAGGGAGGGAAGGTAGGTAAGGGAGGGAATGGGAAGGAGGGAAGGTAGGGAAGGGAGGTAGGTAATAATAGGTAAGGTAGGTAAGGGAGTAAGGGAGGAAGGTAGGGGAAGGGAGGGAAAAGGGAGGAAGTAGGTAAGGTAGGTAAGTAGGTAAGGTAGGTAAAGGGAAGTAAGGTAGGTAAGGAGGTAAGGTAGGTAAGGTAGGTAAAGGGAGGGGGGGTAGGTAAAGGGAGGTAAGGTTTGGGAAGGGGGTAAAGGGAGGGAAAGGTAGGGAAGGTAGGAAGAAGGTGCACAAACGTAGGAGCTAAAAGAGAGTAAAATTAGAGTACATTAGGCAGTACATCAGGGGGTACATGGGTGCACAAATACAGGGAGAGTCAGATAGCAAACTACGATCGACAAGAAACCATTAAATTATCCGGTGTGTGTAAACAAAATAGTTTAAAACAGAAGGCTCTTCCCCCCCCTTTCCCCTTCCCCCAGCCACTGCCCATGAACCCGGGGAAAATATGTATGGAATTCACAGTAGATAGAACGTTTGACGGATCACATTTCCATTATACTTGTATCTTAAAATTCTTTTTGGTATCACAGTGTTTGAGACAAATATACTGGTCAGTGTTGTGAGTCCCCTAGTTTGGAACTAACAGTGATTTTGCAAAATTATTGCAGACCCAAAATTTTTTACTTGATTATTCGGCAAAAGGCTTCTATTTAAGCCAAAATCCAAGTTTTACCCATTCGACCGAATATATTAAAATATATATTATTATATTATATTAAAAATATGTGTGTGTGTGTGTTTGGGGGTGGTGTGTGGTGTGTGTGTGTTGGGGTATAAACAAAAAAAAAAAAAGGGGAGGGGAGGGAGGGGGGGGAGGGAGGGGAGGGGAGATTGATTAAAGCCTTCCCAGCTAAACCATTGTACTGGGAACAGTCCACTACACTTCCAGTAAAGCAGTCTGTCAAAACCGGTTAGTGAGGGGAAGGTGTTGGCACAAAGAGGGGAGGGAGGGGGTCACAATTCATCTACTGGACCCCCGTGGGACGAGGGGAAAGGCCAGGCTAAGCCGATTCCCACGCTACACTCCCCTCACTCCGTGTCCTTAACAACTGAAAAACTACTGAGAGAGAGAGAGAAAGAAAGAGAGAGAGAGAGAGAGAGTCGAGAGAGGGGAAATATCTTTATTTTCTCTCTTAAACCCCATCATTTTTTCCCTCATTACACATATCTTCACCTCGTTTCTTACCTCTCCCCTCTCTCCCCTCGTTTCTTTCCCCTTCTTCCCTCTCTCCCCTCGTTTTCTTACCCCTACCCTTTTTCCCCTTGTTTCTTACCCCTTCTTATCACCCTCCCCTCTTTTCCCTCTCATCCCTTATTGACCCCCTCATTACTTTATTTCCCTCCCCCCCTTCCACCCCTTACCCCGTCATACCTCCTTCCCCTCAGTCCCTCCCCTCTCTCTTCCCCTCAGCGTCTGTTGTGATCAACCAAAAACCTTTGTCTCTCCCACAGGAGAAAAATTTCCCCTCACATCCCCTGTCTCCCCTCACTCGTCTCAAGCTCCCCTCCCTCTCGCATTCTTCAACTTCCTCCCCTCGCTTGACGGCATGCACGCTAGCCGGATGCAGAGTAGCCCAGTATCCGGCCACTTGTGTGAGTATCCGGCCCACTTAGAGCGAGTATCCGGTCACCGAGGGGAAATATACGGCCACTTATTGACATTGTTCAGCTAGAGATGTATCCGGCCACTTGTTACTATGTCTGACCACTTAAGGATGTGTCTGACTAATTGTCTTAGTGTCCGGCCATTTGTTGGTGTATCCGGCTACTTGTTGTGTCCGGCCACTTAGGGATGTATCAGTCTAACCGTATCAGTGTCTGGCCCCTTGTTTCTGTATCCTGCCACTTGTTGATGTATCCGGCCACTTATTGATGTATTCGGCCACTTGTTGGTGTATCCGGCCACTTAGAGATGTATCCGGCTAAGTGTTTCAGTGTCTGGCCACTTAGGGAAGAATGTAGCCACTGTGAGGAATGTCTGAGTACTTAAGTGTCCAGACAACTGCAGTTTTTCCAACCAAACTTCGATTTCTGTTAGACTTGAGGGAGAGGTATGTACTCGGGAGTACGTAAGGCACTACTTTCGTTAGTGCCCTCGTCTGTGGCGTCTAAATTGTTAGACTTGAGGGAGAGGTATGTACTCGGGAGTACGTAAGGTACTACCTTCGTTAGTCTCCTCGTCTGTGGCGTCTAAATTGTTAGACTTGAGGGAGAGGTATGTACTCGGGAGTACGTAAGGTACTACCTTCGTTAGTGTCCTCGTCTGTGACGTCTAAATTGTTAGACTTGAGGGAGAGGTATGTACTCGGGAGTACGTAAGGCACTACTTTCGTTAGTGCCCTCGTCTGTGGCGTCTAAATTGTTAGACTTGAGGGAGAGGTATGTACTCCGGAGTACGTAAGGTACTACCTTCGTTAGTGTCCTCGTCTGTGACGTCTAAATTGTTAGACTTGAGGGAGAGGTATGTACTCGGGAGTACGTAAGGTACTACCTTCGTTAGTCTCCTCGTCTGTGGCGTCTAAATTGTTAGACTTGAGGGAGAGGTATGTACTCGGGAGTACGTAAGGCACTACTTTCGTTAGTGCCCTCGTCTGTGGCGTCTAAATTGTTAGACATGAGGGAGAGGTATGTACTCAGGAGTACAGATAGTACTACCTTCCTTTGTGGTGGCTAGCAAACCGGCTGAACCACTTCTGAGAAATCCCCTCAAAGAATATGTTGATAAAAATATATTATAAGCTGTAATAGACTCTGTCTTAGCGAGTTTTCTATCTTCAATTTTCCATTAAAATGCAATTTAGAGAGCGAAATTGACTTAAAAAATTACGACTTGTGTAGCTAATGGTACGACAAGTTAGTAAAGGCACAACAATGCATTTCAGCATTTGTACGATACCGCGCAGGTCGTTAGCAATGTTGTTGTTGTTGTAGGGTTATAGGGCCATCACAGCTTACGCCGTATTGAATCCAGCCGTATTACCTTAATAATAATAATGATAATAATAATAATAATAATAATCTTTATTTCTACCAGTACATGATACAACTTATACAGACCATAGCTCACACCTATGACATACTATATAGAAAGTTCCTGGTTATGCAGAACAATTCCCGCAACTTAGGTTAATTTTGTCCCCAGGATGCCACCCACACCAGTTTGTTAACACCCAGGTACCTACTTACACGCTGAGTGTTCCGGTTTGATTCCGTCACGGGTGGAAACATTCGACGCATTTCCTTACATCTATTGTCCTGTTCACCTAGCAAGTAGGTACCTGGGTGTTAGTCGACTGGTGTGGGTCGCATCCTGGGGGACAATATTGAGGACCAAAATGGAAATAAGACAGACAGTCCCTAGATGACGCACTGACTTTCATGGGTTATCCTGAGTGGCTAACCCTCCAGGGTTAAAAATCCCAACAAAATCCTATCTGGTTTTATCTTACTGGAGGTCATAGATACTTATGACCACCTGGATTGTAACGAAATATCTACCCTCCATTAAAAAACCCATACCACGGGTGGGGTTTGAACCCGCGGTCAGAAAGTCTCAAAACTCCAGACCGTCGCGTTAGCCACAGATTTTGCAAAACAAGCTTATCTTATTTTGGAGTGGCGCTTGGAGCCCAAGACAAGTCTTGGGCTCCCCATCTGGTCTGCTAAACCTGTATAGAATACGTACGACAGTGGGAAGTTTCGACTTGCGTGTGTCTATGGTGTGTCTATGGTGTGTCTATGGTGTGTCTATGGTGTGTCTATGGTGTGTCTATGGTGTGTCTATGATGTATCTATGTTATTTGTGTATGGTGGATGTGAAAGGCTTCAACCAATACGAGAAAGTCAAGTGGGAATATTCTGATTTTTAGTCAGCAAGGAGACCTGTGCCACACTGTGATGATGTTACCATACCAGTGTTTACAACACTGACTGACCTTCCAGTGTTGGATCTTGAAGAAACTCAGTGTTTAGGATGTAACACGTGTGGCAGCAGTGACAGTGTTGTAACACAGATGACAGCAGTGACAGTGTTGTAACACAGATGACAGCAGTGACAGTGATGTAACACTGATGACAGCAGTGACAGTGTTGTAACACAGATGACAGCAGTGACAGTGTTGTAACACAGATGACAGCAGTGACAGTGATGTAACACAGATGACAGCAGTGACAGTGTTGTAACACAGATGACAGCAGTGACAGTGTTGTAACACAGATGATAGCAGTGACAGTGTTGTAACACAGATGATAGCAGTGACAGTGTTGTAACACAGATGACAGCAGTGACAGTGTTGTAACACAGATGACAGCAGTGACAGTGTTGTAACACAGATTATAGCACTAACAGTAATGTAGCTCGACCAGTGGCTAACGCGTCGGTCTGGAGTTTTATAACTCTCTAACCGTGGGTTCTAACCCCACCCGTGGTATGGTTTGTTTGCAATCGTGTCATTACGATTTCGTGAGTCATTATAGCAGTGACAGTGACTATGAAGTAAGCATTACAACATCCCAGCAGTCCTAACAAGAACAACTCAATGATCTGATATGTGACGTCAGCTAAGAAAAACGTGTGTACTGTAATAACCTCCATGACAGTGTTCTTGCCATGGAACTTGAATACCGACCAGGAGATTGACAACTGTTTACAAACACCTCCATTAGCAGCTTGCAATGTGACTCATTGCACAATAATAACCAATATACATCTGCTGCAATTACTCCATTAGTACAACGGTGCAGATGGCCAGCATAGAAAAAAAATCACACAATATTTACGTATTAAGTAATTAGTGGTGTCTGAATTATCAATGTTAATATGTTATTGTATATGTTAGATAAGAGGACACAAGTGTGACTAATGCTACGTTTTATCGTAACAACGTTTCGCCCTCCAGGACCTTTGTCAAGCCATTACAGTGAGAGTACAATTCACTAAAAGATGTAAAGAGAACAGAGGAACACACAAGTGAACAGTGACATACATAAATTCACTGCTTCAGAGAACACAGAAGAATACACAGGAGAACAGTGACAAATTAATTTATCGAAGCTGTAAGGGAAGGGAAGAGAGAGTGAGAGAGAGAGAGAAAGAGAGAGAGGGAGAGAGAGAGAGAGGGAGAGAGAGAGAGAGAGAACAAGACCCCAGAGAAGGTGTATAATGTGATGATTTATACAGAGGTGTATGGTATACAATGAGGGGTGAGAAGTGTATGAGTCAAGGGAGTGTCATACTTGAAGCACTGAGAGCCAGTGAGCTATCTCACACCAGAGGGTCACGGCCTAAGCTAGATTAATTTACCTTAATACGAAGAGGTGGGAAGTATTGAGAGTGTTTGGTGTATAAAAGGGAGAGATAGAGAGACAGAGACAGATAGAGGGACAGATATAGAGACAGAGAGAGACAGAGAGAGACAGAGAGATAGAGAGATAGTTATCTTTACTAATGGTTTACTGATCATGGGTACTTCTCTCACTCTCTTCATTCTCTTCTCTTTCTCTCTCTGTCTATCTCTGTCTCTCTTTTTCTCCTCCTTCTCTCTCTCTCTCTCTCTCTCTCTCTCTCTCTCTCTCTCTCTCTCAATAAAACTGATTAAATCCCATACTTAGTAAATTACTTTGAAGAGTTATTAAGTCTAATTGAAGTGGTAGACCTCTTTGACGAGTGACACTAAGTGGTAGACCACTTTGACGAGTGACACTAAGTGGTAGACCACTTTGACGAGTGACACTAAGTGGTAGACCACTTTGACGAGTCACACTAAGTGGTAGACCACTTTGACGAGTGACACTAAGTGGTAGACCACTTTGACGAGTGACACTAAGTGGTAGACCACTTTGACGAGTGACACTAAGTGGTAGACCACTTTGACGAGTGACACTAAGTGGTAGACCACTTTGACGAGTGACACTAAGTGGTAGACCACTTTGACGAGTGACACTAAGTGGTAGACCACTTTGACGAGTGACACTAAGTGGTAGACCACTTTGACGAGTCACACTAAGTGGTAGACCACTTTGACGAGTGACACTAAGTGGTAGACCACTTTGACGAGTGACACTAAGTGGTAGACCACTTTGACGAGTGACACTAAGTGGTAGACCACTTTGACGAGTCACACTAAGTGGTAGACCACTTTGACGAGTGACACTAAGTGGTAGACCACTTTGACGAGTCACACTAAGTGGTAGACCACTTTGACGAGTCACACTAAGTGGTAGACCACTTTGACGAGTGACACTAAGTGGTAGACCACTTTGACGAGTGACACTAAGTGGTAGACCACTTTCACGAGTCACACTAAGTGGTAGACCACTTTGACGAGTGACACTAAGTGGTAAACCACTTTCACGAGTCACACTAAGTGGTAGACCACTTTGACGAGTGACATTAAGTGGTAGACCACTTTGACGAGTCACACTAAGTGGTAGACCACTTTGACGAGTCACATTAAGTGGTAGACCACTTTGAAGAGTCACACTAAGTGGTAGACCACTTTGACGAGTCACATTAAGTAGTAGACCACTTTGAAGAGTCACACTAAGTGGTAGACCACTTTGACGAGTGACACTAAGTGGTAGACCACTTTGACGAGTGACACTAAGTGGTAGGCCACTTTGACGAGTGACACTAAGTGGTAGACCACTTTGACGAGTGACACTAAGTGGTAGACCACTTTGACGAGTGACACTAAGTGGTAGACCACTTTGACGAGTGACACACTAAGTGGTAGACCACTTTTGACGAGTGACACTAAGTGGTAGACCACTTTGACGAGTGACACTAAGTGGTAGACCACTTTGACGAGTGACACTAAGTGGTAGACCACTTTGACGAGTCACACTAAGTGGTAGACCACTTTGACGAGTCACACTAAGTGGTAGACCACTTTGACGAGTCACACTAAGTGGTAGACCACTTTGACGAGTGACACTAAGTGGTAACCACTTTGACGAGTGACACTAAGTGGTAGACCACTTTGACGAGTGACACTAAGTGGTAGACCACTTTGACGAGTCACACTAAGTGGTAGACCACTTTGACGAGTGACACTAAGTGGTAAACCACTTTGACGAGTGAGACTAAGTGGTAAACCACTTTGACGAGTGAGACTAAGTGGTAGACCACTTTGACGAGTGACATTAAGTGGTAGACCACTTTGACGAGTCACACTAAGTGGTAGACCACTTTGACGAGTCACATTAAGTGGCAGACCACTTTGAAGAGTCACACTAAGTGGTAGACCACTTTGACGAGTCACATTAAGTAGTAGACCACTTTGAAGAGTCACACTAAGTGATAGACCACTTTGACGAGTGACACTAAGTGGTAGACCACTTTGACGAGTCACATTAAGTAGTAGACCACTTTGAAGAGTCACACTAAGTGGTAGACCACTTTGACGAGTGACACTAAGTGGTAGACCACTTTGACGAGTCACACTAAGTGGTAGACCACTTTGACGAGTGACACTAAGTGGTAGACCACTTTGACGAGTGACACTAAGTGGTAGACCACTTTGACGAGTGACACTAAGTGGTAGACCACTTTGACGAGTGACACTAAGTGGTAGACCACTTTGACGAGTGACACTAAGTGGTAGACCACTTTGACGAGTGACACTAAGTGGTAGACCACTTTGACGAGTGACACTAAGTGGTAGACCACTTTGACGAGTGGCACTAAGTGGTAGACCACTTTGACGAGTGACACTAAGTGGTAGACCACTTTGACGAGTCACATTAAGTGGTAGACCACTTTGACGAGTCACATTAAGTGGTAGACCACTTTGACGAGTGACACTAAGTGGTAGACCACTTTGACGAGTCACATTAAGTGGTAGACCACTTTGACGAGTCACACTAAGTGGTAGACCACTTTGACGAGTGACACTAAGTGGTAGACCACTTTGAAGAGTCACACTAAGTGGTAGACCACTTTGACGAGTGACACTAAGTGGTAGACCACTTTGACGAGTCACATTAAGTGGTAGACCACTTTGACGAGTCACATTAAGTGGTAGACCACTTTGACGAGTGACACTAAGTGGTAGACCACTTTGACGAGTCACATTAAGTGGTAGACCACTTTGACGAGTGACACTAAGTGGTAGACCACTTTGACGAGTGACACTAAGTGGTAGACCACTTTGAAGAGTCACACTAAGTGGTAGACCACTGAGATACACACCTCCCGGTGTATATACACTGAGATACACACCTCCCGGTGTATATACACTGAGATACACACCTCCCGGTATATATACACTGAGATACACACCTCCCGGTGTATATACACTGAGATACACACCTCCCGTATATATACACTGAGATACACACCTCCCGGTGTATATACACTGAGATACACACCTCCCGGTATATATACACTGAGATACACACCTCCCGGTGTATATACACTGAGATACACACCTCCCGGTTATATATACACTGAGATACACACCTCCCGGTATATATACACTGAGATACACACCTCCCGGTATATATACACTGAGATACACACCTCCCGGTATATATACACTGAGATACACACCTCCCGGTGTATATACACTGAGATACACACCTCCCGGTGTATATACACTGAGATACACACCTCCCGGTATATATACACTGAGATACACACCTCCCGGTATATATACACTGAGATACACACCTCCCGGTGTATATACACTGAGATACACACCTCCCGGTATATATACACTGAGATACACACCTTCCGGTATATATACACTGAGATACACACCTCCCGGTGTATATACACTGAGATACACACCTCCCGGTATATATACACTGAGATACACACCTTCCGGTATATATACACTGAGATACACACCTCCCGGTGTATATACACTGAGATACACACCTCCCGGTGTATATACACTGAGATACACACCTCCCGGTATATATACACTGAGATACACACCTCCCGGTATATATACACTGAGATACACACCTCCCGGTATATATACACTGAGATACACACCTCCCGGTGTATATACACTGAGATACACACCTCCCGGTATATATACACTTAGATACACACCTCCCGGTATATATACACTGAGATACACACCTCCCGGTATATATACACTGAGATACACACCTCCCGGTATATATACACTGAGATACACACCTCCCGGTAATATTACACTTAGATACACACCTCCCGGTATATATACACTGAGATACACACCTCCCGGTATATATACACTTAGATACACACCTCCCGGTATATATACACTGAGATACACACCTCCCGGTATATATACACTTAGATACACACCTCCCGGTATATATACACTGAGATACACACCTCCCGGTATATATACACTGAGATACACACCTCCCGGTGTATATACACTGAGATACACACCTCCCGGTATATATACACTGAGATACACACCTCCCGGTGTATATACACTGAGATACACACCTCCCGGTGTATATACACTGAGATACACACCTCTCAGTGTCCACCACCAGGTTGAGCAACACTGGGACTGGTAAGCACTCGGAAGGGTGACCACACCTCGACACATGCCATGATTATCTCTTAAACAAGATTTAAACGCAAAACAAAAGTTGAGTTTATTAAAACAGTCTACCCTAATTTTTTTCCAATTTTAGGGAAATTTCACAGAAAATGGGTTGGTCACAGACCGGGCCGCGGGGGCGTTGACCCCCTGAAGAGGTATCCGAGGGATACCTCTTCAGATGGATACATCTTCGAATTCATACCTCTTCAGAGGGATACCTCTTCGCGTGGATGTCTCTTTAGAAGGTATACCTCCTTTAGAGTGATGTCACCTTTTCAAAGGATACCTCCTTTGAGGGGATACACCTTTTGAAGGGATACCTCTTTTGAAGGGATACCTCTTTTGAAGGGATATCTCTTTTGAAGGGATACCTCTTTTGAAGGGATACCTCTTTTGAAGGGATACCTCTTTTGAAGGGATACCTCTTTTGAAGGTATACCTCTTTTGAAGGGATACATCTTTTGAAGGGATACCTCTTTTGAAGGGATACATCTTTTGAAGGGATACCTCTTTTGAAGGGATATCTCTTTTGAAGGGATATCTCTTTTGAAGGGATACCTCTTTTGAAGGTATACCTCTTTTGAAGGGATACCTCTTTTGAAGGGATACCTCTTTTGAAGGGATACATCTTTTGAAGGGATACCTCTTTTGAAGGGATATCTCTTTTGAAGGGATACATCTTTTGAAGGGATACCTCTTTTGAAGGGATACCTCTTTTGAAGGTATACCTCTTTTGAAGGGATACCTCTTTTGAAGGGATACCTCTTTTGAAGGGATATCTCTTTTGAAGGGATACATCTTTTGAAGGGATACATCTTTTGAAGGGATACATCTTTTGAAGGGATACCTCTTTTGAAGGGATACCTCTTTTGAAGGGATATCTCTTTTGAAGGGATATCTCTTTTGAAGGGACACCTCTTTTGAAGGAATACCTCTTTTGAAGGAATACCTCATTTGAAGGGATACCTCTTTTGAAGGGACACCTCTTTCGAAGAGATACCTCTTTTTAAAGGGATACCATAGCTGGTATACTTTATATTTCCCCTCAACACCTCCGTCAGCGTAAACAGTTTACAGCCAAGGGATCTCCATCTCCCCTTTTTTTTACTCTTTCCCCTCGCCTATGTTCCCCTTTTCTCTATCGTTTCCCCTCAGTATTCCTTAATATACCCTCCTCAGTCTCCCCTCTTTCAGTCTACCTTCTTTAGTTTCCCCTCTACACTTCCCTCTTTTGCTTTCCACCCCACCTTTGAATTTCCCCTCGTCTCTCTTCGTCTTCCCCTCGTCTCTCTTCGTCTTCCCCTCGTCTCTCTTCGTCTTCCCCTCGTCTCTCTTCGTCTTCCCCTCGTCTCTCTTCGTCTTCCCCCTCGTCTCTCTTCGTCCCTTCCCCTCGTCTCTCTTCGTCTTCCCCTCGTCTCTCTTCGTCTTCCCCCTCGTCTCTCTTCGTCTTCCCCTCGTCTCTCTTCGTCTTCCCCCTCGTCTCTCTTCGCCTTCCCCTCGTCTCTCTTCGTCTTCCCCTCGTCTCTCTTCGTCTTCCCCTCGTCTCTCTTCGTCTTCCCCTCGTCTCTCTTCGTCTTCCCCTCGTCTCTCTTCGTCTTCCCCTCGTCTCTCTTCGTCTTCCCCTCGTCTCTCTTCGTCTTCCCCTCGTCTCTCTTCGTCTTCCCCTCGTCTCTCTTCGTCTTCCCCTCGTCTCTCTTCGCCTTCCCCTCGTCTCTCTTCGTCTTCCCCCTCGTCTCTCTTCGTCTTCCCCTCGTCTCTCTTCGTCTTCCCCTCGTCTCTCTTCGTCATCCCCTCGTCTCTCTTTCGTCTTCCCCTCGTCTCTCTTCGTCTTCCCCTCGTCTCTCTTCGCCTTCCCCTCGTCTCTCTTCGCCTTCCCCTCGTCTCTTCGTCTTCCCCCTCGTCTCTCTTCGTCTTCCCCTCGTCTCTCTTCGTCTTCCCTCGTCTCTCTTCGTCATCCCCTCGTCTCTCTTCGTCTTCCCTCGTCTCTCTTCGTCATCCCCTCGTCTCTCTTCGTCTTCCCTCGTCTCTCTTCGTCATCCCCTCGTCTCTCTTCGTCATCCCCTCGTCTCTCTTCGTCTTCCCCTCGTCTCTCTTCGTCTTCCCCTCGTCTCTCTTCGCCTTCCCCTCGTCTCTCTTTGTTTAACCTCGTCTCTCTTCATCTCCCCTAGATTGTCCTCGTCTCCCCTGGCTTGTCGTCGTCTCCCCTGGCTTGTCCTCGTCTCCCCTGGCTTGTCTTCGTCTCCCCTGGCTTGTCTTCGTCTCCCCTGGCTTGTCCTCGTCTCCCCAGGATTGTCCTGGTCTCCCCAGGCTTGTCCTCGTCTCCCCAGGCTTGTCCTGGTCTCCCCTGGCTTGTCCTGGTCTCCCCTGGCTTGTCCTGGTCTCCCCTGGCTTGTCCTGGTCTCCCCTGGCTTGTCCTCGTCTCCCCAAGCTTGTCCTCGTCTCCCCTGGCTTTTCCTCGTCTCCCCTGGCTTGTCCTCGTCTCCCCAGGCTTGTCCTCGTCTCCTCAGTCTTGTCCTCGTCTCCCCTGGCTTGTCTTCGTCTCCCCTGGCTTGTCCTCGTCTCCCCTGGCTTGTCCTCGTCTCCCCTGGCTTGTTCTCGTCTCCCCAGGCTTGTCCTCTTCTCCCCAGGCTTGTCCTCATCTCCTCTGGCTTGTCCTGGTCTCCCCTGACTTGTCCTCGTCTCCCCTGGCTTGCCCTCGTCTCCCCAGGCTTGTCCTCGTCTCCCCTGGCTTGTTCTAGTCACCCCTGGCTTGTCCTCGTATCCCCAGGTTTGTCCTCGTCTCCCCTGGCTTGTCCTCGTCTCCCCTGGCTTGTCCTCGTCTCCCCAGGCTTGTCCTCGTCTCCCCTAGCTTGTCCTCGTCTCCCCAGGCTTGTCCTTGTCACCCCTGGCTTGTCCTCGTCTCCCCAGGCTTGTCCTTGTCACCCCTGGCTTGTCCTCGTCTCCCCAGGCTTGTCCTCGTCTCCCCAGGCTTGTTCTCGTCTCCCAAGGCTTGTCCTCGTCTCCTCTGGCTTGTCCTCGTCGCCAGGAAGGTCACCTGGCCTTTACCTAAGTTCTTAACTGATTCATACCTGGAGTTTCCCCTCAGTGGCACCTCCCCTCTCTTCCTCTCCCCTCCCCTCTCTTCCTCTCCCCTCCCCTCTCTTCCTCTCCCCTCCCCTCTCTTCCTCTCCCATCCCCTCTCTTCCTCTCCCCTCCCCTCTCTTCCTCTCCCTCCCCTCTCTTCCTCTCCCCTCCCCTCTCTTCCTCTTCCCTCCCCTCTCTTCATCTCCCCTCCCCTCTCCTCCTCTCCCCCCCCTCCCCTCTCTCTCTCCCCTCCCCTCTCTTCCTCTTCCCTCCCCTCTCTTCCTCTCCCTCCCCTCTCTTCCTCTTTCCTCCCCTCTCTTCCTCTTCCCTCCCCTCTCTTCCTCTTCCCTCCCCCCTCTTCCTCTCCCCTCCCCTCTCTTCCTCTCCCCTCCCCTCTCTTCTCCTCCCCTCTTCTCCCCTCACCAGCACAGTAGCAGCACACTATCAGTGTACACAAAAGGTAGTCAGTCCGTGGCGTCTCTTGTCTGGGCGTCGTAGATGAGTCAGTGGCTGGCGCCAATGTTTGGCGTCTTGATGCCACCCCCTCCTGGTACCCCCACCCCGTCCGGTATCCCCTGCCACCCCTGGCACTCTTAACAGGCGGTGCCACACAGGTGGAATTAATATCTGGAGTGCAGTGTGGTGTGTGTGTGTGTGTGTGTGTGTGTGTGTGTGTGTGTGTGTGTGTGTGTGTGTGTGTGTGTTTTGTGTGTGTATGCGTGGTGTGTGTGCGTGTGTGTGTGTGTGTATGTGTGTGTGTGTATGTATATGTGTGTGTGTGTGAGTGAGTGTGTGTGTGTGTGTGTGTATGCGTGTGCGTGTGTGTGTTTGTATATATATATATATATATGTGTGTGTGTGTGTGTGTGTGTGTGTGGTGTGTGTGTGTGTGTATGCGTGTGTGTGTATGCGTGTGTGTGTGTATGCGTGTGTGTGTGTGTGTGTGCTGTGTTGTGTGTGTGTGGTGTGTGTTGTGTGTTTTGTGTGTGTGTGTGTGTGTACTCACCTATTGAGGTTGCGGGGGTCGATTTCCGAGCCCCTGGCCCCGCCTCTTCACTGATCGCTACTAGGTCACTCTCCCCGAGCCGTGAGCTTTATCATACCTCTGCTTAAAGTTTATGTATGGATCCTGCATCCACTACATCGCTTCCCAAACTATTCCACTTACTGACTACTCTGTGGCTGAAAAAAATATTTCCTAACATCCCTGTGATTCATCTGTGTCTTTAGCTTCCACTGTGTCCCCTTGTTGCTGTGTCCAAACTCTGGAACATCCTGTCTTTGTCCACCTTGTCAATTCCCCTCAGTATTTTGTATGGTCGTTATCATGTCCCCCCCTATCTCTCCTGTCCTCCAGTGTCGTCAGGTTGATTTCCCTTAACTCTCCTCGTAGGACATACCTCTTAGCTCTGGGACTAGTCTTGTTGCAAACCCTTTGCACTTTCTCTAGTTTCTTTTACGTGCTTGGCTAGGTGTGGGTTCCAAACTGGTGCCGCATACTCCAATATGGGCCAAAACGTATACGGTGTCCCAGGGTCCTGAACGATTCTTATTAAGATGTCGGAATGCTGTTCTGAGGTTTGCTAGGCGCCCATATGCTGCAGCAGTTATTTGGTTGTGTGCGCTTCAGGAGATATGCCTGGTGTTATACTCACCCCAAGATCTTTTCCTTGAGTGAGGTTTTTTAGTCTCTGACCCCCTAGACTGTACTCCGTCTGCGGCCTTCTTTGCCCTTCCCCAATCTTCATGACTTTGCATTTGGGTGGGATTGAACTCCAGGAGCCAATTGCTGGACCAGGTCTGCAGCCTGTCCAGATCCCTTTGTATTTTCTGCCTGGTCTTCGATCGAGTGTATTCTTCTCATCAACTTCACGTCACCTGCAAACAGGGACACCTCAGAGTCTATTCCTTCCGTCATGTCGTTCACAAATACCAGAAACAGCCCTGGTCTAGGACTGACCCCTGCGGGACCCCCCTGGTCACAGGTGCCCACTCTGACACCTCGCGTGTGTGTGTGTGTGTGTGTGTGTGTGTGTGTGTGTGAGTGTGTGTGTGTGTGTGTGTGTACTCACCTAGTTGTACTCAAATAGTTGTGGTTGCAGGGGTCGAGTTGTAGCTCCTGGCCCCGCCTCTTCACTGATCGCTACTAGGTCCTCTCTCTTCCTGCTCCGTGAGTTGTATCATACCTCGTCTTAAAACTATGTATGGTTCCTACCTCCACTATATCAGTCCCCAGACTGTTCCACTTCCTGGCTACTCTGTGACTGAAGAAATACTTCCTAACATCCCTGTGACTCATCTGAGTCTTCAACTTCCAAGTGTGACCCTTTGTTGCTGTGTCACATCTCTGGAACATCCTGTCTCTGTCCACCTTATCTATTCCACGCAGTATTCTGTATGTCGTTATCATGTCTCCCGTGACCCTCCTGTCCTCTAGTATCGTCAGGATAATTTCCCTTAACCTCTCCTCGGAGGACATTCCCCTTAGCTCTGGGACTAGTCTTGTTGCAAACCTTTGCACTTTCTCTAGTTTCTTGACGTGCTTGACCAGGTGTGGGTTCCAAACTGGTGCTGCATACTCCAGTATGGGCCTGACGTACACGGTGTACAGTGTCTTGAACGATTCCTTACTGAGGTATCGGAACACTATTCTCAGGTTTGCCAGGCGCCCATATGTTGCAGCAGTTATCTGGTTGATGTGTGCCTCAGATGTGCTCGGTGTTATACTCACCCCAAGATCTTTCTCCTTGAGTGAGGTTTGCTGTCTTTGGTCTCCAAGACTGTACTCCGTCTGCAGTCTTCTTTGCCCTTCCCCAATCTTCATGACTTTGCACTTGGTGTGTGTTGAGTATACATCTGGAATGTTATTCTTAAGTCTACCTTCTCCTGACCCTCGTGTAGTAGATAGACTTGAAACCTCTCAGTGGCGCTATGCTGATTATTAGGTTAGGTTTCAAGTCTATCTACTACACGAGGGTCATTATGCATTCTAGACTCACCTTACCTGAGTGTTAGTCACCTTACACCTGCTGTCACTGTTCACCTAGCAGTAAGTAGGTACCTGGGTGTTAGTCACCTTACACCTGCTGTCACTGTTCACCTAGCAGTAAGTAGGTACCTGGGTGTTAGTCACCTTACACCTGCTGTCACTGTTCACCTAGCAGTAAGTAGGTACCTGGGTGTTAGTCACCTTACACCTGCTGTCACTGTTCACCTAGCAGTAAGTAGGTACCTGGGTGTTAGTCACCTTACACCTGCTGTCACTGTTCACCTGGCAGTAAGTAGGTACCTGGGTGTTAGTCACCTTACACCTGCTGTCACTGTTCACCTAGCAGTAAGTAGGTACCTGGGTGTTAGTCACCTTACACCTGCTGTCACTGTTCACCTAGCAGTAAGTAGGTACCTGGGTGTTAGTAGACTAGTGTGGGTGGCATCCTGGGGGAGACGGAGTTTGCAAGGCGAGACACTTCCCCTCTCCCACCCTCTACCTTCCCCTCCCTCCCTCCCCCACCCCCTCATTCTACTTCCCCTCACATCCTGTGAGTCACGTTACCTCACCCCACCACCTGTAATTTCTCCCCCTCCCCCTCCTCTTTACCCCCCTCCCATTTCCCCCTCCCTTTCTTCCCCTCACTCCTTCCCCTCACCCCGGTTTGTATGGCAAAATGCCGATAGATTGATTTGTTAGTTTTCAACTCTATCTACTACACGAGGGTCATTAAGGCTGGTTGGTTGGTTAATGGGGTTTCAAGACTATCTACTACACGAGGGTCATTAAGACTGGTTGGTTGGTTAATGGGGTTTCAAGACTATCTACTACACGAGGGTCATTAAGGCTGGTTGGTTGGTTAATGGGGTTTCAAGACTACTAAGACACGAGGGTCATTAAGACTGGTTGGTTGGTTAATGGGGTTCAAGACTATCTACTACACGAGGGTCATTAAGACTGGTTTTGGGTTTGGGTTATGGGGTTTCAAGACTATCTACTACACGAGGGTCATTAAGGTTGGTTGGTTGGTTAGTGGGGTTTCAATCTATCTACTACACGAGGGGCATTTAAAGGGTGGTTGGTTGGTTAATGGGGTTTCAAGACTATCTACTACACGAGGGTCATTAAGGCTGGGTTTGGTTGGTTTAAAGGGGTTCAAGACTATCTACTACACGAGGGTCATTAAGGTTGGTTGGTTGGTTAATGGGGTTTCAAGACTATCTACTACACGAGGGTCATTAAGACTGGTTGGTTGGTTAATGGGGTTTTTAAGACTATCTACTACACGAGGTCATTAAGGCTGGTTGGTTTTGGGTTAATGGGGTTTCAAGACTATCTACTAAAACCCAGGGTCCCTTAAGGTGGGTTTGGGTTGGTTAATTTGGGTTTCAAGACATCTACTACACGAGGGGCATTAAGGCTGGTTGGTTGGTTAATGGGGTTTCAAGACTATCTACTACACGAGGGTCATTAAGATGGTTGGTTGGTTAATGGGGTTTCAAGACTATCTACTACACGAGGGTCATTAAGGCTACATTGTCACCTGTACACCACCAGTCAAGAATACTTTAATACCTAAAATACTGATTAATGTAAACTACCAGTGTATATACACTGAGATATACACCCCTCAGTGTATATACACTGAGATATACACCTCTCAGGTATTACACTGAGATATACACCTCTCATGTATATACACTGAATATACACCTCTCAGGTATATACACGAGATATACACTCTCAATGTATATACACTGAGATTTTACACCTCTCAGTGTATATACAAATGAGATATAAAACCCCTCAGCGTATATACACTGAGAGATATACACCTCCAGTGTATATACATGAGATATACACCTCTCAGTGTATTTTTACACTGAGATATACACCTTCAGTGTATATACACTGAGATATACACCTCTCAGTGTAAATACACTGAGATATACACCTCTCAGTGTATATACACTGAGATATACACCTCTCAGTGTATATACACTGAGATATACACCTCTCAGTGTATATACACTGAGATATACACCTCTCAGTGTATATACACTGAGATATACACCTCTCAGTTGTATATACACTGAGATATACACCTCTCAGTGTATATACACTGAGATATACACCTCTCAGTGTATATACACTGAGATATACACCTCTCAGCGTATATACACTGAGAGATATACACCGGTCAGTGCTCTGTGTCAGAGTGCTGATCCAAGGCACTGGAGCCTGGAAATCAATCTCTCTCGTACCTAGTCTTCAAACCGTGTATGATCACCTGTGCGTCTCGATGACTCAGTCTAAATACCTGAGGAAGATATCTCGGGGTCCAATTGTCTCTCCCCTTCCCCTCTTCTCCCCTCCCTGGCGACTATGTCTCCCCTCTACCCCTCCCCCTTCCCCCTCCCTACTCACCTTTCGGATAAGTCATGTAAAATACCTTGATTGGTGGGGTGAGTGAGTGAGTCCAGCGGCGCCATCCAGAGGGGGAACGCCGGCGCCAGCGAGGGGAAATTACGGGAGGGGGGTTTAAGGGGGGTTAAGGGTAGGGGTGAGAGGGGAAAGGTAGTGAGTCAGCTATTATTGAATATGTACTTTTCAACAAGCTAGTGGAAGGTGAAGTATGTTGGTAGTAGTGTGGTAGTAGTGGTGGTAGTAGTGGTGGTAGTAGTGGTGGTAGTAGTGGTGGTAGTAGTGGTGTAGTAGTGGTGGTAGTAGTTTGGTAGTAGTGGTGGTAGTAGTGGTGGTATAGTGGTGGTGGTAGGTGGTAGTAGTGGTGGTGGTAGTGGTGGTGTAGTGGTGGTAGTAGTGGTGTAGTAGTGGTGGTAGTATGGTGGGTGGTGTGTGGTGGTGTGGTGGTGTGGTGGTAGTGGGGGGTAGTAGTGGTGGTAGTAGTGGTGGTAGTAGCACTGTGGTACAACACACACACACACACACACACCACACACACACACACACACACAACACACACACACACACATACACACACAACACACACACACACACACACACAACACACACACACAACACACACACACACACACACACACACCACACACACACACAACACACACACACACACACACAACACACACACACACACCACACACACACACACCACACACACACACCCACACCACACACACACACACACCACACACACACACACACACACACACACACACACACACACACACACAACACACACAACACACACACACACACACACACACACACACACACACACACACACACAACACACACACACACAACACACACACACACACACAACACACACACACAACACACACACACACACACAAAACAACACACACACACAACACACACACACACACACACACACACACACACACACACACAAACACACACACACACAAAACACACACACACACACACACACACACACACACACACACACACACACACACACAATGGTCGCTGAGTTTTTTGGTACTAAAATATAGAAAGATACACTGCAGGTTCCCTCCCTTCCCCTCCCTTCCCCTCCCTCCCCCCCCTCCCTCCCCTCCCTCCCCCTCCCTCCCTCCCCCTCCCTCCCTCCCCCTCCATCAATAATAACACATTTCGTGACTGAGGGGAAACTTGCACCTTGATGCCACGCCCGAGGGGAAATGGCGCCAGTAATGCCGACGCCAGAGAAAAGGGAGTGGGAGGTTAGGGGGATGGGGAGGTAAGGGAGTTTAGGGGAAGGTAAGGGAGGGGTAGACAAAGGCAGGGAAGAAAAGGGGGGGGGGAGATGGAGGCAGGAGGAGGGAGAAAGAGGGGAAATAAAAGAAGTGGATGAAAGGGGAAATGAAGAATGTGTCACCAAGTGTCTTGTGTGTACTTACCTAATTGTGGTCTCAGGGGTTGATTCACAGCCCCTGGCCTCGCCTCTTTATTACGTGTGTGTATGTGTGTGTTACAATTCTCTACCCTCATTCAACCTTCAAACCTCGTAATCACCATCCAAAATCGACTTTGTTTAATAGATTTTAATAGAGCTTTCGATAGAGTCCAACCAGATTAAGAAAGGGAGTCAGAGGGGGAAAAACTACTTTGATTAAGCTTGGAAATCACAATGTGTCAGCAAGTTCTTGTGGTTCTACCAATGTGGCTTCTTAGGTCCTATTACACCCTCGGTCCTGCGGAGCTTTCTGGGGGTGTAATGTGGTGGTTGACAATGCTCTACCCTCGGATTCAGCCTCAATCAACAGCATCCAACTCGACTTGTTTACAATTTTAATACGAGCTTTCCGATGGTCCCAGCAACATTTTAAGAAAGTTGCCAGCTCATGGTATGCGAGGGTCTCTTGATTAATCCTTTGCTGACAAAGAGTAGGAAACCAGTGCGTTCCGGGCCCCAGTTTTGGTCCGGGAGTCCTGGAGTTCCCTGAGACTGCGTTTCATTGGCGGGGTCCCTGTCTGACCAGCTTTCTGGTGGTATGAGCCGATCAACAAGTTGGTTGCTGTGCCTCAGGAATTCCAGGTGTAAATCAGTCCCCGCTCATGCGTTTAGGGATACAATGTCCAGTGCCAGCTTGCAGTAATGAGGGTTTTATCCCCGTTATGTATGCTGGGAGGCAGTTGAACAGTCTCGGGCCCCTGACACTTATTGTATGGTCTCTTAACGTGCTAGTGACACCCATGCTTTTCATTGGTATATGTTAATGACCTTGACGAGGGATTAACATGTGAAAAGTGGTGATAAATATGACTTTAATATTTAATGGAGGGGAGGGTAAGCCAGTGGAAGGCCTCAGTCAGATGACCGAAAGCTCCAACTGTGGGTTATCATCTAAGACAAGCGTCAGGAAACACTTGTCTTGTTTCCTGATAGACGTTACTTAACGTAACGTAACATAACGTAACGTAACGTAACGTAGCGTAACGTAACGTAACGTAGCGTAACGTAGCGTAACGTAACGTAACGTAGCGTAACGTAACGTAACGTAACGTAACGTAACCTAACCTAACCTCAACCTAAAATAACCTAACCTAACCAACCTAACCTAACCTAAATGAACCTAACCTAGACCTTACCTGACCTGACCTATACCTAACCTAACCTAACCTAACCTAACCTAAACCTAAACTAACCTAACCTAAACCTAACCTAAACCCAACCTAACTAACCTAACCTGTACCTAACCTAAACCTAACCTAACCTAACCTAACCTAACTAACCTGACTTAACCTAACCTGACCTAACCTAACCTAACCTAACCTAACTTTAACTTAACCTAACCTAAACCTAACCTGACCTTAACCTAACCTAACCTAACCTAACCTAACCTAACCTAACCTAACCTAACCTAACCTAACCTAACCTAACCTAACCTAACCTTAACCTAACCTGACCTTACTAACCTAACCTAACCTGACCTAACCTAACCTAACTACCTAACCTACCTAACCTAACCTAACCTAACCTAACTAAACCTAACCTAACCTAACTACCCTAACCTAACCTAACTAACCTTAACCCTTAACCTAACCTAACTAACCTAACCTAACCTAACACCTAACCCAACCTAACCTAACCTTAACCTAACTAACCTAACCTAACCTAACCTAACCTAACCTAACTTAAAACCCAACCTAACCTAACCTAACTAACCTAACCTAACCTAACCTAACCTAACCTAACTTAACCTAACCTAACCTAACCTAACCTAACCTAACCTAACCTAACCTAACCTAACCTAACCTAACCTAACCTAACTTAACCTAACCTAACCTAACCTAACCTAACCTAACCTAACCTAACCTAACCGATATAAACAGATTCGCTGACATAGAAAATAGGCCGGATAATTAATTTAGAGAAAGAAGAAGCGAACATGTTTCAGCTAATTGCTCTAACTTCAACAGTTCTGTTAGCAGAGTTATCTCTGTGGCAACAGTTAAACAGAATGAGCTATAATTGACCAAGAGTGACCTAGAAATAGGTGAGGTGCGCCTAGATTTAAACCTGCTAGGAAAAACTAGTGTCAACACTCTAACACTATAAACACACATAAATAATAATATATATATAATATATATATATATATATATATATATATATATATATATATATATATAATTACCTACACAATATATATCACAACAATGTACAGTGTTCGTCACGGCATTATGCCGGGTGAGCACCCCGGCATAATGCCGTGACGGAAATTACAGGCCTACCATACAGAGGGTCTCGGTCTGCTGCCTCACTTCACAGTGACTCCTCAGTGCTCACGTGTTCCCTTTGCTTTAGGGGCTATACATATCTGATTATGGGTAAAAGGATGACTTGAACACCTGAAGCTAAAGCTTAAATCACAGGGCTTCAGAAAGCTGGGCACCAGATGAAAGAAGCGGGCCCGTGTCACCCTCCGGCTTGTCCCAACGACCCACCTAGTCAGGTCAATTCCACTTAAGGATGGAGCACGGCATCAGACCTACTAGCACAAGCTAGTCAGGTCCAACTCACACCCACCCACACCCACTCATGCGTTTATCTAAACTATTTTTAAAACTACACAACGTTTTAGCTTCTATAACCCTCGGTTTGGCCCATCCAAAAGGCCATCTTTTCGGACCTTAACTTTATTAAGGAACCAGGAAGGAGACAAGTGCAACTAATGTGGCATATTATTGTGGCAACGTTTCGCTCTCCAGGAGCTCCATCAATCTCCTGGAGAGCGAAACGTTGTCACAGTAAAATAATACATTAGTTACCCAACATATGTACTGCCACTACGTAAGGGGCCAGCAGTTTACAACAGCCCTGATCCTTGTAAACTGACTTAATTTACCTCATTTTACACCCTTAGGGAAACTGTTGCACAGTATTGCTTGATATTCTTGTGTAAGTAAGCTGGACAAAGTGTCAGCCAGTAGGCTAAGCTTCCCTTTGATGTGAGAAAGCTTTGTGTCAGATGGCTGCGTATGCAGAGTTTGTTGTGCGAGATGTGAGATGGATTTTTTTTAATTTTGTGTGCAAAAGAGAGTTTGATTTCGTAGTGAAAAATGGGGTGTGTTGCCTATGATAAGTAGAGAGAGAGAGAGAGAGAGAGAGAGAGAGAGAGAGAGAGAGAGAGAGAGAGAGAGAGAGAGAGAGAGAGAGAGAGAGAGAGAGAGAGAGAGAGAGAGAAAGAGAGAGAGAGAGAGAGACGTCATGTGTAAACACCTGGGTGCGCCACTGGTTAATTTCCATCTTTGTATCTTCATTTGTAGACGTTTCGCCCATCCACTGTCTTCTGTGTCTAGTTGTACAAAATAAGAACATAAGAAAGGAGGAACACTGCAGCAGGCCTGTTGGCCCATACTAGGCAGGTCCTTAACAATTCATCCCACTAACAAATATTTGCCCAACCCAATTTTCAATGCCACCCAAGAAATAAGCTCTGATGTGAAAGTCCCACTCAAATCCAACCCCTCCCACTCATGTACTTATCCAACCTAAATTTGAAACTACCCAAAGTTGCTTACACTTCTTGATATAAATCCCAGTAATCTATTTGCCTTATTACGTACGCTTAGGCATTGCTGTCTTGGTTTAAGGTTACTGCTCACCATAACCCCCAAGTCCTTTTCGCAATCTGTATGGCTAAGTTCTACATTATTTAACTTATAAGTACTAGGGTTATGGACACTCCCAAGCTTCAGAACCTTGCATTTATCTACAGTGAACTGCATCTGCCACTTTTCTGACCAAGAATAGAGTTTGTTTAAATCCTCCTGAAGTTCCCTAACATCTACGTTTGAATCAATTATCCTACCTGATCTTTGTGTCATCGGCGAATTTGCTCATATCACTAGTAATTCCCTCATCAAGATCATTGATATATATTATAAACAACAACGGGCCCAAGACTAATCCCTGTGGAACGCCACTTGTTACTGATCCCCACTCGGATTTAACCCCATTTATGGACACTCTCTGCTTCCTGTCAGTGAGCCATGATTCGATTCACGAGAGCACTTTTTCCCCGATGCCATCACAGATTTTCTGACAGCAGTCACTATGATGTCAGGTTTCACCATCACTTGTACATAGTGAGTGCTGCCTTGGCTTTCAAGGTGTAATGAAGCAACGTTTCGAACATTGCCTCCAAATGCCTCACCAATTCGTAATGACACGATTGCAAACAAACCATACCACGGGTGGGGTTTGAACCCGCGACGGTCTGGAGTTTTGAGACCCTCTGACTGCGGGTTCAAGCCCACCTGTGGTATGGTTTGGATTGCATCCAAATGCTACTTGTGATGACTCCAGGTGTCCCTAATAATCCAAAGGTCATCCACATACACTTCCATGCTCTGCAACCCGTTCGTAACCTTTGGAATAAACTGAAGGAGTGTCAAAGGAACATTCTGCATTCCAAATATCACCAGTCCATAATTACACGAAACCAGTCTTATAGGGAAAGTAGGATCACCTTCACCTAATTTCTCAATGGTACCTGATAGTAGCCCTTTACCACAGTCAC
Source organism: Cherax quadricarinatus (assembly GCF_026875155.1). Taxonomy (NCBI): domain Eukaryota; kingdom Metazoa; phylum Arthropoda; class Malacostraca; order Decapoda; family Parastacidae; genus Cherax; species Cherax quadricarinatus. The sequence continues at coordinate 12,719,314 of NC_069486.1, read as the reverse complement.
CTTCCCTTTGCTACATTCACCTTCCCTTTACCACAGTCACCTTCCCTTTGTCACAGTCACCTTCCCTTTACCACAGTCACCTTCCCTTTGTCACAGTCACCTTCCCTTTACCACAGTCACCTTCCCTTTGCCACATTCACCTTCCCTTTACCACAGTCACCTTCCCTTTGCCACATTCACCTTCCCTTTACCACAGTCACCTTCCCTTTGCCACATTCACCTTCCCTTTACCACAGTCACCTTCCCTTTGTCACAGTCACCTTCCCTTTACCACAGTCACCTTCCCTTTGCTACATTCACCTTCCCTTTACCACAGTCACCTTCCCTTTGTCACAGTCACAAATATATGAGTGGGAGGGGCTGGGTTTGATTGGTGTCAAGGGGTACGGGAGTTATTTCTTGAGTAGCTTTAGGTAGATGTCGTTTTGATAAGGACCTGCCTCGTATGGGCCAGTAGGCCTTCTGCAGTGTTCCTACATTCTTATGTTCTTATGTTCTTTGCCACAGTCACCTTCCCTTTACCACAGTCACCTTCCCTTTGCCACATTCACCTTCCCTTTACCACAGTCACCTTCCCTTTGCCACATTCACCTTCCCTTTACCACAGTCACCTTCCCTTTAATACATTCACATTCCCTTTACCACAGTCACCTTCCCTTTGCCACAGTCACCTTCCCTTTGCCACAGTCACCTTCCCTTTGCCACAGTCACCTTCCCTTTGCCACAGTCACCTTCCCTTTGCCACATTCACCTTCCCTTTGCCACAGTCACCTTCCCTTTCCACAGTTCACCTTCCCTTTGCCACAGTCACCTTCCCTTTGCCACATTCACCTTCCTTTGCCACAGTCACCTTCCCTTTGCCACAGTCACCTTCCCTTTGCCACATCACCTTCCCTTTGCCACAGTCACCTTCCCTTTGCCACAGTCACCTTCCCTTTGCCACATCACCTCCCTTTGCCACGTCACCTTCCCTTTGCCACATTCACCTTCCCTTTCCACAGTCACCTTCCCTTTGCCAATTCACCTTCCCTTTGCCACAGTCACCTTCCTTTGCCACATCACCTTCCCTTTGCCACAGTCACCTTCCCTTTGCCACATTCACCTTCCCTTGCCACAGTCACCTTCCCTTTGCCACATTCACCTTCCCTTTGCCACAGTCACCTTCCCTTTGCCATCAGTCACCTTCCCTTTGCCACAGTCACCTTCCCTTTGCCACAGTCACCTTCCCTTTGCCACAGTCACCTTCCCTTTGCCACATTCACCTTCCCTTTGCCACAGTCACCTTTCCTTTGCCACAGTTCACCTTCCCTTTGCCACAGTCACCTTCCCTTTGCCACATCACCTTCCCTTTGCCACAGTCACCTTCCCTTTGCCAAGTCACCTTCCCTTTGCCACATTCACCTTCCCTTTGCCACAGTCACCTTCCCTTTGACCACAGTCACCTTCCCTTGCCACATTCACCTTCCCTTGCACAGTCACCTTCCCTTTGCCACATTCACCTTCCCTTTACACAGTCACCTTCCCTTTGCATACATTCACCTTCCCTTTACCACAGTCACCTTCCCTTTGCCACATTCACCTTCCCTTTGCCACAGTCACCTTCCCTTTGCCACAGTCACCTTCCCTTTGCCACAGTCACCTTTCCTTTGCCAATTCACCTTCCCTTTGCCACAGTCACCTTCCCTTTACCACATTCACCTTCCCTTTGCCCACAGTTCACCTTCCCTTTGCCACATTCACCTTCCCTTTGCCACGGTCACCTTCCCTTTGCCACATTCACCTTCCCTTTACCACAGTCACCTTCCCTTTGCCACATTCACCTTCCCTTTGCCACAGTCACCTTCCCTTTGCCACAGTCACCTTCCCTTTGCCACATCACCTTCCCTTTGCCACAGTCACCTTCCCTTTACCACAGTCACCTTCCCTTTGCCACATTCACCTTCCCTTTGCCACAGTCACCTTCCCTTTGCCACAGTCACCTTCCCTTTGCCACATTCACCTTCCCTTTGCCACAGTCACCTTCCCTTTGCCACAGTCACCTTCCCTTTGCCACATTCACCTTCCCTTTACCACAGTCCACCTTCCCTTTGCCACATTCACCTTCCCTTTGCCACAGTCACCTTCCCTTGCCACATTCACCTTCCCTTTGCCACAGTCACCTTCCCTTTGCCACATGTCACCTTCCCTTTGCCACATTCACCTTCCCTTTGCCACAGTCACCTTCCCTTTGCCACAGTCACCTTCCCTTTGCCACATTCACCTTCCCTTTGCCACAGTCACCTTCCCTTTGCCACATTCACCTTCCCTTTGCCACAGTCACCTTCCCTTTGCCACAGTCACCTTCCCTTTACCACAGTCACCTTCCCTTTGCCACAGTCACCTTCCCTTTGCCACAGTCACCTTCCCTTTGCCACAGTCACCTTCCCTTTGCCACAGTCACCTTTCCTTTGCCACAGTCACCTTCCCTTTGCCACAGTCACCTTCCCTTTACCACAGTCACCTTCCCTTTGCCAATTCACCTTCCCTTTGCCAAGTCACCTTCCCTTTGCCACGAGTCACCTTCCCTTTGCCACATTCACCTTCCCTTTGCCACAGTCACCTTCCCTTTGCCACATTCACCTTCCCGTTGCCACAGTCACCTTCCCTTTGCCACATCACCTTCCTTTACCACAGTCACCTTCCCTTTGATACATTCACCTTCCTTACCACAGTCACCTCCTTTGCCACAGTCACCTTCCTTTGCCACAGTCACCTTCCCTTTGCCACAGTCACCTTCCCTTTGCCACAGTCACCTTTCCTTTGCCATATTCACCTTCCCTTTGCCACATCACCTTCCCTTTACCACAGTCACCTTCCCTTTGCCACATTCACCTTCCCTTTGCCACATCACCTTCCCTTTGCCACGTCACCTTCCCTTTGCCACATTCACCTTCCCTTTACCACAGTCACCTTCCCTTTGCCACATCACCTTCCCTTTGCCACAGTCACCTTCCCTTTGCCACAGTCACCTTCCCTTTTGCCACAGTCACCTTCCCTTTGCCACAGTCACCTTCCCTTTGCCACAGTCACCTTCCCTTTGCCACAGTCCCTTCCTTGCACATCACCTTCCCTTGCCACAGTCACCTTCCCTTTGCCACAGTCACCTTCCCTTTGCCACATTCACCTTCCCTTTGCCACAGTCACCTTCCCTTTGCCACAGTCACCTTCCCTTTGCCACATTCACCTTCCTTTGCCACAGTCACTTTCCCTTTGCCACATTCACCTTCCCTTAGCCACAGTCACCTTCCCTTTGCCACAGTCACCTTCCCTTTGCCACATTCACCTTCCTTTGCCACATAACATTCCCTTTGCCACAGTCACCTTCCCTTTGCCACAGTCACCTTCCCTTTGCCACAGCACCTTCCCTTTGCCACAGTCACCTTCCCTTTGCCACAGTATCACCTTCCCTTTGCCACAGTCACCTTCCCTTTGCCACATTCACCTTCCCTTTGCCACAGTCACCTGCCCTTTGCCACAGTCACCTTCCCTTTGCCAATTCACCTTTCTTGCACAGTCACCATTCCCTTTGCCACATTCACCTTCTTGCCACATTCACCTTCCCTTTGCCACATCACCTTCCCTTTGCCACAGTCAACCTTCTTTCACAATACTTCCTTTGCCACAGCACCTCCCTTTGGCCACATATACCTTCCCTTGCCACAGTCGACCTTCCTTTGCACAGTCACCTTCCCTTGCCACATATACCTTGCCCTTGCCCAGTTTACTTCCTTTGCCACAGTCACTTCCTTTGCCACAGTTCACCTGCCTTTGCCACAGTCACCTTCCCTTGGCAATATTCACTTCTGACAACACATACCGATCCACAGGTCAGAATCCCTTAACATCATGTCTGCGTAACAGTTCATAAAATCACTGGGGGCGAACGCTAGACCCGGTTACCTGACACAGGTTACCTGACCCAGGTTACCTGACCCAGGTTACCTGACCCAGGTTACCTGACACAGGTTACCTGACCCAGGTTACCTGACCCAGGTTACCTGACCCAGGTTACCTGACCCAGGTTACCTGACCCAGGTACCTGACACAGGTTACCTGACCCAGGTTACCTGACCCAGGTTACCTGACACAGGTTACCTGACACAGGTTACCTGACCAGGTTACCTGACACAGGTTACCTGACACAGGTTACCTGACCCAGGTTACCTGACACAGGTTACCTGACACAGGTTACCTGACTCAGGTTACCTGACCCAGGTTACCTGACACAGGTTACCTGACCCAGGTTACCTGACCCAGGTTACCTGACCCAGGTTACCTGACCCAGGTTACCTGACCCAGGTTACCTGACACAGGTTACCTGACCCAGGGTACCTGACACAGGTTACCTGACCCAGGTTACCTGACCCAGGTTACCTGACACAGGTTACCTGACCCAGTTACAGACCCAGTTACCTGACCCAGGTTACTTGACCAGGTTACCTAACAGGTTACCGCCAGGTTACCTGACCCAGGTTACCTGACCCAGGTTACCTGACCAGGTTACCTGACCCAGGTTACCTGACACAGTTACCTGACCCAGGTTACCTGACCCAGGTTACCTGACCCAGGTTACCTGACCCAGGTTACCTGACCCATTTACTGACACAGGTTACCTGACCCAGGTTACCTGACCCAGGTTACCTGACCCAGGTTACCTGACCCAGGTTACCTGACCCAGGTTACCTGACCCAGGTTACCTGACCCAGGTGCTGACACAGTTACTGACCCAGGTTACCTGACCCAGGTTACCTGACCCAGGTTACCTGACTCCAGGTTACCTGACAGGTTATCTGCCCCAGGTTACTCTGACCCAGGTTACCTGACACAGGTATACCTGACGTTACCTACCCAGGTACTTGACCAATACATGATTGGACTAAAGTTGATATACATTCTTATGGAACTTGATTGAGTTTGACCTACCTTTGACGGGTTTTGAGGGAATTCGTACTTCAGGAGTCAGAGGCCGTCGACCAGTCTCTTCTGGTTCTTGCCTGGTCCAACAGGCTGTTGCTGCTAGAGGTCCACTGGTCCACGTACCCATCACAGCCTCGTTGATTCAGAATGTAGTTAAGAAAAGGAATGCTGATCCCTCTCACTCTACAAGTCCCTCTCACTTTACAAGTCCCTGTCACTCTACAAGTCCCTGTCACTCTACAAGTCCCTCTCACTTTACAAGTCCCTGTCACTCTACAAGTCCCTGTCACTCTACAAGTCCCTCTCACTTTACAAGTCCCTGTCACTCTACAAGTCCCTGTCACTCTACAAGTCCCTCTCACTTTACAAGTCCCTGTCACTCTACAAGTCCCTCTCACTTTACAAGTCCCTGTCACTCTACAAGTCCCTGTCACTCTACAAGTCCCTGTCACTCTACAAGTCCCTGTCACTCTACAAGTCCCTCTCACCCTATAAGTCCCTCTCACCCTACAAGTCTCTCTCACCCTACAAGTCCCTCTCACTCAACAAGTCCCTCTCACTCAACAAGTCCCTCTCACCCTACAAGTCCCTCTCACCCTAGAAGTCTCTCTCACCCTACAAGTCCCTCTCACTCAACAAGTCCCTCTCACTCAACAAGTCCCTCTCACTCAACAAGTCCCTCTCACTCAACAAGTCCCTCACCTACAAGTCCTCTCACCCTACAAGTCCCTCTCACCCTACAAGTCCCTCTCACCCTACAAGTCCCTCTCACCCTACAAGTCCCTCACCTACAATCCCTCTCACCAAAGTCCCTCTCACCCTACAAGTCCCTCTCACCCTACAAGTCCCTCTCACCCTACAAGTCCCTCTCACCCTACAAGTCCCTCTCACCTCAAGTCCCTCTCACCCTACAAGTCCCTCTCACCCTACAAGTCCCTCTCACCCTACAAGTCCCTCTCACCCTACAAGTCCCTCTCACTCTACAAGTCCCTCTCACCCTACAAGTCCCTCTCACCCTACAAGTCCCTCTCACTCAACAAGTCCCTCTCACCCTACAAGTCCCTCTCACCCTACAAGTCCCTCTCACCCTACAAGTCCCTCTCACCCTACAAGTCCCTCTCACCCTACAAGTCCCTCTCACCCTACAAGTCCCTCTCACAATGAGGTATTCACAACACTTCTCCACCATGAATATCACTCCTACAAAATATTGCTTCTGCTTAATTCAATACTAGTCCTCCGTTTAATAATGTGAGAGTTAATATTCCTGTGTGTGTGTGTGTGTGTGTGTGTGTGTGTGTGTGTGTGTGTGTGTGTACTCACCTATTTGTGGTTGCAAGGGTCGAGTCACAGCTCCTGGCCCCGCCTCTTCGCTGATTGCTACTAGGTCCTCTCTCTCCCTGCCCCATGAGCTCTATCATACCTCGCCTTAAAACTATGTATGGTTCCCGCCTCCACTACGTCACTTTCTAGGCTATTCCACGGCCTGACTACTCTATGACTGAAGAAATACTTCCTAACATTCCTTTGATTCATCTGAGTCTTCAACTTCCAATTGTGACCTCTTGTGTCTGTGTCCCATCTCTGGAACATCCTGTCTTTGTCCACCTCGTCTATTCCGCGCAGTATTTTATATGTCGTTATCATGTCTCCCCTGACCCTCCTGGCCTCCAGTGTCGTCAGGCCGATTTCCCTCAACCTTTCTTCGTAGGACAATCCCCGTAGCTCTGGGACTAGTCTTGTTGCAAACCTTTGCACTTTCTCTAATTTCTTGACGTGCCTGACCAGGTGTGGATTCCAAACTGGTGCTGCATACTCCAGTATGGGCCTGACGTAAATGGTATACAGAGTCTTGAACGAATCCTTACTGAGGTATCGGAACGCTATCCGTAGGTTTGCCAGGCACCCGTATGCTGCAGCAGTTATCTGATTGATGTGCGCCTCAGGAGATATGCTCGGTGTGATACTCACCCCCAGATCTTTTTCCTTGAGTGAGGTTTGCAGACTCTGGCCATCTAAACTATATTGTGTCTGCGGTCTTCTTTGCCCTTCCCCAATCTTCATGACTTTGCATTTGGCGGGGTTAAACTCAAGGAGCCAGTTGCTGGACCAGGCTTGTAGCCTGTCCAGGTCTCTTTGTAGTCCTGCATGATCCTCATCCGATTTGATTCTTCTCATTAACTTCACATCGTCCGCAAACAAGGACACTTCTGAGTCTATCCCTTCCGTTATGTCGTTCACATATACCGAGAACAGCACAGGTCCTAGGACTGACCCCTGTGGAACCCCGCTTGTCACAGGCGCCCACTTTGACACCTCATCGTGTACCATGACTCGTTGTTGCCTCCCTGTAAGGTATTCTCTTATCCATTGCAGTGCCTTTCCTGTTATGTGTGCCTGATCCTCTAGCTTTTGCAGTAACCTCTTGTGAGGAACTGTGTCGAAGGCCTTCTTGCAGTCCAAAAAAATGCAGTCGATCCACCTCTCTCTCTCTTGTCTTACTTCTGTCACCTTGTCATAAAACTCTAGTAGGTTTGTGACACAGGATTTTCCCTCCCTGATACCGTGCTGGTTGTCAATTATACACTTGTTTCTTTCCAGGTGCTCCACCACTCTCCTCCTGATGATCTCTCCATGACCTTGCATACTATACACGTTAGTGATACAGGTCTGTAGTTTAGTGCCTCATGTCTATCTCCCTTTTTAAAAATTGGGACTACATTTGCCATCTTCCATACCTCGGGGAGTTGCCCAGTTTCAAATGATGTGTTGAATATCTTCGTTAATGGTACACACAATGTCTCTGCTCCCTCTTTAAGGACCCACGGAGAGATGTCTGGTCACACCGCCTTTGAGGTGTCAAGTTCGCATAGCAGCTTCTTCACCTCCTCTTGGTTATATGTACTCATCCAGCACTTGCTGGTGCACCCCCTGCTCTGATTTCCTGGAGTCCTACTGGTTTCCACTGTAAATACTTCTTTAAATCTTGTGTTGAGCTCCTGACATACCTCCCGGTCGTTTCTTGTGAATTCCCCATCACCCTTCCTCAGTCTGATTACCTGGTCCTTGACTGTTGTTTTCCTCCTGATGTGGCTGTACAACAGCTTCGGGTCAGTCTTGACTTTCGATGCTATGTCATTTTCGTATTGTCTCTGAACCTCCCTTCTTATCTGTGCATATTCGTTTCCAGCTCTTCGGCTAATCTCTTTAATTTCCTGAGTTCTCTGTCTTCTGTACCTTTTCCATTCTCTAGTACACCTAGTTTTTGCCTCTCTACACCTTCGGGTGAACCAAGGACTCATTCTGTTCTTCCCATTATTTCTGTTTCCCTTGGGAACAAACCTCTCCTCTGCCTCCTTGCATTTTGTTGCCATATAGTCCATCATTTCTTGTACTGGTTTTCCTGTCAGTTCCCTCTCCCACTGAATGTCTTGAAGGAAGTTCCTCATGCCTGAGTAGTTCCCCCTTTTGTAGTTTGGTTTTTCCCAGCCTATTCCTGCTGCTCTCTCCACTTGGAGCTCAACTATGTAGTCGAAGCACAGAACCACATGATCACTAGCTCCCAGGGGCCTTTCATACATGATATCCTCGATGTCAGAACTACTCAAGGTGAATACAAGGTCCAGTCTTGCTGGTTCATCCTCTCCTCTCTCTCTGGTAGTGTCTCTAACATGTTGATGCATGAGGTTTTCCAGTACCACATCCATCATGTTGGCTCTCCATGTTTCGGGACCCCCATGGGCCTCCAGGTTTTCCCAGTCAATCTCCTTGTGATTGAAATCACCCATAATTAGTAACTTTGCTCCCCCCATGTGTGCTCTCCTGGCCACCTCGGCTAGTGTGTCGACCATTGCTCTGTTGCTCTCATCGTATTCTTCTCTTGGCCTCCTGCAGTTCTGTGGTGGGTTGTACATTACTGCAATTATCACCTTATGTCCCTAAGACTGGATTGTTCCTACTAAGTAGTCCCTTTCGCCCGTGCCATCCATTCCTTCCATTTTCTCAAACCCCCACTGGTTTTTAATGAGCACTGCACTCCTCCTTCCCCTCTCCACCCTCTGTCTTTCCTGAGGATTTGATATCCGGATGGAAAGATTGAATCTGTTATTATTCTGGTGAATTTTGTTTCTGTGAGTGCTATTATGTCTGGGGATGTCTCCTTGATTCTTTCGTGCCACTCCTCATACTTATTTGTTATTCCATCTGCATTTGTATACCACACCTTCAACTTCTTTTCTAAGATTGTGGTCTGGGAGGTGTATTGGGGTTGGGGAAGTGGGAGATCTGATAAGGAACTATGGGTGGTTGCTGTGGGGGTGGAGTTTGTAATGCAGTGGGTGGGGGCACTGGATGTGGCATGGGTGTTTTGGTTTAGAGTGTTTGGTTGCACTGGGGTTGACCTGGTTGAGAGGTTTCTATAGGAAGTTGTGAGGGAGGCTGTATTTGATCTTCCTGTGTGTGATCTCCCGTCTGTCTTCTCCATCCCCTCTCTTTCCTCCTTTCGCCTTTGTACCATCTCTCTCTGTTTCTTCCTTTCTGCTTGTGTTCTGTCGCAGTCGAGATACACCTTCCTGTATGCTGGCATGTCCCTTAATCGTGCTTTCTCCTGCAGGATCCTGTTCCGAGTCGATTCTGCCTTGAAGGTCACTTTCACTGGCCGGGTTCTTTTTTTTTACAAACCCCCCTATTCTCCGAAAATTTTCCAGCTGGGTCATGTCGTCTTCTCCTATTGCTTTCATGATGCTTTCAATTGCTTTTTTTCCCCTTGTTTTCTTGCTTCATATGTTTCCCCTTCAACTTTCTGGAGCCCATACACAAAAACTGACCTCACCCTTTCATGCTCCCACTGCATATCCCTTGTGTATCCCCTCATTCAATTTGATTTCCTCCATTGCAGCTTTCCTTTCTTCAGTTTCACTAGCTAATGTACTTGGGCTCAGTGGCCTGTCATTTTCCCTTCTTGGCTTTCCCTGGGCTCTGCTGTGGTCTGTTAGGGCCTTCACACATAGCTTAGCTCTTTCATTTACTACAGTCTCCACTGATTGAGCTTCTACATGCAGTTTTGCTCCTTCTTTCCCTACAGTCCCCTTATTTGTGGCTGAGGTAGCAGTCTCTGTTGTCAATCCCAAAATGTTCTTTAGTTCTTTAGGCTGTTTCAGATTTTTCAGTTCCTCTTCTAAACTCTGTATCCTGGCCTCTGCTGCTTTGACTTGCACCTCCCAGTTCCTGCTTTCCATGTCAATCCTCTCTTCCATTCTCATGCTAAGTTCTTCTAGTTTCTTTTCCCATCCATGATCCCTTTTTATGAGCTCTGCTGCCCAATCTTCCTTTGCAGTTTCCTCCTCCTGTCCCTTGGTTTTTCTTGTTGCTCTCTGGCAACCCATTTTTGTTTTATCCTGATTGCCTCAGAGTGGGAAACCTATGTAGTTCTGTATGTTAGGTTAGTAGTGTGTATGTCAGAGTGTGGGGGGGGGAAGGTAGAGGAGAAACTGTGGCTATGTGGGAGAGCAGAGGGGAGGGGGAGTAGGAAGGAGAGTGAAGCAAGTGGGTGAGTGGGAGAGGGAGAGGGGGGAAGAAGGGAGAGGTGGGAGGGGGAGGGTGAAAGAGGGAGGGGAGGGATCAGGTGAAGGAGTGAGATGTCGGTGGGGGAGGGGGGGAGTGTATGTGTGAGTCTGGCAATGTGTGTGAGTGTGTGTGTGGTGTGTGTGTGTGTTGCATATGTGTGTGTGTTATGTGTGTGTGTGTTGTGTGTGTGTGTGTGTGTGTGAGTGATGTGTGTGTGTGTGAGTGATGTGTGTGTGTATGTGTGTGTGTGTGTGTGTGTGGGTGTGTGTGTGGGTGTGTGTGGGTGTTGGTGTTGTGGGTGTGTGTGGTGTGTGTGTGGGTGTGTGTGTGGGTGTGTGTGTGGGTGTGTGTGGGTGTGTGTGGTGTGTGTGTGGTGTGTGTGGGGGTGGGTGGGTGTGTTGGGTTGTGTGTGGGTGTGTGTGGGTGTTGTGTGTGGGTGTGTGGGTGTGTGGGTGTGTGTGGGTGTGGTGGGTGTGTGTGGGTTGTGGTGTGGGTGTTGTGTGGGTGTGTGTGGGTGTGTGTGTGGGTGTGTGTGGGGGTGTGTGTGGGTGTGTGGTGTGTGTGGTGTGGGGTGTGTGTGGGTGTGTGTGTGGGTGTGTGTGTGGGTGTGTGTGGTGTGTGTGTGGGTGGGTGTGTGTGTGGGTGTGTGGGTGTGTGTGGGTGTGTGTGTGGGTGTGTGTGTGTGTGGGTGTTGTGTGGGTGTGTGTGTGGGTGTGTGTGGGTGTGTGTGTGTGTGTGGGTGTGTGTGGGTGTGTGTGTGGGTGTGTGTGTGTGGTGTGTGTGTGGGTGTGTGTGGGTGTGTGGGGTGTGTGTGGGTGTTGGTGTGGGTGTGTGTGGTGGGTGGGTGTGTGTGGGGGTGTGGTGTGGGTGTGTGTGGTGGGTGTGTTGTGTGTGGGGGTGTGTGGGGTGTGTGGGTGTGTGTGGTTGTGGGTGTGTGTGGGTGTGTGTGGGTGGTGGGGTGTGTGTGGGTGTTGTGGTGGTGTGGGTGTGTGTGGGTGTGTGTGGTGGTGTGTGTGTGGGTGTGGTGGTGGGTGTGTGTGGGTGTGTGTGGGTGTGTGGTGGGGGGTGTGTTGGGTGTGTGGGGTGTGTGTGGTGTGTGTGTGGTGTGTGTGTGGGTGTGTTGTGTGGTGTGTGGTGGTTGTGTGTGGGTGTGTGTGTGGTGTGTGTGGGTGTGTGTGTGTGGGTGTGTGTGTGGGTGTGTGTGGGTGTGTGTGTGGGTGTGTGTGTGGGTGTGTGTGTGTGGGTGTGTGTGTGGGTGTGTGTGTGGGTGTGGGTGGTGTGTGTGGTGTGTGTGTGTGGTGTGTGTGTGTGTGTGGTCGTTGTTGTTTTGTGGGTGTGGGTGTGTGTCTGTGTGGTGGTGTGTGTTGTGTGTGTGGTGGTTCTGTGTGGGTGTGGTGTCTGTGTCTGTGTGGGTGGTGTTGTGTGGTGTGGGGTTTACTAGCTTGTTCTTTGAAGGGGGGGTTCACTACGCTGTCAGGGGGGGTCACTACGCTGTCAGGGGGGGTTCACTACGCTGTCAGGGGGGTTCACTACGCTGTCAGGGGGGGTTCACTACGCTGTCAGGGGGGTTCACTACGCTGTCAGGGGGGGTTCACTACGCTGTCAGGGGGGTTCACTACGCTGTCAGGGGGGTTCACTACGCTGTCAGAGGGGGTTCACTACGCTGTCAGGGGGTTCACTACGCTGTCAGGGGGGGTTCACTACGCTGTCAGGGGGGTTCACTATGCTGTCAGGGGGGGTTCACTACGCTGTCAGAGGGGGTTCACTACGCTGTCAGGGGGGTTCACTACGCTGTCAGGGGGGGTTCACTACGCTGTCAGGGGGGTTCACTATGCTGTCAGGGGGGGTTTACTACGCTATCAGGGGGGTTCACTACGCTGTCAGGGGGGGTTCACTACGCTGTCAGGGGGGGTTCACTACGCTGTCAGGGGGGTTCACTACGCTGTCAGAGGGGGTCACTACGCTGTCAGAGGGGGGTTCACTACGCTGTCAGGGGGGGTTCACTACGCTGTCAGAGGGGTCACTACGCTGTCAGAGGGGGTTCACTACGCTGTCAGGGGGGTTCACTACGCTGTCAGAGGGGGTCACTACGCTGTCAGAGGGGGGTTCACTACGCTGTCAGAGGAGTCACTAAGCTGTCGAGGGGGGTTCACTACGCTGTCAGGGGGGGTCATTACGCTGTCAGGGGGGTCACTACGCTGTCAGGGGGGTCACTACGCTGTCAGAGGGGGTCATTACGCTGTCAGGGGGGGTCACTACGCTGTCAGGGGGGGTCACTACGCTGTCAGAGGGGGGGTTCACTACGCTGTCAGAGGGGGGGTCACTACGCTGTCAGGGGGGGTCACTACGCTGTCAGAGGGGGGTTCACTACGCTGTCAGGGGGGGTCACTACGCTGTCAGGGGGTCACTACGCTGTCAGAGGGGGGTTCACTACGCTGTCAGAGGGGGGGTCACTACGCTGTCAGAGGGGTCACTATGCTGTCAGGGGGGGTTCACTACGCTGTCAGAGGGGGGTCACTACGCTGTCAGAGGGGTCACTACGCTGTCAGGGGGGGTCACTACGCTGTCAGGGGGGTTCACTACGTTGTCAGAGGGGTCACTACGCTGTCAGGGGGGGTTCACTACGCTGTCAGGGGGGTTCACTACGCTGTCAGAGGGATTCACTACGCTGTCAGGGGGGGTTCACTACGCTGTCAGAGGGGGGTTCACTACGCTGTCAGAGGGGGGTTCACTACACTGTCAGGGGGGGTTCACTACGCTGTCAGAGGGGGGTTCACTACGCTGTCAGGGGGGTTCACTACGCTGTCAGAGGGGTTCACTACGCTGTCAGGGGGGTTCACTACACTGTCAGGGGGGGTCACTACACTGTCAGGGGGGATCACTACACTGTCAGGGGGGGTCACTACACTGTCAGAGGGGGGGTCACTACACTGTCAGAGGGGGGGTTCACTACGCTGTCAGGGGGGTTCACTACGCTGTCAGAGGGTTCACTACGCTGTCAGGGGGGGTTCACTACGCTGTCAGAGGGGGGTTCACTACACTGTCAGGGGGGGTTCACTACGCTGTCAGAGGGGGGGTTCACTACGCTGTCAGAGGGGTTCACTACGCTGTCAGGGGGGGTTCACTACACTGTCAGGGGGGGTCACTACACTGTCAGGGGGGATCACTACACTGTCAGGGGGGGGGTCACTACACTGTCAGAGGGGGGGTCACTACACTGTCAGGGGGGGGTCACTACATTGTCAGAGGGGGGGTCACTACACTGTCGGAGGGGGGGTCACTACACTGTCAGAGGGGGGGTTCACTACACTGTCAGGGGGGGTCACTACACTGTCAGGGGGGATCACTACACTGTCAGGTGGGGGGGGTCACTACACTGTCAGAGGGGGGGGGTCACTACACTGTCAGAGGGGGGGTCACTACACTGTCAGAGGGGGGGTTCACTACGCTACACAACTCTTCTGGAGTTTACCTGGCGATATTTAGATAATTTACTAACCACTATCTATCTCCTGGTACTGAAATAGGGAGAGAGAGATGGTACAGCAACAACCAGCAGGGCGAGACACTGAGACTTAAGACACTAACCAAAATTAACCACAAATAGACAAGTGATGTCGTCTGCACAACAATGGAGGTTCCTGCTGGTCGGCTGCTATCAGCTCCTTCACTTTGTAACTCCTTCAGGAACTCTATCATGCATTCAAGTTTTTATTTTCTTTTTCTTTTAAGACTTGGTATTCCCTCTTTATTCTTTAGTACAGTATTATGGTCATAACAAGTCTGATGATGTTAGCTACATTCACAACACCAACAGCTGGGGATTGACTAATTTTTTCTTACTTTCAGTATTTACTTAATCACTCTTTTATGACCTTATCACTACACTGCTGTTATAACCAACTAACATATATATTTGTTAATATTTCAGATCACACCGTTAACCTAATTAACTGTTTGGATATTATGTGTCAACACTGCAGCCAGTAGCCTGATCAGCTGACTGCTACCCTCCCTCACTCACTATTCATTCAAATTTAAATTGTAAAATTCTTGATCTTATCACATTATTCGCACTCTTGAAAGCTGTTACAGTCTTGTAGGTATGTTCACTGATTCACTCACGTACGATGACCGCTAATAATGTCTTAGGACAGCCACTAGAACGATATATCCTGGGAGCACTGTTTAGCGATACTGCTTCACGTGTGTGTGTTGTGTGTGTGTGTGTGTGTGTGTGTGTTGTGTGTGTGTGTGTGTGTGTGTGTGTGTGTGTGTGTACTCACCTATTTGTACTCACCTATTTGTGGTTGCAGGGGTCGAGTCCTAGCTCCTGGCCCCGCCTCTTCACCGGTTGCTACTAGGCCCTCTCTCTCCCCGCTCCATGAGCTTTATCAAACCTCGTCTTAAAACTGTGTATGGTTCCTGCCTCCACTACGTCATTTTCTAGGCTATTCCACTGCCTTACAACTCTATGACTGAAGAAATACTTCCTACTATCTCTCTGACTCATTTGTGTCTTCAACTTCCAATTGTGGCCTCTTGTTTCTGTGTCCCCTCCCTGGAACATCCTGTCTTTGTCCACCTTGTCTATTCCACGCAGTATTTTATATGTCGTTATCATGTCTCCCCTGACCCTCCTGTCCTCCAGTGTCGTCAGGCCGATTTCCCTTAATCTTTCTTCATAGGACATTCCCCTTAGCTCTGGAACTAACCTTGTCGCAAACCTTTGTACTTTCTCTAGTTTCTTGACGTGCTTTATCAAGTGCGGGTTCCAAACAGGTGCTGCATACTCCAGTATGGGCCTGACATACACGGTGTACAGTGTCTTGAATGATTCCTTACTAAGGTATCGGAATGCTGTTTTCAGTGTGTGTGTGTGTGTGTGTGTGTGTGTGTGTGTGTGTGTGTGTGTGTGTGTGGGTGTGTGTGTGTGTGTGTGTGTGTGTGTGTGTGTGTGTGTGTGTGTGTTGTTTGTGTGTGTGTGTGTGTGTGTGTGTGTGTGTGTTAATACACAAACATATACAAGGGAGTATACACAGGAATTGAGATGTTTAGATAAGAGGGGAGAGACTACATGATAACTGGGAGGTGAGAGAGAGAGAGAGAGAGAGAGAGAGAGAGAGAGAGAGAGAGAGAGAGAGAGAGAGAGAGAGAGAGAGAGAGAGAGTTATTTTTAACAAATACATAAAATCAGTAAACCCGTATGAGTCAAGAGAGAATTTCATGGTCGTGTTGGTCGATGTGGGAGGTCGCCGCTATATCGGGAATGTAGGTGAGTCACCTGGACTCAATTCACTCTCAGGTGAGTCACCTGGACTATGTTTATACTCACACCTGGCTACTACATGTGTGACATCACTAGTGTTAGTCAATGATGTGTATGTGTACTCACCTACATATCCTTGCAGGGGTCGAGTCACAGCTCCTGATCCCACCTTACCACTCACCAGAGTCACTCCCTCCTAACTTCAAACAACTGATCTAACCAACCCTCCTGTGTTTCCAAATACGTTTGTACTCTTTTTATTTCTTCGTCTCTCATTCTCCTCATCCGTCTACCATCATCAGTAAACAGAGATCCATACGACTCATTTCCCTTTGAATTGTCAACCAAATGAAGGAGAAACAGTATTGGGTCTAGTGTTGATCTATGCGGTACCCCACCTGTTATTGTTGCTCGTTATGACTTCTCTTAGAAGACAATAGTCGCACACGACTTCTATCCCTCAGCTGTGGTACTCTTCTAGTGTCTTCCAGATCTCTGGTAACTGTCCAGTGTTCACTGTCTTCCAGATCTCTGGTAACTGTCCAGTGTTCACTGTCTTCCAGATCTCTGGTAACTGTCCAGTGTTCACTGTCTTCTAGATCTCTGGTAGCTGTCCAGTGTTCACTGTCCTCCAGATCTCTGGTAACTGTCCAGTGTTCACTGTCTTCCAGATCTCTGGTAACTGTCCAGTGTTCACTGTCTTCCAGATCTCTGGTAACTGTCCAGTGTTCACTGTCTTCTAGATCTCTGGTAGCTGTCCAGTGTTCACTGTCTTCCAGATCTCTGGTAACTGTCCAGTGTTCAGTGTCTTCCAGATCTCTGGTAACTGTCCAGTGTTCACTGTCTTCCAGATCTCTGGTAACTATCCAGTGTTCACTGTCTTCCAGATCTCTGGTAACTGCCCAGTGTTCACTGTCTTCCAGATCTCTGGTAACTGTCCAGTGTTCACTGTCTTCCAGATCTCTGGTAACTGTCCAGTGTTCAGTGTCTTCCAGATCTCTGGTAACTATCCAGTGTTCACTGTCTTCCAGATCTCTGGTAACTGTCCAGTGTTCAGTGTCTTCCAGATCTCTGGTAACTGTCCAGTGTTCACTGTCTTCCAGATCTCTGGTAACTGTCCAGTGTTCAGTGTCTTCCAGATCTCTGGTAACTGTCCAGTGTTCAGTGTCTTCCAGATCTCTGGTAACTGTCCAGTGTTCACTGTCTTCCAGATCTCTGGTAACTGTCCAGTGTTCAGTGTCTTCCAGATCTCTGGTAACTGTCCAGTGTTCACTGTCTTCCAGATCTCTGGTAACTGTCCAGTGTTCACTGTCTTCCAGATCTCTGGTAACTATTTGACACAGTGCTGCTGCCTCTCAGCTAGTTCATTACACAGTGCTGCTGCTGCTGCTGCTGCTGCTGCTGCTTCTCTCACAATCCATGGTGACACCTGGTCAGCCTCCACTGCCTTGGATCTCTTCTCAAGCTCCATCAAAACTTTCTTTACCTCTGTCCTTATTTTGTGTATGTCTAGTACCTGCTGGTGCACTCTTCCTCCTAGTATCTCTGTACTTGTGTGTATAGTGTCCAATACCTGCTGGTGCACTCTTCCTCCTAGTATCTCTGTACTTGTGTGTATAGTGTCCAATACCTGCTGGTGCACTCTTCCTCCTAGTATCTCTGGTATTAATTCTGTTTCCACTGAGAAGATTTCTTCAGAAAATTTATTCAACACATCACACACACACACACACACACACACACACACACACACACACACATATCCTTCTTGTTGTTCATGAGCTCTCCTCCTTCCTTCCTTCCTTCCTTCTTCTTACCTTTATCATTTGAATAACCTGGTTGTTTACTGTTATCTTTCTTCTCCTGTGTCGTTCTTGTCTCTCTGTTTCCTAATTCTTGCATTCTTTGCGGCTGATCTTCTGCGCTCTCCTCTGTCCTCCCTTTCTTACAGTTCTCCCATGCTCTTATGCTTCTCTCCTTTGCTTCTCTCCATCTTTGGTTGAACCCAGGATTCTCTTGGTCCTCCCTATTCCCCATCTTGGTCTACGAATGACATTCTCTTCTGCTTCCCAGTACTTCCCCTGACTAAACCCCCCAGTACTTCCCCTGACTGCACCCCTAGCACTTCCCCTGATTGTACCACCAGTACTTCCCCTGACTGCTCCCCAGTACTTCCCCTGACTGCACCCCCAGCACTTCCCCTGACTGCTCCCCTAGTACTTTCCCTGATTGTACCACCAGTACTTCCCCTGACTGCTCCCCCAGTACTTCCCCTGACTGCACCCCCAGCACTTCCCCTGATTGTACCACCAGTACTTCCCCTGAATACACTCCCCAGTACTTCCCCTGACTGCTCCCCCAGTACTTCCCCTGACTGCTCCCCCAGTACTTCCCCTGACTGCACCCCCCAGCACTTCCCCTGATTGTACCACCAGTACTTCCCCTGACTACACTCCCCAGTACTTCCACTGACTGCACCCCCAGTTCACCTTTTCTTACCCAAATCCACCTTTACAAAAACCTACGTATCGTGTACGTCGTGGCTATGGCTCCCCACAATTGAAATTGTGAAGGCAGTAGCCAAGATTCTTCAGAGAAAAAATATAACAGAATATTATAGATAATTATTGATGGGTTGATGTTTGAGGAGTGTGTAGCCCCCCCCCCCCCTCTCTCTCTCTCTCTCTCTCTCTCTCTCTCTCTCTCTCTCTTCTCTCTCTCTCTCTCTCTCTCTTTTACACAGGGATTTACAAAGTTAGGGTCAGTGTTTCTAACTTTATTTACAAGCTAAGAGCTGTTACATAACATCAGCTCATTTGAAAGCTTTCTCTCTCTCTCTATCTCTCTCTCTCTCTCTCTCCCTCTCTCTCTCTCTCTCTCTCCCCTCGCCCTTATCCATTTATTGAGTCTTTCATGTTTTTCCTCTTCCCCTCATTCCCCTCTTACGTGTTTCGGTTCTTCAGTATGTCCCCTCTTCCGTTCTTTCACTCTTGCGTGTCTCCCCTCTCTCTCTCTCTCTCTCTCTCTCTCTCTCTCTCTCTCTCTCTCTCTCTATTTATTTCAGTGCATATTTTGCCTCAGGTGAGAGAGGATGGTAATTGTATTTATGACGTTTATATATGTGTGTATATGTTTATCTCTCTCTCTCTTTCACACACACACACACACACACACACACACACACACACACACACACACACACACACACACACACACACACACACAACAGTAAGACAAGAGAGAGAGGGGTGGGTGGATTGCATTTTCTTGGACTGCAAGAAGGCGTTTGACACAGTTCCACACAAGAGATTGGTGCAAAAACTGGAGGACCAAGCAGGGATAACAGGGAAGGCACTACAATGGATCAGGGAATACTTGTCAGGAAGACAGCAGCGAGTCATGGTACGTGGCGAGGTGTCAGAGTGGGCACCTGTGACCAGCGGGGTCCTGCAGGGGTCAGTCCTAGGACCAGTGCTGTTTCTGGTATTTGTGAACGACATGACGGAAGTAATAGACTCTGAGGTGTCCCTGTTTGTAGATGACGTGAAGTTGATGAGAAGAATTCACTCGATCGAAGACCAGGCAGAACTACAAAGGGATCTGGACAGGCTGCAGACCTGGTCCAGCAATTGGCTCCTGGAGTTCAATCCCACCAAGTGCAAAGTCATGAAGATTGGGGAAGGGCAAAGAAGACCGCAGACGGAGTACAGTCTAGGGGGCCAGAGACTACAAACCTCACTCAAGGAAAAAGATCTTGGGGTGAGTATAACACCGAGCACATCTCCTGAAGCGCACATCAACCAAATAACTGCTGCAGCATATGGGCGCCTAGCAAACCTCAGAACAGCATTCCGACATCTTAATAAAGAATCATTCAGGACCCTGTACACCGTGTTGTTAGGCCCATACTGGAGTATGCAGCCCCAGTCTGGAACCCACACCTGGTCAAGCACGTCAAGAAGTTAGAGAAAGTAAAAAGGGTTTGCAACAAGGCTAGTCCAGAGCTCAAGGGAATGTCGTACGAGGAAAGGTTAAGGGAAATCGGACTGACGACACTGGAGGACAGAAGGGTCAGGGGAGACAGATAACGACATACAAGAACCGCGGGGAATAGACAAGGTGGACAGAGATAGGATGTTCCAGAGAAAGGGGGCACAGGGACAAGGGTCACAACTGGAAGCTGAAGACTCAGACGAGTCACAGGACGTTAGGAAGTATTTCTTCAGTCATAGAGTTGTCAGCAAGTGGAATAGCCCAGCAAGTGAAGTAGTGGAGGCAGGAACCATACATATTTTAAGAAGAGGTATGACAAAGCTCAGGAAGCAGAGAGAGAGAGAATCCAGTAGCATCATGAAGAGGCGGGGCCAGGAGCTGAGTCTCGACCCCCCGCAACCACAATTTGGTGAGTACAATTAGGTGAAGTACACACATACACACAAAACTCACACACACACAATACACCACACACACACACACACATACACAAAACCCCACACACACACACAACACACACACAAACACACAACACACACAAACACACACACAACACACACAACCACACACACCACAACACCACACACACACACACACACACACACACACACCACACACACACACACAACACACACACACACACACACACACACACACACACACACACACACACAACACACACCACCAACACAACCACACACCACCCACACACACACACAACACACACAAAACAACACAAAACACCACACCCCCACACACACACACACACACACAAAAACACACACACACACCCCAACCCCAACACACACAAACACACCACACACACCACAACCACACACACACACACAAACACACACACCCACACACACACAACAACACCAACCACAAACACAACACAACACACACACACACCACCACCACACACACCACACACACACCAAAACACACAAAACCCCCAACACAAAACCCAAACCCCCACAACAAACACACAACCAAAACACACACCCCCACAACACACACACACACACACCACCCACACCACCCACACCCCACCACACACAACACACACACACACACACACACACACACACACACACCAAACACACAACACACACACACACACAAAACCCCACAACACAACACACACACACACACCACAAACACACACACACACAACACCCCAACAAAAACCCCACAACACACCACACACAACACACACACACACACCACACCCCAACCCCACACACCCAACCCCAAACCCCACACACACAAACACACACACAAACACACACACAAAACAAAACCCCACACAAAACCCACCAAAACATTTTCTAAAAACAAACAATTTATTTTTTTTTGAGATAAATTTAAAATATGCTTTGTGTTTGTCTCTGTTTTTTCTTTGTTTGTTCTCTTTTTGTCCTCTTTTGTTTCCCCCGGGGAGATATTTCGGACCTTGAGTCTAACCCGCTATTTTTTATTAAACTTATGCTAATTTTCTCTCTCTCCTCTCTCCCTCTTTTTCTCTCTCTCTCTTCTCCCCCCTCCCCCTCCCCTTTCATCTCTAGATTTCTTCCTTCTTCCCCTCATTTCTTCCCCTTTCCCAATATACATTTCCCCCCCCCCCCCCCTTCCAAAGCTTAATTTCCCCCCACTCCCTCCCCCCTCTAACTACATTTCCCCTCCTTCCCTCTCTAAGCTACATTTCCCCCTCTCTTCTCCCCTCTCTAAGCTACATTCCCCTCATCCTCGTCCGTTTCTTAAGTAGCATTTCCCCTCTCTCCTTCCCCCACCTGACCAAGTAACATTTCCCCTCTCTTCCCAAGTGATATTTCCCCTCATTCTCCTCTTTTCAGGCTACGTTTCCCCTCACTCACGAAAATATAGATAAATGCCAGGCATAGAATTTCCCCTCATTTAACATTGAGGGGAAATTGTCCTGACCGCTGCCAGTGTTGACTTCCATGATCTGAGGGGAGAGGGGAGAGGGAAGGGGAGAGGGAGGGGAGGTGAGCACAGGGAAGAGGAGAGGTGAGGGGAGTAGGAGAGCTGGAGAGGGATATGGGAGGGGAGATAGGAGATGGAAGGGGAGAGGGAGGGGGGAGACAGAGGAGTGGGGAGGGGAGGTGAGGGGAAGGGGGTTTAAGGAAGGGGAGATAAACTCAATAAAGGGAAGGTCTCCTCTGATTCCCCTTATTACTAAAGGGAGGTTTCCCCTTGTTCCTTCCCTTACTGTCCTCTGTTTTCCCCTTTACTCTCTTTAATCATTTCCTTACCATTTCTCTCTTCCCCATTTTCCCCTCTCTCTTTCTCCCCTCTTCTCTCCAATTTTCCTCCTCTTTATCTCCCCTCGTGTGTTCCCTCTCTCTCTCTCTCTCCCCTCTTCCTCTTTATCTCCCCTCTGTCTGTTCCCTCTCTCTTTCCCCTCTTTATCTCCCCTCTGTGTGTTCCCCTCTCTACTACCTCTTCCTCTCTGTGTGATCTCCTCACCCTCTCCCCTCTCTGTGTTCCCCTTCTTCGTCTCCCCTATGTGTCCCCCACCCGTCTCCCCTCTGTGCTCCCCTCACTCCTTGGTAACACCTGTAATTACGTCTACCTGTGTGCTGGGCAGGTGTAATCGTCAATTTCCACCCCTCAACTACGCTAATGTTTCTTGAATTGCGACTGAGGGGAAAAGAGGGGAGGGGAGGACCGGGAGGGGAGACAAAAGGGGGAAGAGAGGGAACAGGAGAGAGAATAAGCGGGGAAAAAAGAGGGGAAACAGTATTACATAGTATGTAATATATATATATATATATATATATATATTATATATATATATATATATATATATATATATATATATATATATATATATATATATATATATATATATATATATATATATATATATATATATATATATATATATATATATTCTGGGAAGCTTCTGTTGTGAAGGAGAGAGGAGAGTAAGCTTACACAGAGCTGTTTAAAGCTCTTTGAGAAAGTCACATAAGATTGACTTCCACTTTCAGTTCTACGTAGACACAGTGTACACAGTCAGTGTACATAGACACAGTGTACACAGTCAGTGTACATAGTCACAGTGTACACAGTCAGTGTACATAGTCACAGTGTATACAGTCAGTGTACATAGACACAGTGTACACACAGTCAGTGTACGTAGACACAGTGTACACAGTCAGTGTACGTAGACACAGTGTACACAGTCAGTGTACATAGTCACAGTGTACACAGTCAGTGTACATAGACACAGTGTACACACAGTCAGTGTACGTAGACACAGTGTACACAGTCAGTGTACGTAGACACAGTGTACACAGTCAGTGTACGTAGACACAGTGTACACAGTCAGTGTACATAGACACAGTGTACACACAGTCAGTGTACGTAGACACAGTGTACACAGTCAGTGTACGTAGACACAGTGTACACAGTCAGTGTACATAGACACAGTGTACACAGTCAGTGTACATAGACACTGTGTACACAGAGTTAGTGTACATAGACACAGTGTACACAGAGTCAGTGTACATAGACAAGTGTACACAGTCAGTGTACATAGACACAGTGTACACAGAGTCAGTGTACATAGACACAGTGTACACAGTCAGTGTACATAGACACAGTGTACACAGAGTCAGTGTACATAGACACAGTGTACACAGTCAGTGTACATAGACACAGTGTACACAGTCAGTGTACATAGACACAGTGTACACAGTCAGTGTACATAGACACAGTGTACACAGTCAGTGTACATAGACACAGTGTACACAGTCAGTGTACATAGACACAGTGTACACAGTCAGTGTACATAGACACAGTGTACACAGTCAGTGTACATAGACACAGTGTACACAGTCAGTGTACATAGACACAGTGTACACAGTCAGTGTACATAGACACAGTGTACACAGAGTCAGTGTACATAGACACAGTGTACACAGTCAGTGTACATAGACACAGTGTACACAGTCAGTGTACATAGACACAGTGTACACAGAGTCAGTGTACATAAACACAGTGTACACAGTCAGTGTACATAGACACAGTGTACACAGTCAGTGTACATAGACACAGTGTACACAGAGTCAGTGTACATAGACACAGTGTACACAGAGTCAGTGTACATAGACACAGTGTACACAGAGTCAGTGTACATAGACACAGTGTACACAGAGTCAGTGTTCATAGACACAGTGTACATAGACACAGTGTACACAGAGTCAGTGTACACAAAGTCAGTGTACATAGACACAGTGTACACAGAGTCAGTGTACATAGACACAGTGTACACAGATTCAGTGTACACAGAGTCAGTGTACATAGACACAGTGTACACAGAGTCAGTGTACATAGACACAGTGTACACAGTCAGTGTACATAGACACAGTGTACACAGAGTCAGTGTACATAGACACAGTGTACACAGAGTCAGTGTACATAGACACAGTGTACACAGTCAGTGTACATAGACACAGTGTACACAGAGTCAGTGTACATAGACACAGTGTACACAGTCAGTGTACATAGACACAGTGTACACAGTCAGTGTTCATAGACACAGTGTACACAGTCAGTGTACATAGACACAGTGTACACAGAGTCATGTACATAGACACAGTGTACACAGTCAGTGTACATAGACACAGTGTACACAGTCAGTGTACATAGACACAGTGTACACAGAGTCAGTGTACATAGACACAGTGTACACACAGTCAGTGTACATAGACACAGTGTACACAGTCAGTGTACATAGACACAGTGTACACAGAGTCAGTGTACATAGACACAGTGTACACAGAGTCAGTGTAACATAGACACAGTGTACACAAAGTCAGTGTACATAGACACAGTGTACACAGAGTCAGTGTACATAGACACAGTGTACACAGTCAGTGTACATAGACACAGTGTACATAGAGTCAGTGTACATAGAGTCAGTGTACATAGACACAGTGTACACAGAGTCAGTGTACACAAAGCCAGTGTACATAGACACAGTGTACACACAGTCAGTGTACATAGACACAGTGTACACAGAGTCAGTGTACACAGAGTCAGTGTACATAGACACAGTGTACACAGAGTCAGTGTACATAGACACAGTGTACACAGAGTCAGTGTACATAGACACAGTGTACACAGTCAGTGTATATAGATACAGTGTACACAGTCAGTGTACATAGTCACAGTGTACACAGAGTCAGTGTACATAGACACAGTGTACACAGAGTCAGTGTACATAGACACAGTGTACACAGAGTCAGTGTACATAGACACAGTGACACAGAGTCAGTGTACATAGACACAGTGTACACAGAGTCAGTGTACATAGACACAGTGTACACAGAGTCAGTGTACATAGACACAGTGTACACAGTCAGTGTACATAGACACAGTGTACACAGTCAGTGTACATAGACACAGTGTACACAGAGTCAGTGTACATAGACACAGTGTACACACAGTCAGTGTACATAGACACAGTGTACACAGTCAGTGTACATAGACACAGTGTACACAGAGTCAGTGTACATAGACACAGTGTACACAGAGTCAGTGTACATAGACACAGTGTACACAAAGTCAGTGTACATAGACACAGTGTACACAGAGTCAGTGTACATAGACACAGTGTACACAGTCAGTGTACATAGACACAGTGTACATAGAGTCAGTGTACATAGAGTCAGTGTACATAGACACAGTGTACACAGAGTCAGTGTACACAAAGCCAGTGTACATAGACACAGTGTACACACAGTCAGTGTACATAGACACAGTGTACACAGAGTCAGTGTACACAGAGTCAGTGTACATAGACACAGTGTACACAGAGTCAGTGTACATAGACACAGTGTACACAGAGTCAGTGTTAAGACACATTTGTACACAGTCAGTGTATATAGATACAGTGTACACAGTCAGTGTACATAGTCACAGTGTACACAGAGTCAGTGTACATAGACACAGTGTACACAGAGTCAGTGTACATAGACACAGTGTACACAGAGTCAGTGTACATAGACACAGTGTACACAGAGTCAGTGTACATAGACACAGTGTACACAGAGTCAGTGTACATAGACACAGTGTTACACAGTCAGTGTACATAGACACAGTGTACACAGTCATGTACATAGACACAGTGTACACAGTCAGTGTACATAGACACAGTGTACACAGTCAGTGTACATAGACACAGTGTACACAGTCAGTGTACATAGACACAGTGTACACAGTCAGTGTACATAGACACAGTGTACACAGTCAGTGTACATAGACACAGTGTACACAGAGTCAGTGTACATAGACACAGTGTACACAGAGTCAGTGTACATAGACACAGTGTACACACAGTCAGTTTACATAGTCACAGTGTACACAGTCAGTGTACATAGACACAGTGTACACAGAGTAAGTGTACATAGACACACTGTACACAGTCAGTGTACATAGACACAGTGCACACAAAGTCAGTGTACATAGACACAGTGCACACAAAGTCAGTGTACATAGACACATTGTACATAGGGACAGTGTACATAGATGCAGTGTACATAGGGTCAGTGTACACAGACTTAGTGTACACAGAGTCAGTGTACACAGACACAGTGTACACAGTCAGTGTACACAGTGTACACAAACACAGCCAGTGTACACAAACACAGCCGGTGTACACAGTGTACACAGTGTACACAAACACAGCCAGTGTACACAAACACAGCCGGTGTACACAGTGTACACAGTGTACACAAACACAGCCAGTGTACACAAACACAGCCGGTGTACACAGTGTACACAGACACAGCCAGTGTACACAGACAGAGGAAAGATAACAGGCAGGGCTCATACCATCACAACAATCAGTACCCTGCCTGGTAGACTGGCAGGGGAAGAATAACAGGGACCTGGGAAGGGTAACAGAGTAAACATGGCGACCAGGTTGTTCACATAAATGTCATGTTAATAATGGAGGTGTCTGGTGTGTGTGTTTTGTGAGGGGGGGGGTTGGGGAGGAAAAGGAGGGAAGGGAGTTTTGTGGGGGGAGAGTGGAGAGAGTTGGGGGGACTGTTTCGTATATACATATAGGGGCTGTGATTCGTCCCCTGCAACGACCTATAGGTAAGTTCCCCACATTTACACACACACAAAAACACACACACACACACACCACACAACACACACACACCACACACACACACACACACACACACACACACACACACACACCACACACACACACACACAGGAAAACACACAAGTGACCTTCTCTTTCTATCACTTCCCAATTCATTATTCATTGCTTCTTCCGTCCAGCTTTCCTTTGTTGCCTCGTCCCTCCCCTCTTCCCCTCTTCTTCCCCTCTCCCTTCCCCTCTCCACATGTATCCATATATATACCTTACACTTACCTCACGGGTTAAGTTCCTTAATATCGTGAAATGTGAATTGAAGATCTTACCAGAGAAATTAGGTTAGGTTCTTCACCTCCTTAAATATACCCAGTAGGATGTCTTAATTCGTTCAGCTCTAGAGGAAGTATGAACGATTTTATATTTAATATTGTAGCTGCTGTGCCTCACTGCTGGTAACACAGAATCACTGCTGATAACACTGAATCACTGCTTATACAATCACTGCTGATACCACAGCATCACTGCTGGGTTCAGTAACCTTCTCATAGCACTACTTTTAAATGAATATATATATATATATATATATATATATTATATATATATATATATATATATAATATATATATTATATATATATATATATATATATATATATATATATATATTGATATGTAACCTTGACATAGTAAGACAGCTGTTGGAAAAGTACACACACACCTGAGAGTAATGTGTGTGTATGTGTGTGTGTGTGTGTGTGTGTGTGTGTGTGTGTGTGTGTGTGTGTGGTTATTTGTTGATGGGCTACATATGACCGTCACTATTCCTCTTGTCTCTCTGGATACTACACTAGCTATTATGTAGTCCCTAAACACTTCTGTTCCCATCTCTCATAATACCTCATATCTCCAGTGATATCTGACAATGCTACTTCCCCTTTCGTTGCTCTTTCCTGTCTTACTATCAGGTATCGCTCTGGAAATACCAGATTTGCAATCTCTGATAGTTTTTCTCTGTTGGAGTTACTGTATCAGGGTTGCCTTCTACAACTCTCTCTCTCTGTCAACATTTGAGTTCTGTACTTTAAAACTGGGGCTTAATGTGCACCTCATATCCATCCCGTGGATAGTAGCACAGGATCATATGGATACACAATAGGCCTAGGAACTAGGCCCAGAAAGGGTTAACAGGATTACATCTGGATTTATATCTACAGTTAGCTTATTTGTTACAAGCAAATTTAGGAAATTTTATTAATATATCTGGTATCTTACTTTCATCATTAAGACAGGCAGAACAACCGCTGTGAAAATTAATGAAATTCCAAGCGCTTTCGTAATTTCTCACACTATCAAGGAATGCGTCTGGAATTTCACCATTTTTTTTTCACGGGGGTTGTTCTGCATATTGTGATATCACTGTATTTTGTTCTTAATGCATCAAGATAGTGACCTTGGGAGAGTTTTCTCTCTCTCGTATCTAACGAAGAATCTATTTTCCTTGGGATTATTGGGGGTGGGATTCTCTGTGGGGTTATGGGGTATTTTCCAAACCCCTTACTTCTTCTTGTTTCCTCTCTTTAATGGGTGCTTTCTTTATCTGTTCCCCTCCTCTGTTGCCTCTTCCTGTCCTGTATCGCCTCTCTTCCTTTCATTCCTCTTCCATCTGTTCTTCTGTCACACACAGATGCTGTGTAATAATGTTGGTAGAATTACCGACAATAAGTTGGGTAAAAAGACACAAGTGTAATGTTGGTAGAATTACCGACAATATGTTGGGTAAAAGGACACAAGTGTAATGTTGGCAGAATTACCGACAATATGTTGGGTAAAAGGACACAAGTGTAATGTTGGTAGAATTACCGACAATAAGTTGGGTAAAAGGACACAAGTGTAATGTTGGTAGAATTACCGACAATAAGTTGGGTAAAAGGACACAAGTGTAATGTTGGTAGAATTACCGACAATAAGTTGGGTAAAAGGACACAAGTGTAATGTTTTTAGAATTACCGACAATAAGTTGGGTAAAAGGACACAAGTGTAATGTTGGTAGAATTACCGACAATAAGTTGGGTAAAAGGACACAAGTGTAATGTTGGTAGAATTACCGACAATAAGTTGGGTAAAAGGACACAAGTGTAATGTTGGTAGAATTACCGACAATAAGTTGGGTAAAAGGACACAAGTGTAATGTTGGTAGAATTACCGACAATATGTTGGGTAAAAAGACACAAGTGTAATGTTGGTAGAATTACCGACAATAAGTTGGGTAAAAGGACACAAGTGTAATGTGGTAGAATTACCGACAATAAGTTGGGTAAAAGGACACAAGTGTAATGTTGGTAGAATTACCGAAAAATTTGTTGGGTAAAAAGACCAAGTGAAATTGTTGGTAGAATTCCCGCAATGTTGGGTAAAAAGACACAAGTGAAATGTTGGTGAATTCCCGCAATAATTTGGGTAAAGGACAAAAAGGTAAAATTTGGAAATTTTTACCGCATTGTTTTTTAAAACACAGTCCAACAAATGTCCCATTTTTATCTGGAACTTTTGTCTTGTTACAAAATACTTGTACACAACTATATACTCTGCTAATACAAAATTATATTTGCCTGGCCCTCTTCTGTCATTATATACCCTCTGTGTCCTTATATTGCTTGTGAAAGCTTGACAAAGCTCCTGGAGAGCGAAACTTTGCCAAAATGAAACGTTCACGTGTCCTGTTTTTTTGGGTAACCAGAAATGCGAGCGTATACATTTTAAATGATCCACAAACGTGTGGTTAAAAGGGAATAACAATACTGTGCTGGCGGGAAAATCGAACCGCGTATTTTGCACCTTTCGTATGGGCTTTCAGTAAAGGGGGACCGGTAAGCCAGCCGAAGTTCTCTGTCAGTGACCAAAAAGCTCGTGGGGGCCCATCTAGGACTGGACCCGTTTAGGAAAAAATCCTTTAACAAATTCCCCTGTATAGATTTTTGTTCTGACTGGTAATAGTCTTGATTTTAAAAATTTATAATAATATAAAATATAATAAAAATAATAATAATAATTAATCTTTATTTTACGTATATGATACAATTTTACAGCCCATAGCTGCACCAGCATACTCAATTAGAAAGCCGTTGTTTTTTCAGGCATTTCCGCAGATTGGGGAAATTTTGTCCCCGGAGGACCCTCCAGTCGACTTCCCCCAGGTACTATTTTACTGCTAGGTAAAAACATAGACAGCGGGGTCTTATGGAAATTTGTGCATATTCTCTTATCGACGAAAACCGAGATTTTTCTTGTCCCCTGAGTTGATTCCCCTTTTCGAGAGTACAATCGGGGCCTCCCCCAGGTGTTCTGGTTACTTTCTGTCACGTTTAATCATCTCTTTCTCGTTTATTACCCCTTCCCCTTCAGTCGTCGTTTCTTTCCCCCTTTTTTTTCTGCTTATTTTTTATTTCAATTGTATTTTATTGTGTGTGTGTGTGTGTGTGTGTGTGTGTGTTGTGTGGTGTGTGTTGGGGTTTTGTGGGGTGTGGTGTGTGGTGTGTGTGTGTGTGTGTGTGGTAGGGAATTGTACTCCGTTGGGCCCTTTTTGGGCGAGACACAAAGGTATTTTAACCTGGGGTCCATAAAATTTGAAATAACCCTGGACATTTCTTGCCGGTTTGCTCCCCGTGTGTGGCTCTGTGTGTGATTCTGGTGGTGTGTGTGTGGTCTGTGTGTGTGTGTGTGGTTGCTCTGTCCTTTCCAGTGTCTGTGTGTGTGGCTCTGTCCGCCAGTGTCTGTTGTGTGGCTCTGTCCGCCTGTGTTGTGTATGTGCTCTGTCCCCCCTGTGTCTGGTGTGTGGTCTGGCTCTGCCTGCCCGTACTCACCTAATTTAGGTTGCAGGGGTCGGACTAGCTCCCGGCCCCCCCTCTTCACTGATCCTATAGGTCCTCTCACTCTTCTCTGCTTCCTGGCTTTTCATTTCCTGTCTTGAAGCTATGTATGGTTCCTGCCCCCACTACATCACTCTAAAATTCCCCCCTTCCGACAACTCTTAATGAAGAAAAGCTTCCTAACATCCCTGTGACTCATCGAGTCTTTAACTTCCAGTGGACCCCCTTGTTGCTGTGTTTTTCCCCCTTTTTGCTTTTCCCTTGTTGCTTTCCTTGTTTTTGTGTCCCTTGTTCGTGTCCCTTGTTGTGTGTCCCCTTGTTGCTGTTCCCCTTGTTGCTGTGTCCCCCTTTTTGCTGGGCCCCTTGTGTGTGTCCCCCTTTTTTCTGTGTCCCCGTTTTTTGGGGCCCCCCTTTTTGCTGTGTTCCCTTGTTGGTTGTCCCCTTGTTGTTGTGTCCCTTTTTTTGTGTCCCCTTGTTGCTGGTCCCCCTTGTTGCTTTGTCCCCCTTGTTGTTGTGTCCCCTTGTTTGGTCCCCCTGTTGCTGTGTCCTCTTGTTGCTGTGTCCTTTTTTTACTGTGTCCCCTTTGCGTGTCCCCTTTGCCCGTGTCCCTTTTTTGTGGCCCCCTTTTGTTTTGTCCCTTTTTCTGTGTCCTTGTTCTGTGTCCCTTGTTTCTGTGTCCCTTTTGCTTGTTTTTGTTGCTGTGTCCCTTGTTCTGTGTCCCCTTTGCGGTCCCTTGTTCTGTGTCCCCCTTTTACTGGTCCCTTGTTGCTGTGTCCCCCTTTTGCTGTGTCCCCTTTATGTGTCCCCTTGTTTTTCTGTGTTCCCTTTTTGTTGTGTCCCTTGTTGCTTGTCCCCTTTTTGTTTTGTCCCCTTGTTTTTGTGTCCCCCTTTGCCTTGTCCCTTGTTGCTGTGTCCATTGTTGCGGTCCCCTTTATGTGTCCCCTTTTGCTTTTCCCCTTGTTGGGGGTCCCTTTTCTGTGTCCCTTGTTGCTGGCCCCCTTGTTCTGTGTCCCTTTTCTGTGTCCCCTTTTTGCTGTGTCCCTTGTTCTGTGTCCCTTTGATTTCCCCTTTTTTTTTGTCCCCTTGTTTTGTGTCCCCCTTTTTTTGTGTCCCTTTGGGCCCCTGTGTTCCCTTGTTGCTGGTCCCCTTTTTGCTGTGTCCCCCTTTATGGTCCCTTGTTCTTTTTTCCCTTTTGTTTTGGGCCCTTGTTGCTGTGTCCCCTTGTTGCTGTGCCCTTGTTGTGTGTCCCCTTGTTTTTGTGGGCCCTTGTTGCTGTGTCCCTTTTTGCGTGTCCCCCTTTTTTGTGTCCCTGGGTTGTTTTGTCCCTTGTTTTCGTGTCCCTTTTTTCTGGCCCCCTTTTTACTGTGTCCCTTGTTCTGGGTCCCCTTGTTACTGTGTCCCCCGTTCTGTGTCCTTGTTTGTGTGCCCCTTGTTGCTGTGTTCCCTTGTTTCTGTGTCCCCTTGTTGCTTGTCCCCCTTTTTCTGTGTCCCTTTTGGGGTCCCCCTGTTTGTGTCCCCCTTTTTCTGTGTCCCTTGTTGCTTGGGCCCCTGTTCTGTGTCCCCTTGTTGCTGTGTCCCCCTTTTTACTGGTCCCTTGTTCTGTGTCCTTTTTTGCTGTGTCCCCTTGTTGCTGTTTCCCCCTTTTTATGTGCCCCTTTTTTGCTGTTCCTTGTTTTTGGGGTCCCCTTTTTACTGTGTCCCTTGTTGCTGGTCCCCCTTTTTCTGTGTCCCCCCTTTTCTGTGTCCCCCTTTTTTCTGGGTTCCCCTTTTTGTGCCCCCTTTTGCTGTGTCCCTTGTTTCTGTGCCCCTTTTTTACTGTGTCCTGTTGCTGTGTCCCCCTTTTTCTGTGTCCCCTTTTACTGTGTCCCTTGTGCTGGTCCCCTTTTTGCTGGTCCCCTTGTTACTGTGTCCCCTGTTGTTTGTCCCTTGTTTCTGTTCCCTTTTTTGCTGTGTCCCTTGTTACGTGTCCCTTGTTCTGGTCCCCCTTTTTACTGTGTCCCCCTTTTTCTGTGTCCCTTGTTGCTGTGTCCCCCTTTTTGCTGTTTTCCCCTTGTTCTGTGTCCCCCTTTTTTGTGTCCCCTTGTTCGTTCCCCTTGTTGCTGTGTCCCCTTTTTTGGTCCCCCGTTCTTTGTCCCCCCTTTTGTGTTTGTTATTGTCCCCCGGCTGTTCCCCCTTTTGTGTTTTTTTGTGTGTTTGTGTTTTCCCCTTTTCTTTTCCCTTTTACGGTCCCCGTTGCTTGTCCCTTGTTATTTCCCCTTTCTTTCCCCCCTTTTACCCTTTTCCCCTTTTTACTTTCCCCTTTTCTTCCCCTTTTCTTTCCCCATTTCCCCCTTTTCTTTCCCTTTCTTTCCCTTTTTTCCCCCTTTTTTCCTTGTTTTTGGGCCCTTTTTTTTTCCCCTTTTACTGTGTCCCTTTTGCTGCCCCCCTTTTACTTTCCCCCCTTTTTTGTCCCTTGTTACTGGTCCCCCCCCCCAGCTGTGTTTTCCCCTTGGCTGTTTCCCGTTCATCCCCTTTTAAAATTTCCCCTTTTCTTTCCCCTTTTTTTCTCCTTTTTTGCATTGTTTCTTTCCCCCTTGTTGCGGGGCCCCTTGGCGTGCCGGCTTTTACTTTTGCGTCCCCCGTCCGGGCCCCGTTTTTGGGTTTTTTCTTTCCCGGCGGCCCGACGGCCCCCCCCGTTACGGCCCCCCCACCCCCGGGCGGCCCCCGGGGGGTTTCCCGACGTGCCTTTTTTTTCCCCGCGGGACGGCCCCGGGGGCCCCGGGCCCGGGGAGAGGGGGGGGGGGCGGGGCGGGGTTTTTTGGGGTCCCCCGGGGGGCGGGAGATGGCCCGGCGACCCCGTTTTTGGGGGGGGCCCGGGGTTGGGGGGGCCCGGCGGAAAGGGGGGGGGAGGGGCGGCCCGGGGTTTTTTTGGCCCGTTTTTGGGGTGGTGCCCCGGCGTGATTGGCGTGCCCCCTTGTTGCTTGTCCCCTGTTTTCCCCGGCCCCTTTTTGCTTGCCCTGTTCGTGTCCTTGTTTTGTCCCCTTGTTTGTGTCCCCTGTTTCTTTTGTCCCCCTTTTGGGTCCCCTTTTTGTGTGCCCCTTTTCTGTTTTCCCCCTTTTTAGGTTTTCCCCTTGTTGGTTTCCCTTTTGTGTGCCCCTTTTCTGTTCCTTGTTTTGCCCCCTTTTACTGTTCCCCTTGTTGTGGTTCCCTTTTTCTGTGTCCTTTTGTTTGTGTCCCCCTTTTACTGTTCCCTTTTTTCTGTTCCCCTTGTTTTCTGTTCCCCTTGTTGGGTTTTCCCTTTTTTCCCCGTGTCCCCTTTTACTGTTCCCTTGTTGCTTTTTCCTTGTTTACGTGTCCCCTTTTTTTACTGTGTAGTTTTCTGTTCCCCTTGTTGGTTTTTGTTACTGTGTCCCCCTTTCTGTTCCTTTGTTGCTTTCCCCTTGTGCTGTTCCCTTTTAATGTTCCCCTTGTTTTTTGTTCCCTTGTCCTGTTCCCCTTGTTTGCTTTTGTACTTGTTGCTTCCCCCTTGTTGCTTTCCCCGTTTCGTGTCCCCTTTTCGTTCCTTGTTGTGGCCCCTTTCTGTTTCCCTTGTTGTTTGTTTCCCTTTTGCTTTGTCCCCTTGTTACTGTTCCCTTGTTATGTTTTCCCCTGTTGTTTTTGTTTTCCCCCGTTGCTTTTTTCCCCTTGTTGCCGTTCCCTTGTTACTGTTCCCCTTGTTGTTTTGTCCCCTTGTTACTGTTCCCCTTGGTTCTTTTTTTCCCTTTGTTACTGTTCCCCTTGTTACTTTCCCGTTTCTGTGTCCCCTTTTCTGTTCCCCCTTTTTTGGTCCCCTTTTGCTGGTACTTTTTCTGGAAATCTGTTTCTCTGTAAAATTATATGTTTAAGGGTTGGTTTTAGTCCTGGCTTATGGTTGTGTTGTATAGTTTATGTGTTTTGGTTTTCAATTTTTCCCTTTCCCTTTTCTGGGGGCTGTCAGGCTCTGTACTTTTTTAGATAATATTTCACCCTAGTACCCCCTCTAACACCCTTTCCCCCTTACACATTCCCACTTCCCCTTCACCTATTTAACCTTTACCCCCATATAACCCTACTACCCTTTACTTTTCCCCCACTCTACACATTAAAACCACCATTTTCCACCTTTTAAAACCACCCCTTAAAATTAAAGAAGGGGGGGGGGAAAGCAGGAAAAAGGGGAGATTTGGGAGAGAAAGACCGGAGAGGAAGGGGAGGAAGAGGAGGAAGAAAGGGGAGGGAAAAGGAGGAAGAAGGGAGGGAGAAGAGGAGAGGACAATAGGAGAGAAAGAGGAGAGGAAAGAGGAGGCAAGAGGGAGAGGAGAGGAGAGGGAAAAGGGCCGGAGAGAAGAGGAGAGGGAAAGGGAGGAAAAGGAAAATTCACTCTGGCTTCATGTCAAACCCCGTTGTTGAGGGGCAACTGTTTCCCGAACCCCGTTCAAAATCTCAACTTTATTATTTTTCTGGGCTTTGCTCTTGTAGAGCTTATCTGTTTACTCTGTGTAGAGCTTTATATGTTTCTTGGTAGAGCTTTTCATGTTTCACTCTTATGAGGGGTTTTTCATTTTCCTTGTGTAAGCTTTATTTCACTCTGGTTTTGGCTTTCATTTTCCCCTGTGTAGGCTTTATCAGTTTCACTCTGTGTTGAGCTTTTTTATGTTTTACTTGGTGGCTTTATCAGTTTACTTTGTAGAGCTTTTTTTTGTTTCATCAGTAGAGCTTTATCATGTTTCCTTGTGTGAGCTTTATATGTTTCACTCTTTGTAGAGTTTATTGTTTCACTTTTGAGTTTTTCATTTTCACTCTGTGAGGCTTTATCCTTTTTTACTCTGTGTGAGCTTTATCATTTTACTCGGTAGAGCTTTATCCGTTTCACTTGGTAGAGCTTTTTCATGTTTTACTCTGTGTTTGGCTTTTTTGTTCACCTTGTAGGTTTTCATGTTTCACTCTTGTAGAGCTTTATATGTTTCACTCTGGTGAGTTTACATGTTTATCTTTTGAGTTTATCTGTTTACCTTTTGTAGGTTTATCATGTTTCACTCTGGTAGAGCTTTTCGTTTTACTTGTGTAGGCTTTTACATTTCACTCTGGGGTAGAGCTTTATCATGTTTCACCTTTGTAAGCTTTATAGTTTATTTTAGAGCTTTATCAGTTTCACTCTGGAGAGCTTTCATTTTCATCTGGAGAGCTTTTCAGTTTCACTCTGGTAGGCTTTATCATGTTTTAAAGTGTAGACTTATCTGTTTCACTCTGCGTAGGCTTTATATGTTTCACTCTGGTAGAGCTTTTTTCATTTTCATCAATTTACTGTTTTCCTTGGTGGGGGGTTTTTTGGCCCCCCCGGGGGGTTTTTTTAGGAGGCGTTTTGGAAGGGGATTTCCCCCTTGGGTTGGGTTCATTTTTTTCGGTAGCTTTTTCCCCTTGGGGGTTCGCCCCCCTTTGGAAGCTTTTCGTTTTTCCCTTTTGGAAGGGGGTTTACTGTTTTACTTGTGTAGGTTTTAAAATTTTCACCCTTTTAATTTATCATTTTAC
>NC_069486.1:12659621-12682490 GCF_026875155.1 Cherax quadricarinatus | reverse complement strand
GTCTGGGAGTACAGGGGGAAAAAGTTTGGGATAGGGGGAGTACGGGAAATACAGGTAGACTGGAGTAATGGGAGTAATGGTAGTAGGGGGGAGTACAGGGGGAGTACATGGTAGTACGGGGGAGTACGGGAGACAGGGGAGTACTGGGAGTACAGGGGAGTACATGGGAGTACAGGGGAGTTCATAGAGTACAGGGGAGAAACATGGAGTACGTGGGAAACATGGGGTATAGGGGAAGTCATGGTAGTCGGTACATGGAGTACTTTGATAGTACGTGGGAGTACAGGGATACATGGTAGTACGGGGGAGTACATGGGAGTACATGGAGTACGAGGGAGTACGGGGGAGTGTCGGAGTACATGGAGTACTGTAGTACGTGGGAGTAACATGGGAGTGTTACAATGGATACATGGCAGTACTCGAGTACATGGAATACTGGGAGTACTGGGAGTACATGGGAGTACGTGGGAGTACATGGGAGTACATGGGAGTACATGGGAGTACATGGGAGTACATGGCAGTACATGGGAGTACATGGGAGTACATGGGAGTACATGGGAGTACATGGGAGTACATGGGAGTACATGGCAGTACATGGGAGTGACAGATAGGCACAGGGACAAAATAACGACATTTACACAAATCCAGATGACTACCGTTTTCACCACGAGTCCTGGTCTCAGACCGGGCCGAGGGGGCGTTGACCCTCCGAAATCTTCTCCAGGTATACTCCAGCTATACATATTAACATATGTTTGTAAATTACCCACCAGAATAAACCCCTAAAAGGCCAAAGTTACTTATTTCCACTGGTGCTTTTGTGAGTCCAAGGTGAGGCTGTCTGCTGATAAGAACTGTCAGCTTTCTAAGAGTCTAGATTAACAACTATCGTGTGTTGAGTAATAACTCCCAAGAAGACAAGAACACGGGAGATTGATTGATCTGTATATTCCGACCCTCTTCCGGGATCCTCTTCATCTGCTGAAGAGAGTCCAGAAGGGAGTCGAAATAAATTGATCAATCTCCTGTGTGTTTCCATGAGGGAACGTGGATCCCAATCAAACACCTTAACTACTGGGAACGCTTGGAAGCACTTGACTTGTACTCACTGGAACACAGGCGAGAGAGATACATCACAATCTACACCTGGAAGATCCTGGAGGGACTGGTCCCTAATCTGCAGACAGAAATCACTCCCTATGAAAGCAAGACTTGGCAGGCGATGCAACATACGCCCAATGAAAAGTGGGGGCGCCATTAGTACACTAAGA
Organism: Cherax quadricarinatus; assembly: GCF_026875155.1. Taxonomy (NCBI): domain Eukaryota; kingdom Metazoa; phylum Arthropoda; class Malacostraca; order Decapoda; family Parastacidae; genus Cherax; species Cherax quadricarinatus. The sequence goes on along the minus strand of NC_069486.1, from coordinate 12,681,219 downwards.
GAAAACACCGTAAGTGTCAGGGGCCCAAGACTGTTCAACAGTCTCCCACCAGCCATAAGGTGAATTGCCAATAGACCCCTGGCTGTCTTGAAGAGGGAGCTGGACAGATACTTAAAGTCAGTGCCGGATCAGCCAGGCTTTGGTTCGTACGTTAGACTACCTGTGGCTATCAGTAACAGCCAAGTTGATCAGGCCCTGATCCACCGGGAGACCTGGTCGTGGACCGGTAGGTAGGGTTACTAATGAACATTGACAAGCGTTCATTATACTCTAGGTATTCATTGACAACTATCGTGTATTAGTATCTGGGTGTGTGTCAGGTTAAGTTAGGTAACATTGTCAGGAAACAGGAGCTTGTTGGTCACCTGACCGAGGCCTTCCACTGGCTTACCCGTCTCCACCCCTTTAAAAATCTGTTGTAATCATCCCTTATACCATGAGTGGGTAGTGCGAGAAGGCTTGCTGAATAGACCACAGTAGCAAGTAGTGTCGGCTGGAGAGACTGAATAATCCTGGTTATAGGAGTTTATCAATGTGTGAGATTGGGATCCATAAGAGATATTTGGATTACTGGGAGAGTCATCAATGCTGTGAGATTAGGAACCATGTAAGATATGTTTGGATTACTGGGAGAGTCATCAATGCTGTGAGATTAGGAACCATGTAAGATATGTTTGGATTACTGGGAGAGTCATCAATGCAGTGAGATTAGGAACCATGTAAGATATGTTTGGATTACTGGGAGAGTCATCAATGCTAGTGAGATTAGGAACCATGTTAAGATATGTTTGGATTACTGGAGAGTCATCAATGCAGTGAATTAGGACCCATGTAAGATATGTTTGGATTACTGGGAGTGTCATCAATGCTGGAAAATTAGGAACCATGTAAGATATGTTTGGATTACTGGGAGTGTCATCAATGCTGTGAAATTAGGAACCATGTAAGATATGTTTGGATTACTGGGAGTGTCATCAATGCAGTGAGATTAGGAACCATGTAAGATGTGTTTGGATTACTGGGAGTGTCATCAATGCAGTGAGATTAGGAACCATCACAGTGGGAGAAATCTCTGCCAGTAAATGTCTTTATTTGACTGGTGTGGTAATGTTATTGACCTGTCTGTATTATTACGAGACTCTCACAGACGTTCCTCTCCAAGACAAACTAAAATCTCGCCATCTCGTGGTAGTGTGTATCAAGATTACCATACAGTCATCTCTCACTCCCTTGAAATCGTCCCATTATCACTTCCCTTTCCCTCCCTGGTCGTCGTAGGTAGCAGAGAGGAAGAGAGGAAAGGGGAGATGGGAGAGGGGAGAAAAGAAGCTCTTCCACTCTCTCCCCGGTTTATGACATCGTCAAGCAACTCTGGACAAGGGAAGGAACCACAACGACCTTGCCAGGATATAACTCGGCCAGCGTCCACTCCCCGGTATTAAATATGGCTTGGACCCCACCTCCTTCCAGTCCAATATGTCCTTCCGCGTCCACCCTGCTGCCGTCCTCCTGTCTTGATGGATAGCGACCGACTCGACATCCCCCTCAGTTGTTCCCAGCTCTGCTTTCAGCAGCTCTCTGGCACTGTAACAGCGAGACTAGCAAAGGCAGTTAGCACCAGCAGCTGTAGCTGTAACAGCAGCAGCAGCAGCAGCAGCAGCAGCCGAGGGAAGGTCCTTCCTGTCCAGGTTGTGGCAGGAGGGTAAAGTGACCAGGCGAGACAGTAAAATTTAGTGGTTTCTGCGCCGGAGTTCCGAGCCTTGAGTGGAACTTCCGCGATGACATTCACGTCCCACACAACTACCCCGACTTGCATAAGGGCCAAACTTTTAATGGAATCTCATATTTACCAAAGTCAGCGGCGATTCAGTATTTCCTCGAGCAAATCGATGACCTCGATCTCTCTTTAATCGCCATTAAAACCCAAACATTCTCCTGGAACAACACAAATAAATCAACACATCCTTGTCGGTAGCCAGAAGCTGGAACCTCAGATCTGGGACCAAGTTGTTGGTAAGATTGTTTAGTGGCAGTGTATGGCATCTGGGGTCAGAACTAATCCATATAAGTGGTGGTCATCTGAGAGAAAGACAAAGTATTCGCCACCCTGGGACATTTCCTGCTATCCAATCGACTCTTCCTAAACCAACTTCTATTTTCTATAAACCCCGACACTGCTGACTTCTCCTACAGAGGTACACGTCTGGTGGCTCTTCTCCAGTCCTGTGTTGCATACAAACATCCTGAGTTTATCTTGTGTAGTTAATATTGCTTAGAATATAAACAGAATCGATTCTGAGTGAAATGAGGAAGAGTCGGTATTCGGACGAGAAACAAACCTGAACGAAATCCAAGGGAAAGGAACTTGAGTAGATCTGAAGGAATCTGTGGAGTGTGCCGGCAGCGGATCATCCTTCTGATGAATGTATCCATAAGGGCTTGCCACACAGAGGGCCACGAGTGCCAGGGCCAGCATTAATTATCAACACGGAGGCGCCAGCGGTTTAATGTCCCTACAGATGGGCCAAGACCACCAGCGGCTGTCTCTCTTGTTTGTGGGTTCCTGGTGCCTGCAGCCTCCTTCTCGTTATTATGCTGCCTGTGGGGAAGCATTTGTCTTGATGCTGCTGTTGCTGTTACTGTCGTTGCTGCTGCTGCTGCTACTGCTGCTGTTAATGGTGTCACTCCTGCTGCTACTGTTACGGAAGGGCTTCCCTTTCTGTTGCTGCTGTGGAAGAGAAGGGTCTCTTTTTGTTTGGGGAAATTTTAATAAAACCTTTCCGGTTGGGCAAATTTAAAAATTTCAGAGGGGGAACCCAAATTTTATTTGTTTAAAAGTTTGGAAAAAAGGGGGTAAAGTCTAAAATTTATTGGGGTCTTAAAAAAGTCAATTTTTTATTCCCCCCCGGGGGGAAAAAATTTTCCTCCGGGGGAAAACAATTGGTTTTTCCAAAAAAACCCAATTTTAAAAATTTTCCCCAAATTAAAACCCCCCCTTGATTCTCCACAGAGGGAACCCACTTTTTTTTGGCTTTTCCCAAGTCCCTTGGGGTTGCTTACAAAAACACCAATTTTAAAATTTTGTGTGGGTTTTAAAACCCTTAAAAATTAAAAAAATTTTTGATAAAATTGAAAGTCTACGAGGTGAAACAAATTGATAAATTCCAAGGGAAAAACCCCTTTTTAAATTTTTGATGGAAATTTAAAGTTTCCGGAGGGAAACCCTTTCCATAATTTTCCCAAAAATTTTTTCCACAAAAAAACCCAAAACCGGGGCCACCAAAATTAAATCAACACGGAGGGAAAAAATTTTGATCCCTACCAGAGGGAAAACCACACCTGTCTCCCTTGGGGGGTCCCTTTTGCTTCCTTGGAAACCCCCTTTGTTAAAATTTTCCCGGGGGAACTTTCCCTTATTTGGGCTTTACCGTTGGGAACCCCCTTGAAAAAGCTTTTTAAAGGTGTCCCCACTTTTGTTTTGGGGGGGAGGGGGGGGGGGAAATTTAAAATGTTACAAAGGGGTTTCCCTTTCTTTAACGGTTTTTGGAAACAATTTTGGGAAAAAGGTTCCTTTAAAAGTGGAAACAAACAAAAAGTTCCGGGGGAAAAGGTTTAAAGGCTCTAACGGGTTTTGGAAACTCTATTTGTTGTTCTCGGTAACCACCGGAAAAGCTTTCCAAGCAGGGTCCCCCCCTTTTGAAACCTTCCCGGGGGAAAACCCAGTAAAGTTAAATTTGGGGGGAAACCATTTGATAAAGTCCCCAAAAGGGGGCCCAGGGAAAGTTTGGGGGAGTTAAAATTTCCCCTTTTAGCGCAAACGGTAAAAAATTTAAATCACAAGGTTTTTAAAACACCATAATAAAGCTCTTTCCCCGGGGGAAACCCCATTTGGGTAAAGCTCTACCAGAGGGGGAACCCCATTTTAAAAAAGTCTCCCACAGAGGGGAAAACACCCTTTTTAAAGGGCTTCACAGGTGGAACCCACTTATAAAGCCTAAAAGAGGGGAAAACCCCACATTAATAAACCTAAAAAACCCGGGAGGGGAACCCCCACTTAAAAAAGCCCCTACACAGAGTGGAAAACCACTTTTAAAGGCTCAATAAAAGTGGGAAACCACTTAATAAAGCTAAAACCAGAGTGGAACCCCCAACTTTTTAAAGCTCAAAAACCAGGGGGAAAACACCCCCAAAAATAAAGCTCTACCGGGGGAAAACAAAATTAATAAAGTTACACAGAGTGGAAAACCACTTAAAAAAGGCTTCCACAAAAGGGGGCCCTCCACTTTTAAAAGTTACAAGAGGGGAAACCCCAACTTTTTAAAAGCTTTTCCCAAGAGGGGAAAACCAAAATTTAAAGCTCTACACAGAGGGGGAAAAACCCCCCACTTTTTAAAGCTCTCACAGGGGGGAAAACCACTTATAAAGTTTCTACACCTTTTGGAAAACACCATTAAAAAAAGCTCTAAAAAGGAGTGGAAACACCACAAAAATTAAGCTTACAAGGTGGAACCCCCTTTGTAAAGCTTTTAACACAGAGGGGAACCCCACTTGGAAAAAGCTCTCCAGAGTGGAACACCCTTGGGTAAAGCTCTAAAGAGGGGAAAACCCCCTTTGGGTAAAGTCTCCCACAGAGTGGAACCCCACTTGAAAAAGCCCCTTAACAGAGGGGAAAAACACCAATTGAAAAAAGCTCTACACAGAGTGGAACACCATTTGGGGAAAAAAGCTTTTCACAGAGTGGAAAAACCCAATTTGGGAAAAAGCTCTCAAAAGAGTGGAAAACCATTTGGGAAAAAGTTTTACACGGGAGGGGGAAACCCCAACTTTTAAAAAGCTCTACACAGATTTAAAACCCACTTTGGATAAAAGCTCTCACAGAGTGGAACACCACTTGTTTAAAAGCTTTTTAACAGAGTGGAACACCATTTGGTAAAGCTCTACACAGAGGGGAAAACCATTTGGTAAAAAAGGGCCCCCTTTTCTCCAAATTAAAAGTAAACCACCAATTGGAAACCCCTTTTTAACTGGATGGAAACACCATTTGATAAAAGCTCACACAGAGGGGAAACACCATTTGGTAAAGCTTTTCACAAGTGGGAACCCACCACTTAAAAAGTCTTAAACAGAGTAACCCCAAAAACCCACTGGTTTAAAACCCAAAAAACATACTGATTTGGAACCCCACTTGATAAACCCCTTTTTCAAAGGGGAAACACCCATTGGTAAAGCCTCACAGGTGGCCCATTTTGATTAAAGCCCTCACGAGTGGAAACCATTAATAAAGGGCCTCCCACAGAGGGGAAAAACCCCACTTAAAAGGCTCTCCCACAGAGTGGAACCCCACTTAAAAAAGCTCTCCCACAGAGTGGAAAACCACTTAAAAAAGCTTCCCAAGGTGGAACCCCACTTAATAACCCTTAAAAGGGGAGGGGAAAACACCACTTTTAAACCCTTTTTGACAGGGGGAAAACCACTTGATAAACCCCTCAAACGGAGTGGAACAAATTTGATAAACCCCTTTTCAAGGGGGAACACCACTTTTTAAAGCTCTACAAGGGGAAAAACTTGATAAAGCTTACACAGAGAAAAACCCTATTTTTAAAGTTTCTACACAGAGGGGAAACCCCACTTTTTAAGGCTCTAACAGAGTGGAACCCCCACTTGATAAAGTCTACACAAGGGGGAAACAAATTTGATAAAGTTTCCCACGGGGGAAACCCCATTTTTGGAAAAAGTTACACAGGAAAAAACAAATTTGATAAACCCTTAAACAGAGGGGAAACACCACTTTTTAAAGGGGGCTCTCCCGGAGGGGGAAAAAACCTTTTTAAAAAAGCTCTAAACAGAGGGGAAAAAACCAAAACTTGGTAAAGTTAAAACAGAGGGGGAAACACCACTTGGAAAAGCTCTACAAAAGAGTGGAAAAACCACTTAAAAGCTCTACACGGTGGAACACCATTTGGGAAAAAGCTTTAAACAGGGGGGAAAACCCCAAATTGGTAAAGCCTAAAACAGGGGAAAAACCCACTTGGAAAACCCCTTTTAACAGTGGGGAAAACCCCAACTTTTTAACCCCCTCCAGAGTGGAACACCCCCTTGTTAAACCCTTCACAGAGTGGAAAAACCATTTGGGTAAAGTCACCACAGAGTGGGGAAACCACTTAATAAGCTTTTACACAGGTGGAAACAAAATTTGAAAAAGGGCCCCGAAACGGGAAGTGGAACACCACTTGATAAAGTCTACGAAGGGCAAAATTTTTTCTCCCTTTAAAGGGAAATTTAAACCCACAAAAAGGTCAACTGGGGGTTTAAATAATATTTATACCCCAAATCACTGTGTTGTACGATGAAAAACGAGGGTCAAAAGGGTGTTCCCCATTCGTTTCGCCCCTTCCCTTGTTCGTGCCACAGGGTGTGATTTACCCGGTGTGGGGGGGGGAAAGGGGGAGGAAAGAAGGGGAAAAACCTTTTTTTTTTTATTCACTCTCTCTCTCTCTCTCTCTCTCCCCTTCTTTTCTTTTCTCTTCTCTCTCTCTCTTTTTCTTCTCTTTTTTTTTTTTTTTTTTTTTTTTTTTTTTTTTTTTTTTTACACGGGGTTTTGGGCCTGGTTAAAAGGATCCCTACCCTTTTTTGACAGCTATTTAAAGGTTAAGGTTTCCTAACTTTTTTGGGAAAGCTAAAAAAGTTTTACCTACATCAGTCTTTTGGGAAAGCTTTCTTCTCTCTCCTCTCTCTCCTCTCTCTCTCTCTCTTCCTCTCTCTTCTTCTCCCTCCCCCTCTCTTTCTTCTCTCTCTTCTTCTCTCTCTCTCCCCTTTCTCTCTCTCTCTCTCTCCTCTCTCTCTCTCTCTCTCTTTTCTTCTTTCTCTTTTTCCCCTTCTCTCTCTCTCTCTCTCTCTTCCCCTCTCTCTCTCTCCCCTCTCTCTCTTCTCTCTTTTCTCTCTTTTTTTTTTTTTTTTTTTTTTTTTTTTTTTTTACACAGGGTTTGAAAAGGGTTTAAAGGCCCCAGCTTTTTTTGAAAAGGTTTTTTTTACTGGTTATGGATTCAAACCCTTTTTGGCAAGCTAAGAGCTGTTACCTACATCAGCTCATTTGAAAATTTTTGTTAGGGAGACTTACAAGTAGGGAACGGTTGAAGTTGGACCCCTCTGTGGCCAGCATTTTTTTAAATCAACTGACTTTATCTCGTTGACATCTTTGCTTTTAATGGTTCCTTTCTCGGGGTACCCTTTGGGTTTGTATGATTCATTTGGGGGGATCCCCCCCCCGGGCCCGGGGGATTAAACCGCGGTCATAGGTCTCAAAATCCACCCCGTCGCGCTAACCACTAGCCAGCTACCCACAATATTGTGGCTACCCTGGTCTTGTGGTTAGCGCGAGGGCTGGGGGGTTTTTGAGACTCTATGCCCGCGGGTTAAACCCCGGGCCCCGGGGGGTTTATGGTTTTTTTGCAATCGTGCATTACGATTTCTTAAGTCAGTTTGGGTTTTGATGTTTGGGGGGGAAAGGGGTACGCCAGAGTGAAGTTGCTGCTTTCTCCCCCCGTTTTTTGTGGCTTTAAAAGCTTTTTTTTAACGCTGTCCTCGAAGGGGAAATCCAAGTGTGGGATTTTTGACAATATTGGCTTTTTACTTTAACATTTAAGGCCCCCACACTCCCTCCTATTTAAAGGCTTGATGAAATGACAGTTTCACCCCGGATGGGTCCGGGGAGAGATGAAAACGTCTTGCTCTGTTTTTTTTCTACTCGGTCAAGCGTCGAAGTTTGTGGGGGGGGGGAGGCAAACCAAGAAGTGGGGCTTCAAGGGTGTAAAGCTTTACTTGTGCCTCGTACGGAAATTTTAAAAAACCCCTATTTTCAAGCAGATGCGGAGTTACGGCGAAGTGTTGTAAGCTTCCGGGCTCCCTTTTTTGAAAAGTTTTAACAACATGGTTCTTCATGGTTAGTTTGGAGTAAAATTTTCCCACCCAAGGTTTTCAACTTCTTCTCCAGGTGCCAACTCGCCCCAATTACCCCTTACTCTGCGCCGAAAATTACCTCATGGGCCTAGAGACGAACATCTTTTGGGTTTTTTTTTCGGTGCAAATGTTATTTTCCCATCTTTTTCCCCCAAAAGCTGATTAGCTCTCAGTGGGTTTTGTTGTAGCTTAGAGCAGCTGGCATTTCTTCTCTTGGTTTAAGTGAATGTCAGTGTACAGTCGTCTGATTGAAGTGATTTGGGATGGATGAAGAAGGTCGTTGAAGTTGACATTCCCTAACAGTGGGCCCGCACACTTCCTTGTGGAAAAGCCTTTTCCCCAATAGGATGCCTTGCTGATTCCCTTTCCCCCGGGGGGCTCCAATTTTGAGTTTTACCCTGAAGGTTAAACACTGGGAGGGGACATAGCGTAGGCCCGCAATTCCCCGTGGGTTGAAGTTTTTCTTTAAGGGGCCCTGGTGCCCCCACCCCCGGGCGGGAAAACGCCAGCAATGTTCCCGGCTACCCCACCCGCTGCTTTGGGGTTCATCCCGTGGGCTGGTGCCAATTTGTGGAGAGGTTTAACAACAGTTTAGCAGAGAGTTTCCTTTCCCGAAGCCATATTGACGATCCAAAATAGTGAGTGGTTTCAAAAAAATTGTCATTTTTTTTTGAGATTTTTTGTCTCAAAGGGTCTTTCCAGGGTTTTAAAGGGTGAAAACCCGGTCTGTAGTTGGTGATTTCTGCCTGGGTCTTTTTTTTGTGAAAAAGGGACTTTCTTTTTTCCCCCTTTCCCTGGAGGGGCCATTTCCCTGTTTTAGGCAGTGCTGAAAGATGCGAGTTAGGGGGTGCTGCTAGCTTTGGGGCTGCACATCTTCTCAACAATCTTGGGGTCAATTGTCTGGGCCCAAAAGGGCCTTTTTTTGGTTTAAGTGAAATTTAAAAAGGAAAAAGCACCTCCTCCTGCCTTATTGTCACCAAATACAGTTTTTAAACAGTTCTTGCAGCTAGCCCAAGGAGGGTCCCTTGCTGGGTTTAGGAAAATTGCATTTTTGGGGCAAAAAGTTCGCAAAGGGCCGCCCTTTTCCCTTGGGTACTAGTAAATGGTTTGGGCCCATCCTGTCGGGTTTAGAGGTGGAATTTAAATTCATTTAGGCGATAAACCCTTTTCTGTTTCCCTTTAACCCGGGAAACCCCCAAAGGGTTTTGGGGGGCCTACCCCAATTTATCTAACTTTCTTTTTGTGTCCACCCTTTCCCAAAAATTTGTTTAAAGGCCCACTTTTTTAAAATCACCCATTGCCTACAGGCTTGCATGTGAAAATTCCTGTTTTAGGTGGGGGAGTCTTCCTTTTTTCCCTTTGCCCCTGCTTTGTACTTTTGCAGTGCGCCTTTACAAGAAAGCCAAAAACCCAAGGGTGATTGTTGGCTTTGTCACTTTTTGCCGGGGGGAATGTGTTTTTTGTTGCAGATTAAGGGTGTGTCCAGGGGAAGGCTTTTTAATTGGTTGTCCCAACAACCCCCTGGAGAAGAGAATTTCCGTCGGGTGGGGGCGAGCTCAGAGCAAAAGGGGGGGGCCCAATTACTCTTTCCCCCTTTGCCCCCGGGTTTTGCGTGTGGATCTCCCACCTCGGTTTTTGTTTGGGAAACTTAAGTGTGGTAAAAACGCCTTGTGGTCAAAACGACCCCCCGGGAGCCCAGGGGTTGACAAGTGAATATGCCTTTTTTGCCGATCACTCCCACTACTGGGTCAAGGGGGAGCCGGGGATATGAGTTGGGGAAAACAACCAAAAATTTTCATGTCAAACACTGCAAGAAGGTCATCAAAGTCCCCTTGTTTAGGTGCTTTGGTTTTTGGGGCACCAACAATTATAAAATGTTGCAGTTGTGTTGTAGCAAGAAAGGGGGTCAATATTTTCCTTTTGGAAAGGGTTTATGGGGGCTGCATGGGTTTCCATGGGTCTGTACTTTTCAATGCTTGTTTCAAGGGGTACTAGTGTTTAACAGAGCTTGAAGGGAAAATCATTTCAAGATTGTGGGGTGGCAACTTCTATGTGCTGGGATGGGAAAACTTTTTTGAGAAGCACACAAACAATCCCCCTCCTTGCCCTTGCCCGTCTCTTCTCATCCGAGGTTTTTTAAAAACCAGCCCAAATTTTTGCAAAATTTTCTGGAGTCCTGTCACCAAAAAAAAGTTTTTAACAACAAACTATCATGTTTGGGAAATCGAGTGTTCACAAAAAATATGTGTTTAGCTCTCCAAAATTTTGTAATTAAAAACCCCTAATTTTTGGCCCAAGGATGCCGGGGTTGGGGCTGGGTCCTCATGAAGAAGTGGTCAGCTTGGGGGTGGTGGGTGTGTAGGGAATGTAAAGGGGGCCTGCCCTTGAGGAGGTAGGGTACTGAGGGGAGCTGCGGGGGTGTAGGTCGGGGGTCTTTTTATAAGGGGCCCCAAACCCCCCCTGATGGGCTGGGGTAGGGTAGGGTAAATGGGTGGCGTGTGAGGTGTTTACCAATTCAGAGATTTTTTGTGGTTTTTTCTGGGGAAAAAGGTTCTTAAAAAGGTGGGCCCCGTCTGTCAAGTTTCCTTTTTTTTCCGTAATGGTCCCCCTTTTGTCCCTTTTTGTTTGCCGTGTTTCACCTGGGATTCGGGGCAGTTGTTTTGGGAGAGTTTCCCCCTTTGGTGACAGCGGGGAGCAAAAGCCCAGGTTGGGCCCGGGGGGTGGCTAGGATTTTTTGGGACCCCCTGTGTTTCGAAGATTTGTCCCCGGAAATTTTGCCGCTGGAAAAATGTGTTAGTGGAGGGGGGGAGCGGCTGTTGATGTCTTCCTCCACCCCGTTTTCCTCCACGGGCCCTACCCGCCCCCTTTCCAGTTCGGGGATGTGGGCCCCCGCTGTTTTTACTTTTGGCGTAGAGGTGAAACAGGTGCAGTGATAGTTCCTGATCACTAAAAATGCCCGTTCTCTGGTGGAGGAAAACTCCTGGGGTCGGGGTTGCTGTCGAAAACACTTCTACGATTCTAGATTTGTAAGGCAGGTGTGCTGACAGGTGTTGGAAACGGGTTGGGGATGTGCACTGTCAAGTGACTGGCATGCTGAAGCAGAAAATGGGCAGGTGTAGGAGAATTAACAGATCCCAAGGTTCCCCCGTTTTCTGGGAAGAGGATTTTTTCCCCCGTGGTGGTCAGGGAAATTTTGTTAGAATTCCAAAAGGGGTTTTTGAACCCGTCAGTCTGTGGGGGCCCTTTTTGATGACGAATTCCACCAAAATGTTTACCCCCGAGTTAAAATCAGTGGGGGACTTTCCCGTCTTTGTCAATAGTTGGGCCCCTCGTTTAGCAATTGCGTCCTTGATGAGGCTTTTCACTGGCCCTTTTACAATAGTTGTAGGTTTTAATTTATTTGAGGAGTCCTGAAGTGCTTCCCTGTGATGGATTATCTTATTTCCCAAATTTTTCACCAGCCCAAAAAAGGGGGAGTTTTTGATTTTGGACAGGAGGGACCCGGGTAGGACTTCTGAAAAACCCTTTTCCTGTAGCTCCAGGCTTGTATCCCTATACCACAGGAAATTTTTGGTTAAACCTTAAATTTTCTGAAATTTTTAAACCCGGCTGCAACAAAATTCTTCTTTGGAGTGCAATCTGTGTGGCAAAAGTTGGAAAAAAGTAGGTCTTTTAATCCAAGAAGATCTTTGTCCCTTGGGGGTTACCCCAAACACTGCAGTTTACGGAAAATAGCCAGATGGGAAAATTTTGCTTTTTTGCGGGGAAGTCATCCCAGAGGGCTTGTATAATTTGAAGTTCACGGGAGAGAGGAGGGGGGTGGTGTACGTGGGTGGGGGGATGTGGGTGGGGGGTTTTGGGGGTGTTTTTGCGGTGGGTAGTGAGGGCGGGCGCAGTGGGCCACTAGGGAAGTTTTGCCTTCTCATACACTAAAAACACTGTTTATGCTGCCACTTTTCCACAAAAGGGAAGATGTTCAAAAATCACTGTGTTGCATTGTACCCCCCTTTTCACCGTTGTTAAAAAAAAAAAAATTTTGCGTCCTTCCCCCCTTTTTCCTCCCCTCTCTCTCCCCTCCTCTCTCTTCTCTTCTTTTCTCTTTTCCCTCTTCTCGCTCTCTCTCTTCTCTCTCCTCTTCTGTCTCTCTCCTCTCTTCTCTTCTCTCTGTCTCTTTCTCTTTTTCTCTGTTTTCTTTTCTCTCTTCTCTCTCTTCCCCCTTTCTTCTTTTCCTTCTCTCTCTTTCTCTTCTCTCTCTCTCTCTTTTTTCTCTTTTTCTCTTTTTTCTCTCTCTCTTCTCTCTCTTCTTCTTCTCTTCTTTCCCCTGTTTCTGTCTCTCTCTTTCTCTCTCTTCTTTTCCCCTCTTCTTCTTCTCTTCTCTCCTTTTTTCTCTCTCTCCCCTCTCTCTCTCCTTCTTCTCTCCTCTCTCTCTCCTTCCCCTTCTTTTCTCTCTCTCCTCTGTCCCCTCTCTGTCTCTGTCTCTCTTGTCTGCCCTCTCTCTCTTCTTCTCTTCCCCCCCTTCTCTCTCCCCCTCTCTTCTCTCTCTCTCCTCTCTCTCTCTCTCTCTCTCTTAGAGGGGAGAGCTGGCGAAGAGCTCTTGATCCGGGGACTGGCGCGCTTTCCTCCCGTCTCGAATCAGAAGGGTTGAATACCCCTTAGGGGTTTAGTCCCCCCCTGATTTTTGGGACCCAAAAAACGAAGGTGGTTGAGAAGTGAGCCTAGAGAAGTGAGCTTAGGAAGTGCCCTTTAGAAAATGAGCTTAGGAAGTGAGTTAGAAAAGTAATTAGGAAGTACCCTAGAGGTGGTTTAGAGAAGGACTTAGAGAAGTGAGCTTAGAGAAGTGAGCTTAGAGAAGTGAGCTTAGAGAAGTGAGACAAAGGGGAAGTGAGCCTAGAGAAGTGAGCTTAGAAAAAGTGAGATTAGAGAAGTGATTTTTAGAGAAGTGAGCTTAGAGAAGTGAGCTTAGAGAAGTGAAAATTAGAGAAGTGAGATTAGAGAAGTGAGCCTAGAGAATTAAACTTAGAGAAGTGAGCTTAGAGAAGTGAGCTTAGAGAAGTGAGCTTAGAGAAGTGAGCTTAGAGAAGTGAGACTAGAGAAGTGAGCCTAGAGAAGTGAGCTTAGAGAAGTGAGATTAGAGAAGTGAGTTTAGAGAAGTGAGTTTAGAGAAGTGAGCTTAGAGAAGTGAGATTAGAGAAGTGGGGCTTAGAGAAGTGAGCCTTAGAAAGTGAGCTTAGAGAAGTAAGCTTAGAGAAGTGAGCTTAGAGAAGTGAGCTTAGAGAAGTGAGCTTAGAGAAGTGAGCTTAGAGAAGTGAGATTAGAGAAGTGAGCCCAGAGAAGTGAGCTTAAAGAAGTGAGCTTAGAGAAGTGAGCTTAGAGAAGTGAGCTTAGAGAAGTGAGCTTAGAGAAGTGAGATTAGAGAAGTGAGCTTAGAGAAGTGAGCCTAGAGAAGTGAGCTTAGAGAAGTAAGCTTAGAGAAGTGAGCTTAGAGAAGTGAGCTTAGAGAAGTGAGCTTAGAGAAGTGAGCTTAGAGAAGCGAGATTAGAGAAGTGAGCTTAGAGAAGTGAGCCTAGAGAAGTGAGCTTAGAGAAGTGAGCTTAGAGAAGTGAGCTTAGAGAAGTGAGCTTAGAGAAGTGAGCCTAGAGAAGTGAGCTTAGAGAAGTGAGCTTAGAGAAGTGAGCTTAGAGAAGTGAGCTTAGAGAAGTGAGCTTAGAGAAGTGAGTCTAGAGAAGTGAGTCTAGAGAAGTGAGCTTAGAGAAGTGAGCTTAGAGAAGTGAGCTTAGAGAAGTGAGCCTAGAGAAGTGAGCCTAGAAAAGTGAGCTTACAGAAATGAGCCTAGAATAGCGACCTTAGAAAAGTGGGTCTGGAAAAGGAAATGAGAGAGAGAAAGATGTACCCGAGGGGGTCAACGCCCCCGCGGTCCAGGCCTCCTGATGGTCAGGGCTGATCAACCAGGCTGTTCCCACAGGCCGCACCCAGTCCAGCGTAGGAACCACAGCCGGCTGATCCAGCACTGATAACAGGAACTTAACGGCGTTGAAGAGTCGGGGACCTCTGACACTCGTCGACTTCTCTCTTAGTGTGTTCGTGGCGCCTCTGCTTGTTAGTGAAGGTATTTTGCACCGTGTGTCACGTCTGTCGTTGATATAGGGAGAGGGACCGATCTTTCCAGGATTTTCCGGGTGGAAATTATGCTGTATCTTTCTCGCCTATTTTATAAGGAGTAGAGTTGAAGGTACTTGAGGTGTTCACAGTAGTTGAGATGTGTGAGTGTACACGTACAGTGATGTTCACTGTACGTTTTCTAGCACAGCAGTGACGTCTACCTGAAATTGCTGTCAGTATACAGCAGTATACCAGCCTGTCTTGAACATTGCTGTCAGTATACAGCAGTATACCAGCCTGTCTTGAACATTGCCGTCAGTATACAGCAGTATACCAGCCTGTCTTCAAGACTGCTGTCAGTGTACAGCAGTATACCAGCCTGTCTTCAAGAAATGCTGTCAGTATACAGCGTATACCCGCCTGTCTTACAAATGCTGTCGTATACAGCATATACCAGCCTGTCTTAAATTTCTGTCAGTAAAAACAGCAGTATACCAGCCTGCCCTTAAATTTCTGTCAGTATACAGCAGTATACCAGCCTGTCTTCAAGACTGCTGTCAGTATACAGCAGTATACCCCCTGTCTTAACTTTCTGTCAGATACAGCAGTATACCACCTGCTTAAATGCTGTCAGTATACAGCAGTATACCAACCTGCCCTTAAACTTTCTGTCAGTTACAGCAGTATACCAGCCTGTCTTGAACATTGCTGTCAGTATACAGCAGTATACCAGCCTGTCTTGAACATTGCTGTCAGTATACAGCAGTATACAACCTGTCTTCAAGACTGCTGTCAGTATACAGCAGTATACCAGCCTGTCTTCAAGACTGCTGTCAGTATACAGCAGTATACCAGCCTGTCTTCAAGACTGCTGTCAGTATACAGCAGTATACCAACCTGTCTTGAACATTGCCGTCAGTATACAGCAGTATACCAGCCTGTCTTCAAGACTGCTGTCAGTATACAACAGTATACCAGCCTGTCTTCAAGACTGCTGTCAGTATACAACAGTATACCAGCCTGTCTTAAATTTCTGTCAGTATACAGCAGTTTTACACCTGTCCCTTAAACTTGCTGTCAGTATACACAGTATACCAGCCTTTAAGAGCAAATACGAGAAACCGTTTTAAAATTTTATCAGCATCCCCCTTCTTGAAAGTTCTGTTAACCATCCTTGCATTGCCTGTCAGCGGTAACCAAATGCTTAGTTGGCAGCGCAATTCGCCTTCCCTAACACTGATTACAGGTTCCATTCCGGGACGGTGTAAACGTTGGGCCCGTTCTTGACCCCGCTGTCCCCGTTACCAGCAAAATATACCCTGGAATTGTGTCACTACACATTCCACCTGTTTAATCTGCAGTAAGTATACACGTTATAACCTGCTCCCGGGGCAAGATTGAAGGATCACTAAAATAAACGCCTTGAACCCCCTGATTTCGGATTATCCGGCCCGCTAAAACCTCCCTACCCTGTTTAAAACCTGGGTGGGGTAACCCCTCCCAAAACCCCGGGTTTACCGGGTTAACAACCTTTCCCAAAACCCTTGGTTATTCCCCCGTCTTAAACCCTTCCATAACCCTGTTTAGTGGGTGCTAACCCTTCCCAAACCCGGGTTTCCTCGTGGTAACCTACCAACCCCGTTTCCGCTGGCTAACACTCCAACCCCGTTTTCGGCTGGCTAACCCTTCCCTACCCCGGGTTACCCTTTTCTGCTTCAACTTACCACTGTTTGAACCTTGGCTGGCGTAACCCTCCCCACCCCGGGTTAACCTTGCTGCGGTTTAACATCCCAACCCTGGGGTTTCAAATGGCTGGTAACCCTTACCCTGGGGTTTCCGGCTGGCTAACCCTTCCAACCTGGTTTCAACTGACTAACGGAGTTAAATCCAACCAATTTCTTAATGTGGATCCCAAAAAATCTTTAAGACTCCAGTTCACTTCCCCTTTAAACGGAGAAACGATAAGCGTCCAAGACTGCTTCCCCCTCACATTACCACCTTCTTAAACCTTTCCCTTTATCCCTGTTAAGACTGTGTGTTACAGCAGTTATAAAGGGTGGGCCAGTACCAGCCTGTTTAAGGGTGGGCCAGATCACTGTTATAGGTTCAAAACTCCCGTTAAAGGGTACACAGATCACTGTTATGGGGTGGAACCAGAAACCCCTGTTATGGGGTGGACCAGATCATTGTTATGGGCGGACCAGACTCACTGTTATGGGTGGACCAGACTCACGTTATGGGGTGGACCAGACTCATTGTTATGGGGTGGACCAGATTCACTGTTATGGGGTGGACCAGACTCACTGTTATGGGGTGGACCAGATTCATTGTTATGGGGTGGACCAGACTCACTGTTATGGGGTGGACCAGATTCACTGTTATGGGGTGGACCAGATTCACTGTTATAGGGTAGACCAGACTCACTGTTATGGGGTGGACCAGACTCACTGTTAGGGGGTGGACCAGAACTCACTGTTATGGGTGGACCAGACTCACTGTTATGGGGTGGACCAGATTCACTGTTATGGGGTGGACCAGATTCACTGTTATGGGGTGGACCAGACTCACTGTTATGGGGTGGACCAGATTCACTGTTATGGGGTGGACCAGATTCACTGTTATGGGGTGGACCAGATTCACTGTTATGGGGTGGACCAGACTCACTGTTATGGGGTGGACCAGATTCACTGTTATGGGGTGGACCAGATTCACTGTTATGGGGTGGACCAGACTCACTGTTATGGGGCAGACCAGACTCACTGTTATGGGGTGGACCAGATTCACTGTTATGGGGTGGACCAGATTCACTGTTATGGGGTGGACCAGACTCACTGTTAAGGGGTGGACCAGACTCACTGTTATGGGGTGGACCACACTGTTATGGGGTGGACCAGACTCACTGTTATGGGGTGGACCACACTCACTGTTATGGGGTGGACCAGACTCACTGTTAAGGGGTGGACCAGACTCACTGTTATGGGGTGGACCACACTGTTATGGGGTGGACCAGACTCAACATATGTATATAGAATCCAGGAAAATCCAAAAAGCCAGACAGAATGCCTGATTTCCCTTCTCCCCCTTCCACACGGACTATCTGAGGAGAGGACCCCATGTACATACCATAAAACAGGGTAGCTATATCTGGCTGGCAGTATCTGGCCTCCAGCAAGGGGGTACAAAGAGATTTGTCTCGCGAATTTGTCTCAGCTCCTTATGGTAATGTAATGGCAGGAGGAGTCATAATTAAATTATCATCCAATGTGGTATATCCCTGAGAAAGATTTCCCATTGGGAGGATGAGAAACAACTTTTCTTAACATTTGCAGTGAGGATGTGAAATAATCAACATTGCAGTTTGGAATGGCAATGGGGAATCCACTTTCACGATGACCCAGGCTCAGGATTCTAATTACAAGAGTAAAGCCCAAGATCTCCATCTTCAGACAAGCCATGTAGCCATCACTAGCAGCAATAGAGTGTTATAACGAGAGGCCAGAGAGACGTTGATCACTATGGGAAGCAGTATTAGACTCGGTCGTTCCAGCTGGTGGTGGTAGGGATGGTGTGTCAGCCAGAGGGATCGTTCCAGCTGGATGTATAACAACATCAATGATTATGTTGACGTGCCACGCTTGGTTGATGTCACCCCCGGCCTGGGAACCTTGCCATTCTGGTGTTTACATAATGTACTCTTGACCCAAGTGAAGGATATGTGTGTGTACCCACCTATTTGTGTATAGGGTCGATTCACAGCTCCTGTCTCTTTGTTTACTCACATATTGTGGCTGTAGGGTCGATTACAGCTCCGTCCTGTCTATTGTTTACTCACATATTTTTGTAATAGGGGCGATTCACAGCTCCTGGCCCACGTGTGTAATATAGTGTATACCTCAGGAGATATAGTAATATTATATATATATATATATATAACTATATATTATATATATATATATATATATTTATATAATATATGATAATATATATAATATATATATATATATTATATATATAATATATATATGATAGTAGTTTAACACTGACGCTAAGCCGTAAGGGCACAATGCCTTCAGATGGAAGGTAATCACACTTCGAACAGTTCCAGAGTTTTCTGCTCCTGACCGACTTGGTCCAGACTGTCTGGTTTAGCCTGTCAACCAGAGAGTTGCTACTGGTGGCCCCTCTGAATATTATCCATGAATGTGTTCATCTATTATATTAATGTGATCAAGGTAACATTGGTACCCCAGTTATTACTGAGACCCAATACAACTGTAACACTGTAGTGTTGACATCATTATGACGTCATAACAATGGTCATTAAGACGTTGATGTCAGAGTCAGGGTCATAGTTCATCAGGTCATCACCTGGATTATCCACCGAGGGTTAATAATCCAGGATAATCCAAGGGAACTAAGCAGTGTGATTTGTTTACCGTGTTATCCCAAGTTCGTGTTTCCCAGGATTCTGGGCACAAGGGTTAACTAAGGGATAGGTACCTACCTGCTGTCAGGTAATAGGAACAGGTGTTAGGTGACACAAAGAGTGAAAAATCAGGATATCCTGGCTGGTACAATACCCATTAATTGCTAGTTAATGGTTCGAGAACCGAAACGTCGTCCTAGGCTCTATTCTCCTAGGTGCGGGTTATTTGTGAAGTGTTAAGCGACATGCTCAGAACCGAACTCTTGGAGTCCATTGAGTTGTACTCCTTGGAACACAGGCGAGAAAGACACATCACAAGCAATACCTGGAGAATTCTGGAGCAACTGGTGCCAAATACTCACAATGAACCTTTGTATGACAGCCAGAGTCCTGGCATGATTAATACCTCCTCTATCCAATTATTATTATTACTATTATGAGGGATGTGCTGCACCCGTGTGGGTACACTAATCGCAGGGAAGGCTCGATCCTCCTTCCACTGACTACCACAGCAAGCCAGGCTAAAGGGAAGGCAAGTGTGTGTATGTGTATGTGTGTATATATGTTTGTGTGTGGTAGTTAAGGGTGATGGCCCTTGTTTACCAGGGTCCCCGCCCACTGATCCCTGGCAAGGGCCAGGGCAGCCGGCCCTCTCAGAGCTGTCAGTGAAGGACAGTCTGACAGCTGCCGCCTCTCTCACACCATCATGGTAAGGCTCGCTCTCTGATCTTGTTCTGTTCTTAAACTTATTTTTGTATTTGAGTAGCTATATAGTAGTAGTAGTAGTAACAGTAGTAGTATAGTAGTAGTAACAGTGTAGTAGTAGTAGTAGTAGTAGTAACAGTGGTAGTAGCAGTAATAGTAATAGTAGCAGCAGCAATGGTAACAGTCGTAGCAGTAGCAGTAGTGGTAGTAGCAGGGGTAGTAATAGTCTTGGTGATGGTACTAGAAGTAGTAGTAGCAGTAGTAGTAATAACAGTAGTAGTAATAGTAGTAGTAGTAGTAGCATTTGTAGTAGTAACAGTAGTAGTTCGGACATATATACGACACCATGGGTATACTTTTAAAATTAATATAGACTAAACGATTCTCAGTATAATGTGTGTCGTAATATTTTTCATCAATTGGTGTGGGGCCCCTTCTGGTGGGGGCCCAGGGCCCCTTCCCTAAATCCGGCCCTGCATACAAATGTACATAATCAACTCACACCAGTATATTATCCCACTGTAAGAGCGTCAGGTTTGCACTTCGCATGTGGGCGGTGATGCTCGCTGCCGCCCTCACCTATCACCACCACACTGCCGCCCACACTACCACTGTGACCTACCAGAAAGTGGGCGTGGGTCAGGAGGTTTCCAGCGGTTCCCTATTGCAGTCCTTCGTGGCAGCCTCAGTTATCAACGTAAGTAGATTATCCTGTCATTATTTCTCATTACTCTCTAGAAAAGCTTGGTGTGACAGGCTGTGTGACAGGCTATATAACAGGCTATATAACAGGCTGTGGTAGACTGTGTAACATGCAGAATCAGATATCAGAATCTATGCCAACATTCCAGCAATCAGATCTGTTTCCACCAGACCTCTCAGAGATATCTGTCCACTCTCTTACCAACCAATGGAGTGGAATTTGTTCGGAATTCTCAATTATATACACATTATACAAAGACTAACTTAAGCTATATACATTCAATACACATTATGTATGCATGAGGCACTCTCTAAGGCTGGGGACGTTTGGCAAAATAGGTTGGATTTGCTAAAACTGGGTCAGGTAATTAGTATAGACACTGTCCAGTACTGTCGTTATGGTGGTATGGTCACCCACAGGATGATTGGTACTACCCAAATAGGTTGGATTTACTAAAATTGGGTAAGGTAATTAGCATAGGCACTGCTCAGTACTGTCGTTATGGTGGTATGGTCACCCACAGGATGACTGGTACTACCCAAATAGGTTGGATTTGCTAAAACTGGGTAAGGTAATTAGTACAGACACTGTCCAGTACTGTCGTTATGGTGATATGGTCACCCACAGGATGATTGGTACTACCCAAATAGGTTGGATTTGCTAAAATTGGGTAAGGTAATTAGCATAGGCACTGCTCAGTACTGTCGTTACGGTGGTATGGTCACCCACAGGATGACTGGTACTGTCCAGTACCAGTGTGATATATGACCAACTCTACACCCTTAGATGGATAGATCTGCCTAGAAATGTAAGAACAAATACACAAAATCTATATAATAATAATAATTGCTATTATTTTATGGGTTCGCAGTGTGCGTTAGTATCGATGAATGAGGGAGTACATACCTTCAGTACCCAGGTGAATGTAGCAGGAGCAGTTCTATGCCAAATGGCATTCCCGTCAGCGCTACCCCAGCAGGTTCTCCAGATTGCTTCTTCAGGCACCCCAACTGCCTGGACAAGTCCGGTTGGTAAACAATAATTGTCTCTGTCTCTGTCTCTGTCTCTGTCTCTGTGTCTGTCTCTGTTTCTCTGTCTTTGTCTGTTTCTCTCTCTCGCTCACGTGCGCTCAAGAACACAAGCGTCCTCTAAGCATTTACACTCATTAATACCCAACAAGGACATCTATGCAGGCCAACACCTGAGTGATGGTACTCCCATCACTGAGTGATGGAACTACCATTACAGAGTGATGGTACCCCCATTACCGAGTGATTAGTGCCTTTATCAACATCACAACTGACCGTCCAAGACAAATTGCAACACACGTGGACAGTGCCTCTCACGAAAGACCAGATATTATTATTATTATATATTTTTATTATTATATTATTATTATTATTATTATTATTTATTATTATTATGTTTTTTATATTATTAATTATTTTTATTATTAACGTAAGCTGGCACCAGAATATTATTCTGTAAGTGGCCGTTATTGATTGAAAGGCCGTACTGAACAAGGTGGCCGTTCTTGCAGACTAAGCTTTTACGAATTAAATTTATTAAGCGTGCTTTCAGCTTGTAAGCTTCAACGATTATAGCAGTAATTATTTTCCGTGTTATATGAATAATTGAGGCACTGGCGCTGCAAGATGTTGAATTATCTGGGACAAATGAACGAGGCAGGAGAGACAAGTTGAAAAAGA
>NC_069486.1:12612307-12659121 GCF_026875155.1 Cherax quadricarinatus | reverse complement strand
GTTTTAGAGTGTGGGTGATCTATAGGTGGAATGTGGTGAAGGGTCAACAGTATGGTGGAGGGTCGTACAGTGTGGTGGAGGGTCGTACAGTGTTGGTGGTGGGTCGTATAGTGCGGTAGTGTGGTGGAGGGTCGTACAGTGTGGTGGTGGTGGAGGGTCGTACAGTGTGATGGTGGGTCATATAGTGCGGTAGTGTGGTGGAGGGTCGTACAGTATGGTGGAGGGTCGTACAGTGTGGTGGTGGAGGGTCGTACAGTGTGATGGAGGGTTGTATAGTGTGGTGGAGGGTCGTACAGTGTGGTGGTGGGTCGTATAGTGCGGTAGTGTAGGGGGGTCGTCGAGTGTGGTGGTGGAGGGTCGTACAGTGTGGTGGTGGGTCGTATAGTGCGGTAGTGTAGTGGAGGGTCGTCGAGTGTGGTGGTGGAGGGTCGTACAGTGTGGTGGTGGATCGTATAGTGCGGTAGCGCGGTGGAGGGTCGTACAATGGTGGTGGAGGGTCGTACAGTGTGGTGGAGGATTGTACATTGTGGTGGAGGGTCGTACAGTGTGGTGGAGGGTCGTACAGTGTGGTGGTGGAGGGTCGTACAGTGTGGTGGAGGGCCGTACAGTGTGGTGGAGGGTCGTACGGTGTGGTGGAGGGCCGTACAGTGTGGTGGAGGGTCGTACGGTGTGGTGGAGGGTCGTACAGTGTGGTGGAGGGTCGTACGTTGTGGTGGAGGGTCGTACAGTGTGGTGGAGGGTCGTACGGTGTGGTGGAGGTTCGTACAGTGTGGTGGAGGGTCGTACAGTGTGGTGGAGGGTCGTACGGTGTGGTGGAGGGTCGTACGGTGTGTTGGAGGGTCGTACGGTGTGGTGGAGGGTCGTACAGTGTGGTGGAGGGTCGTACAGTGTGGTGGAGGTTCGTACGGTGTGGTGGAGGGTCGTACAGTGTGGTGAAGGGTCGAACGGTGTGGTGGAGGGTCGTACAGTGTGGTGGAGGGCCGTACGGTGTGGTGGAGGGTCGTACAGTGTGGTGGAGGGTCGTACGGTGTCGTGGAGGGTCGTACAGTGTGGTGGAGGGTCGTAAAGTGTGGTGGAGGGTCGTACGGTGTGTTGGAGGGTCGTACAGTGTGGTGGTAGGAACGACATAACAGACTGTGGCTTGTACGAAATCCTGATATATGAACGTAAGTCATACGAACGACCACTCTTGTCCAGACTTAGTACCAGGCTCGTGTGAGAGGGCGTGGGTTGTGGGCGTGGGTTCTGGGCGTAGGTTGTGGGCGTGGGTTGTGGGCGTAGGTTGTAGGCGTAGGTTGTGGGCGTGGGTTGTGGGCGTAGGTGTGGGCGTAGGTTGTGGGCGTGGGTTGTGGGCGTAGGTTGTGGGCGTGGGTTGTGGGCGTGGGTTGTGGGCGTAGGTGTGGGCGTAGGTTGTGGGCGTGGGTTGTGGGCGTAGGTTGTGGGCGTGGGTTGTGGGCGTAGGTTGTAGGCGTGGGTTGTGGGCGTAGGTTGTGGGCGTGGGTTGTGGGCGTAGGTTGTAGGCGTGAGTTGTGGGCGTAGGTTGTGGGCGTAGGTTGTGGGCGTGGGTTGTGGGCGTACGTTGTAGGCGTGGGTTGTGGGCGTGGGTTCTGGGCGTTGGGTTCTGGGCGTGGGTTGTACCCTCTGCAGTGTGTTGCTACACTATTCTATATGATAGTTACATTGTGGGAACACCAGCAGTGTTGCTACACTATTCTATATGATAGTTACATTGTGGGAACACCAGCGTGTTGCTACACTATTCTATATGATAGTAACATTGTGGGAACACAGGCAGTGTTGCTACACTATTCTATATGATAGTTACATTGTGGGAACACCAGCAGTGTTGCTACACTATTCTATATGATAGTTACATTGTGGGAACACCAGCAGTGTTGCTACACTATTCTATATGATAGTAACATTGTGGGAACACCAGCAGTGTTGCTACACTATTCTATATGATAGTTACATTGTGGGGAACACCAGCAGTGTTGCTACACTATTCTATATGATAGTTACATTGTGGGAACACCAGCAGTGTTGCTACACTATTCTATATGATAGTTACATTGTGGGAACACCAGCAGTGTTGCTACACTATTCTATATGACAGTTACATTGTGGGAACAACCAGCAGTGTTGCTACACTATTCTATATGATAGTTACATTGTGGGAACACCAGCAGTGTTGCTACACTATTCTATATGATAGTACATTGTGGGAACACCAGCAGTGTTTGCTACACTATTCTATATGATATTACATTGTGGGAACACCACATGTGTTGCTACACTATTCTATATGATAGTTACATTGTGGGAACACCAGCAGTGTTGCACACTATTCTATATGATAGTTACATTGTGGGAACACCAGCAGTGTGTTGCTACACTATTCTATATGATAGTTACATTATGGGAACACCAGCAGTGTTGCTACACTATTCTATATGATAGTTACATTGTGGCAACACCAGCAGTGTTGCTACACTATTCTATATGATAGTTACATTGTGGGAACACCAGCAGTGTTGCTACACTATTCTATATGATAGTTACATTGTGGGAACACCAGCAGTGTGTTGCTACACTATTCTATATGACAGTTACATTGTGGGAACACCAGCAGTGTTGCTACACTATTCTATATGATAGTTACATTGTGGGAACACCAGCAGTGTTGCTACACTATTCTATATGATAGTTACATTGTGGCAACACCAGCAGTGTTGCTACACTATTCTATATGATAGTTACATTGTGGGAACACCAGCAGTGTTGCTACAACTATTCTATATGACAGTTACATTGTGGAACACCAGCAGTGTTGCTACACTATTCTATATGATAGTTACATTGTGGCAACACCAGCAGTGTTGCTACACTATTCTATATGATAGTTACATTGTGGGAACACCAGCAGTGTTGCTACACATATTCTATATGACAGTTACATTGTGGGAACACAGCAGTGTTGCTACACTATTCTATAGGATAGTTACATTGTGGCAACACAAGCAGTGTTGCTACACTATTCTATATGATAGTTACATTGTGGAACACCAGCAGTGTTGCTACACTATTCTATATGACAGTTACATTGTGGGAACACCAGCATGTTGCTACACTATTCTATATGATAGTTACATTGTGGCAACACCAGCAGTGTTGCTACACTATTCTATATGACAGTTACATTGTGGTGAACACCAGCAGTGTTGCTACACTATTCTATATGATAGTTTACATTGTGGCAACACCAGCAGTGTTGCTACACTATTCTGTATGATAGTTACATTGTGGGAACACCAGCAGTGTTGCTACACTATTCTGTATGATAGTTACATTGTGGGAACATCAGCAGTGTTGCTACACTATTCTATATGATAAGTTACATTGTGGGAACACCAGCAGTGTTGCTACACTATTCTATATGATAGTTACATTGTGGGAACACCAGCAGTGTTGCTACACTATTCTGTATGATAGTTACATTGTGGGAACATCAGCAGTGTTGCTACACTATTCTGTATGATAGTTACATTGTGGGAACATCCAGCAGTGTTGCTACACTATTCTGTATGATAGTTTACATTGTGGGAACATCAGCAGTGTTGCTACACTATTCTGTATGATAGTTACATTGTGGGAACATCAGCAGTGTTGCTACACTATTCTATATGATAGTTACATTGTGGGAACACCAGCAGTGTTGCTACACTATTCTATATGATAGTTACATTGTGGCAACACCAGCAGTGTTGCTACACTATTCTATATGATAGTTACATTGTGGGAACACCAGCAGTGTTGCTACACTATTCTATATGACAGTTACATTGTGGGAACACCAGCAGTGTTGCTACACTATTCTATATGATAGTTACATTGTGGCAACACCAGCAGTGTTGCTACACTATTCTATATGATAGTTACATTGTGGGAACACCAGCGAGTGTTGCTACACTATTCTATATGACAGTTACATTGTGGGAACACCAGCAGTGTTGCTACACTATTCTATATGATAGTTACATTGTGGCAACACCAGCAGTGTTGCTACACTATTCTATATGATAGTTACATTGTGGGAACACCAGCAGTGTTGCTACACTATTCTATATGATAGTTACATTGTGGGAACACCAGCAGTGTTGCTACACTATTCTATATGATAGTTACATTGTGGGAACACCAGCAGTGTTGCTACACTATTCTATATGATAGTAACATTGTGGGAACACCAGCAGTGTTGCTACACTATTCTATATGATAGTTACATTGTGGGAACACCAGCAGTGTTGCTACACTATTCTATATGAGTTTACATTGTGGGAACACCAGCAGTGTTGCTACACTATTCTATATGATAGTTACATTGTGGGCAACACCAGCAGTGTTGCTAACACTATTCTATATGACAGTTACATTGTGGGAACACCAGCAGTGTATGCTACACTATTCTATATATATTACATTTGGGAACACCAGCAGTGTTGCTACAACTATTCTTATGATAGTTACATTGTGGGAACACCACAGGTGTTGCTACACTATTCTATATGATAGTACATTGTGGGAACACCAGCAGTGTGTTGCTACCACATTCTATATGAAGTTACATGTGGGAACACCAGCAGTGTTGCTACACTATTCTATATGATATTACATTGTGGGAACACCAGCAGTGTGTTGCTACACTATTCTATATGATAGTTACATTATGGGAACACCAGCAGTGTTGCTACACTATTCTATATATAGTTACATTGTGCAACACCAGCAGTGTTGCTACACTATTCTATATGATAGTTACATTGTGGAACACCAGCAGTGTTGCCACACTATTCTAATGATAGTTACATTGTGGGAACACCAGCAGTGTGTTGCTACACTATCTATATGACAGTTACATTGTGGGAACACCAGCAGTGTTGCTACACTATATCTATATGATAGTTACATTGTGGGAACACCAGCAGTGTTGCTACACTATTCTATATGACAGTTACATTGTGGGAACACCAGCAGTGTGCTACACTATTCTATAGATAGTTACATGTGGCAACACCAGCAGTGTTGCTACACTATTCTATATGATAGTTACATTGTGGAACACCAGCAGTGTTGCTACTACTATTCTATATGACAGTTACATTGTGGGAACACCAGCAGTGTTGCTACACTATTCTATATGATAGTTACATTGTGGCAACACCAGCAGGTTGCTACACTATTCTATATGATAGTTACATTGTGGGAACACCAGCAGTGTTGCTACACTATTCATATGACAGTTACATTGTGGGAACACCAGCAGTGTTGCTACACTATTCTATATGATAGTTACATTGTGGCAACACAAGCAGTGTTGCTACACTATTCTATATGATAGTTACATTGTGGGAACACCAGCAGTGTTGCTACACTATTCTATATGACAGTTACATTGTGGGAACACCAGCAGTGTTGCTACACTATTCTATATGATAGTTACATTGTGGCAACACCAGCAGTGTTGCTACACTATTCTTATGACAGTTACATTGTGGGAACACCAGCAGTGTTGCTACACTATTCTATATGATAGTTACATTGTGGCAACACCAGCAGTGTTGCTACACTATTCTGTATGATAGTTACATTGTGGGAACACCAGCAGTGTTGCTACACTATTCTGTATGATAGTTACATTGTGGGAACATCAGCAGTGTTGCTACACTATTCTATATGATAGTTACATTGTGGGAACACCAGCAGTGTTGCTACACTATTCATATGATAGTTACATTGTGGGAACACCAGCAGTGTTGCTACACATTCTGTATGATAGTTACATTGTGGGAACATCAGCAGTGTTGCTACACAATTCTGTATGATAGTTACATTGTGGGAACATCAGCAGTGTTGCTACACTATTCGTATGATAGTTACATTGTGGGAACATCAGCAGTGTTGCTACACTAATTCTGTATGATAGTTACATTGTGGGAACATCAGCAGTGTTGCTACACTATTCTATATGATAGTTACATTGTGGGAACACCAGCAGTGTTGCTACACTATTCTATATGATAGTTACATTGGGCAACACCAGCAGTGTTGCTACACTATTCTATATGATAGTTACATTGTGGGAACACCCAGCAGTGTTGCTACACTCTTCTATATACAGTTACATTGTGGAACACCAGCAGTGTTGCTACACTATTCTATATGATAGTTACATTGTGGCAACACCAGCAGTGTTGCTACAACTATTCTATATGATAGTTACATTGTGGGAACACCAGCAGTGTTGCTACACTCATTCTATATGACAGTTACATTGTGGGAACACCAGCAGTGTTGCTACACTATTCTATATGATAGTTACATTGTGGCAACACCAGCAGTGTTGCTACACTATTCTATATGATAGTTACATTGTGGGAACACCAGCAGTGTTGCTACACTATTCTATATGACAGTTACATTGTGGGGAACACCAGCAGTGTTGCTACACTATTCTATATGATAGTTACATTGTGGCAACACCAGCAGTGTTGCTACACTATTCTATATGATAGTTTACATTGTGGGAACACCAGCAGTGTTGCTACACTATTCTATATGACAGTTACATTGTGGGAACACCAGCAGTGTTGCTACACTATTCTATATGATAGTTACATTGTGGCAACACCAGCAGTGTTGCTACACTATTCTGTATGATAGTTACATTGTGGGAACACCAGCAGTGTTGCTACACTATTCTGTATGATACTTACATTGTGGGAACATCAGCAGTGTTGCTACACTATTCTATATGATAGTTACATTGTGGGAACACCAGCAGTGTTGCTACACTATTCTATATGATAGTTACATTGTGGGAACACCAGCAGTGTTGCTACACTATTCTGTATGATAGTTACATTGTGGGAACATCAGCAGTGTTGCTACACTATTCTGTATGATAGTTACATTGTGGGAACATCAGCAGTGTTGCTACACTATTCTGTATGATAGTTACATTGTGGGAACATCAGCAGTGTTGCTACACTATTCTGTATGATAGTTACATTGTGGGAACATCAGCAGTGTTGCTACACTATTCTATATGATAGTTACATTGTGGGAACACCAGCAGTGTTGCTACACTATTCTATATGATAGTTACATTGTGGCAACACCAGCAGTGTGTTGCTACACTATTCTATATGATAGTTACATTGTGGGAACACCAGCAGTGTTGCTACACTATTCTATATGATAGTTACATTGTGGGAACACCAGCAGTGTTGCTACACTATTCTGTATGATAGTTACATTGTGGGAACATCAGCAGTGTTGCTACACTATTCTGTATGATAGTTACATTGTGGGAACATCAGCAGTGTTGCTACACTATTCTATATGATAGTTACATTGTGGGAACACCAGCAGTGTTGCTACACTATTCTATATGATAGTTTACATTGTGGGAACACCAGCAGTGTTGCTACACTATTCTATATGATAGTAACATTGTGGGAACACCAGCATGTTGCTACACTATTCTATATGATAGTTACATTGTGGGAACACCAGCAGTGTTGCTAACACTATTCTATATGATAGTAACATTGTGGGAACACGAGCAGTGTTGCTACACTATTCTATATGATAGTAACATTGTGGGAACACCAGCAGTGTTGCTACACTATTCTATATGATAGTAACATTGTGGGAACACGAGCAGTGTTGCTACACTATTCTATATGATAGAACATTTGGGAACACCAGCAGTGTTGCTACACTATTCTATATGATAGTAACATTGTGGGAACACAGCAGTGTTGCTACACTATTCTATATGATAGTTACATTGTGGGAACACCAGCAGTGTGTTGCTACACTATTCTATATGATAGTTACATTGTGGGAACACCAGCAGTGTTGCTACACTATTCTATATGATAGTTACATTGTGGGAACACCAGCAGTGTGTTGCTACACTATTCTATATGATAGTTACATTGTGGGAACACCAGCAGTGTTTGCTACACTATTCTATATGATAGTTACATTGTGGGAACACCAGCAGTGTTGCTACACTATTCTATATGATAGTTACATTGTGGGAACACCAGCAGTGTTGCTACACTATTCTATATGATAGTTACATTGTGGGAACACCAGCAGTGTTGCTACACTATTCTATATGATAGTTACATTGTGGGAACACCAGCAGTGTTGCTACACTATTCTATATGATAGTTACATTGTGGGAACACCAGCAGTGTGTTGCTACACTATTCTATATGATAGTTACATTGTGGGAACACCAGCAGTGTTGCTACACTATTCTATATGATAGTTACATTGTGGGAACACCAGCAGTGTGTTGCTACAACTATTCTATATGATAGTTACATTGTGGGAACACCAGCAGTGTTGCTACACTATTCTATATGATAGTTACATTGTGGGAACACCAGCAGTGTTGCTACACTATTCTATATGATAGTTACATTGTGGAACACCAGCAGTGTTGCTACACTATTCTATATGATAGTTACATTGTGGGAACACCAGCAGTGTTACTACACTATTCTATATGATAGTTACATTGTGGGAACACCACAGTGTTGCTACACTATTCTATATGATAGTAACATTGTGGGAACACCAGCAGTGTTGCTACACTATTCTATATGATAGTTACATTGTGGCAACACCAGCAGTGTTGCTACACTATTCTATATGATAGTTACATTGTGGGAACACCAGCAGTGTTACTACACTATTCTATAATGATAGTTCATTGTGGGAACACCAGCAGTGTTGCTACACTATTCTATATGATAGTAACATTGTGGGAACACCAGCAGTGTTGCTACACTATTCTATATGATAGTTACATTGTGGCAACACCAGCAGTGTTGCTACACTATTCTATATGATAGTTACATTGTGGGAACACCAGCTGTGTTGCTACACTATTCTATATGATAGTTACATTGTGGGAACACCAGCAGTGTTGCTACACTAATCTATATGATAGTTACATTGTGGGAACACCAGCAGTGTTGCTACACTATTCTATATGATAGTTACATTGTGGGAACACCAGCAGTGTTGCTACACTATTCTATATGATAGTTACATTGGTGGAACACCAGCAGTGTTGCTACACTATTCTATATGATAGTTACATTGTGGGAACACCAGCAGTGTTGCTACACTATTCTATATGATAGATTACATTGTGGGAACACCAACAGTGTTTGCTACAACTATTCTATATGATAGTTACATGTGGGAACACCAACAGTGTTGCTACACTATTCTATATGATAGTTACATTGTGGGAACACCAACAGTGTTGCTACACTATTCTATATGATAGTTACATTGTGGGAACACCAGCAGTGTTGCTACACTATTCTATATGATAGTTACATTGTGGGAACACCAGCAGTGTTGCTACACTATTCTATATGATAGTTACATTGTGGGAACACCAGCAGTGTTGCTACACTATTCTATATAATAGTTACATTGTGGCAACACCAGCAGTGTTACTAGCTTCTGTTACACTGTGATAATCCATCAGTCTGAGCTGACAGACTTCAGTAGTGTCAGTCTGAGCTGACAGACTTCAGGACGGTACTGAGGATATAGTCCAACATTCTACTAAGATACAGTAACTACGATAGCCTGAAGAAATAAAGAAGGAAGAGAGACTAAAGGGGAAAGGGAACCAGAAAGAAAAGAGACAATCGTCGAAGAATGGAAAGTTTAAGAGAAGACCGGAAAGGGAACACAGCAATCAAAAATATCAAAGTAAATAGACAGGATCTGCAGAATTTGCCATTCAGGGTAATCCATGTATTGTGGCTCTTCTTATCTTCTTCTCCTTCCTCTTCCTCCTCCTCTTCCTTCATCTCTTCCTTCTCCTCTTCTACCCATCTTCCTCGGTCTGCTCCATCTCCTTTCGTGTAGTCCTGATTACCCCTCATATTTTCACGCGCATTTTCTCTTCCTATTGAATATGAGGAGAAAGGAAGAGGCATGGGGTGGCAGGGTATGGGTCCGTGCCACCCCATGCCATGGGTGGCATTGACACTGTGTATTGGTAAGAAGAGATTCATGGGTCGTTCCATCATGTTGTGAGAGACGGGATTTGCATACGACTCTGTGTTTGTGTGTGTGTGTGTGTGTGTGTGTGTGTGTGTGTGTGTGTGTGTTTGTGTGTGTGTGTTTACAGGAATATATACCTGACCTCTTTTGTTGGTTAATTGGGTTTCAAGACTATCTACTACACGAGGGTCATTAAGGCTGGTTGGTTGGTTAATGGGGTTTCAAGACTATCTACTACACGAGGGTCATTAAGGCTGGTTGGTTGGTTAATGGGGTTTCAAGACTATCTACTACAGGAGGGTCATTAAGACTGGTTGGTTGGTTAATGGGGTTTCAAGACTATCTACTACACGAGGGTGATTAAGGCTACATGTCACCTGTACACCACCAGTCAAGAATACTTTTTAAAACCTAAAATACTGATTAATGTAAACTACCAGTGTATATACACGAGATATACACCTCTCAGTGTATATACACTGAATTACACCTCTCAGTGTAAAATACACTGAGATATACACCTCTCAGTGTATATACACTGAGATATACACCTCTCAGTGTATATACACTGAGATATACACCTCTCAGTGTATATACACTGAGATATACACCTCTCAGTGTATATACACTGAGATATACACCTCTAGTGTATATACACTGAGATATACAAACCTCCCAGTGTATATACACTGCGATATACACCTCTCAGTGTATATACACTGAGATATAAAACCTTCAGTTTATATATACACTGAGATATACACCTCTCAGTTTATATATACACTGAATATACACCTCTCAGTGTATATACACTGGGATATACACCTCTCAGTGTATATATACACTGATATATACACCTCTCGTTTATATACACTGAGATAATACACCTCTCAGTGTATATACACTGAGATATACACCTCTCAGTGTAAAATACACTGAGATATACACCTCCAGTGTATATACACTGAGATAACACCCTCCAGTGTATAACACTGAGATATACACCTCTCAGTGTATATACACTGATATATACACCTCCCCAGTGTATATACACTGAGATATAAAACCTCTCAGTGTATATACACTGAGATATACACCTCTCAGTGTATATACACGAGATATACACCTCTCAGTGTATATACACTGAGATATACACCTCTCAGTGTATAAAACACTGAGATATACACCTCTCAGTGTATATACACTGAGATATAAAACCCCCTCAGTTTTATATACACTGAGATATACACCTCTCAGTGTATATACACTGAGATATACACCTCTCAGTATATACACTGAGATATACACCTCTCAGTGTATATACACTGAGATATACCCCCTCTCAGTGTATATACACTGAGATATACACCTCTCAGTGTATATACACTGAGATATACACCTCTCAGTGTATATACACTGAGATATACACCTCTCATGTATATACACTGAATATACACCTCTCAGTGTATATACACTGAGATATACACCTCTCAGTGTATATACACTGAGATTATACACCTCTCAGTGTAATTACACTGAGATATACACCCCCCAGTGTATATACACTGCGATATACACCTCTCAGTGTATATACACTGAGATATACTCCTCTCATGTATATACACTGACATATACACCTCTCAGTGTATATACACTGAGATATACACCTCCCAGTGTATATACACTGAGATATACTCCTCTCAGTGTATATACACTGAGATATAACACCTCTCAGTGTAATATACACTGAGATATACACCTCTCAGTGTATATACACTGAGATATACACCTCTCAGTGTATATACACTGAGATATACACCTCTCAGTGTATATACACTGAGATATACACCTCTCAGTGTATATACACTGAGATATACACCTCTCAGTGTATTACACGAGATATACACCTCTCAGTGTATATACACTGAGATATACACCTCTCGTGTATATACACTGAGATATACACCTCTCAGTGTATATACAAATGAGATATACACCTCTCAGTGTATATACACTGAGATATACACCTCTCAGTGTATATACACTGAGATATACACCTCTCAGTGTAATACACTGAGATAAACACCTCTCAGTGTATATACACTGGATATACACCTCTCAGTGTAAAATACACTGAGATATACACCTCTCAGTGTATATACACTGAGATATACACCTCTCAGTGTATATACAACTGAGATATACACCTCTCAGTGTATATACACTGAGATATACACCTCTCAGTGTATATACACTGAGAAACCCTCCCAGTGTATATACACTGCGATATACACCTCTCAGTGTATATACACTGAGATATACTCCTCTCAGTGTATATACACTGAGATATACACCTCTCAGTGTATATACACTGAGATATACACCTCCCAGTGTATATACACTGAGATATACTCCTCTCAGTGTAATACACTGAGATATACACCTCTCAGTGTATATACACTGAGATATTTCACCTCTCTGTATATACACTGAGAAAATACACCTCTCAGTGTATATACACTGAGATAACACCTCTCGTGTATATACACTGAGATATACACCTCTCAGTGTAAAATACACTGAGATATACACCTCTCAGTGTATATACACTGAGAATAACACCCCCTCAGTGTATATACACTGAGATATACACCCCTCAGTGTATATACACTGAGATATACACCTCTCAGTGTATATACACCCGAGATATACACCTCTCAGTGTATATACACTGAGATTACACCCTCAGTGTATATACACTGAGAATACACCTCCCATGTATAACACTGAGATATACACCTCTCAGTGTATATACACTGAGATATACACCTCTCAGTGTTTTATACACTGAGATATACACCTCTCAGTGTATAAACACTGAGATATACACCTCTCATGTATAACACTGAGATATACACCTCTCATGTATATACACGAGATATACACCTCCCAGTGTATATACACTGAGATATACACCTCCCAGTGTATATACACTGAGATATACACCACAGTGTATATACACTGAGATATACACCTCTCAGTGTATATACACTGAGATATACACCTCTCAGTGTATATACACTGAGATATACACCTCTCAGTGTATATACACTGAGATATAAAACCTCTCAGTGTATTACATAGATATACCCTCTCATGTATAACATGAGATAAACACCTCCAGTTTATACCCGAGATATACACCTCCAGTGTAAACACTGAGATATCACCCCTCAGTGTAAAACACTGAGTATACACCTCTCAGTGTAATACACGAATTCACCTCTCATGTATATACAGAGATAACACCCCCATGTATATCCTGAGATTAACCCCAGTGAAAATACCTGATATACACCCCCCCCAGTGTATAAACCCGAGATTACACCTCCCATGTATATACACTGAGATATAAACCACAGTGTATATACACTGAGATATACCCTCTCAGTGTATATCACTGAGATATACACCTCCCATGTATATACACTGAGATATACACCTCTCAGTGTATATACACTGAGATATACACCTCTCAGTGTATATACACTGAGATATACACCTCTCAGTGTATATACACTGAGATATACACCTCTCAGTGTATAATACACTGAGATAACACCTCTCAGTGTATATACACTGAGATATACACCTCTCAGTGTATATACACTGAGATATACACCTCTCAGTGTATATACACTGAGATATACACCACAGTGTATATACACTGAGATATACACCTCTCAGTGTATATACACTGAGATATACACCACAGTGTATATACAATGAGATATACACTCTCAGTGTATATACACTGAGATATACACCACTCAGTGTATATATTCTTTGTATGGCCATGTATTTCTGCAAGTATCACCAGCACTACCACAATCTACCACAATCTACCACAACGTACCACAATCTACCACAACCTACCACAATCTACCACAACCTACCACAATCTACCACAACCTACCACAATCTACCACAACCTACCACAACCTACCACAACCTACCACAATCTACCACAATCTACCACAATCTACCACAATCTACCCACAACCTACCACAACCACCACAATCTACCACAACCTACCACAACCTACCACAACCTACCACAATCTACCACAATCTTACCACAATCTACACAATCTACCACAATCTACCACAACCTACACAATCTACCACAATCTACCACAATCTACCACAACCTACTACAATCTACCACAATCTACCACAATCTACCATAATCTACCACAACCTACCACAATCTACCACAATCTACCACAACCTACCACAATCTACCACAATCTCCCACAACCTACCACAATCTACCACAACAAACCACAACTACCACAACTACCAAATCTACCACACCAAAATCTACCAAACTACCACAAATCTACCACAATCTACCACAACCTACCACAATCTACACAACTACCACAATCTACCACACACCTACCACAATCTACCACAATCTACAAACCAACCTACCACAATCTACCACAATCTACCACAACCTACCCCCCACAATTCTACCACAATCTACCACAACCTACCAAAATTTCTACCACAATCTACCACAACCCTCCCCACAATCAAACCACAATCTACCACAACCAAACCACAATCTACCACAATCTCCCACAACCTCCCACACTACAACTACCACAACCTACCACAATCTACCACAATCTACCACAACACTCCCACATCTACCACAATCTACCACAATCTACCACAACTACACAATCTAACCACAATCTACCAAATCTACCACAACCCTACACAATCTACCACAATCTACCAAATCTAAACCACAAATCTACCACAATCTACCACAATCTAAAAAATCTACCACAATCTACCAATAATATTTTCCACAACCCTTTAACCACAATCTACCACAACCTACCACAATCTACCACAATCTACCACAATCTCACAACAGTTGAACAACACCTCAGGTTAAAATCGGTGATTCTCTTTATTATATTCTAGGGTCGTCTTACGTGCATTATCTCACAAGATAATTAAATTACCAAGGAAACAACCTGCTTAATGCAACCTGTGCCTAAATGGACTTAAATAGAGTCATATTTGCATAACGCTATACGGCTGTGTTTTTACGTCGATCTATCGGAAGCGGACATCAGATAGACTCATAACGTAATAACGCTTATCGTAACGACTCCTACTGCTTGAACGACCCTCCTGAGCCCCTCTGAGACGACAACAAGACGACCTTTATAGACGGGAGGACGAGAAACCGTCATTGTAAGCTCTGACAGAGAGAGGGTTCCGTCTCTCTTGAGGGGGGTGTCCGCCCCCTCTTGTGGTTATGGGGGTCGCAAAAATTTGAAGGAGGGCTGGTTTATGGGAGAAGTTTTATCAGGGGAGACCAGGAAGGGGACGTCATCAGATAGCTGACATATTTTATAGGGATGGGTGATGTCAGGGCCGCCCTGACATCCCCTTGTCTCTGCTGACTGGTGAGTGTCTCTCTCTCTCTCTCTCTCTCTCTCTCTCTCTCTCTCTCTCTCTTACACACAAGATCACTTCCAGTTCATCTTCTGGCCAGAAAGATGTAAGCTCTACTGACTTCAGTAAGGCTACAGAGGCCCTCATTAGCAGTAACTCTCAATTAAGAGCCCATGTATTGTTTCTCCGGGCTCTACCCGGGCTCAAAAGACTCGAGACAGCGCTTGATACAGAGGGAGTTTAAAAAAATGCAAATCCGTCAGGAACTACAGGAGCTATTGTTCGGAGAGTTGGGCAGTGGCATCCGAATCTGGCACGTGGTTTCGTATCTGGCACTGTGCTTCCGATTCGTTAGGGAGGGTTTTGCTTAAATCACAACCTCTTTTAACCCTCCGGCATAAAGGCTCCTATCCCTTTGACCCCGTAAAACCCTTGAGCCTCCAGTGAGGTGATTTCGGTCTACTGAAGAGGACCCCACCTCTGTACTTAACATCTCCATTCAAAGAGGTGAAAACGCGATCTAGAGATGAAGAGATCCTTTTCGCACGTTTTTAAGTTCGTCAAGCACCTTTAAATACTGGGAAGCGGAAAACTTTACTTGTACTCCTGAACGAGGAGGGAGAGTATAATCATAATCTACACTTGGAAATCTTGAAGGGAAAGGTCCCAAAACGCACACGAAATCATCCCTACGAAAGTAAAAAAATGGGGAGGCATGCAAAATCCCCATAAAAGTAGGGGCGCCCTTGGGACAAAAGGGAAAAACCATAAAATGTCCGGGGGGCCCAAAACTGTTCCAGCCTCCCCTAAAGCATTACGGGGTTGCCAACAAAAACCCCGACTGCCCTTTAAAAGGAGCTGGACAATACCTAAAATCAGGCCGGATCGCCGGGTGTGGCTCTACGTTGGCTGGTGGGCCAGCAGTAACAGCCTAGTTGATTAGGCCCGACCATGGAAGGCTGGTCTGGACCGGGCCCCGGGGGGGTTGATCCCCCAAAACCCCAGATAACCTAGGTAACCTGTCGCAGTAGTTGAAAACACGACTCAAGGCTGTGAGGGACCGATTACCTCTAACTCCTTCTCAACTTCCACCGTTCATCTGTGTATCTGACTGATGAAACCACTGGCTGGCGAAACGTTTCCTCAGATTGTCGATTTTCTGAACCATTTACACGAAGGAAAACAGAGGCTGTAGAAGAGGTTCTCAGTGTGTGTGTGTGTGTGTGTGTGTGTGTGTTGTGTGTGTGTGTGTGTGTGTGTGTGTGTGTACTTACCTAGTTGTAATTTAGAGACTTATCAGGCAATCATGGAAGGTTGAGGGAGTTGCCCACCTCTCCATGGTGTCGAACCCTCATTACCTCCCAGTCCTGAAGCTCCGTATGTCCTCCCAGCGTACCAAACACCCCCACGAAAGCAATAAAAATCTCCGTCGTCACAGAAGGACACAAGGCGGATGGCAGGGTGTGGCAGGGCTCTCAGAATCACACACACACCATTGCCCAAGAAAACTCTGTCGTAAAACCCTGGTACATCTTGTCTCCACGCATTTTTAGTGGGTCAGATGAGATGCAAATGAGAGATATTAGCCTGAGGATTATTCAGCCTGGCGATTCTTATTACCAGGGGTTGAGAGAGCCAGAGATCCGCCCTGACTCAAACCCCATCCAAAAAAAATTAATAATATTAATAATTTTAATTTCTACATGATTCAACTTATAAAGACCATAGCTGACACCTATGACATACTTATATAGAAAGTTCCTGGTTATGTCCCCAGTGTGCCACCCATACCAGTCCACTGACACCCAGGTACCTACTGACTGCTAGATGAACAGTGACAGTAGGTGTAAGGTGACTAACACCCAGGTACCTACTTACTGCTAGATGTACAGTGCAGGTCCCTTAAGGAAACACTCCCAAATGTTTCCACCTGTACCGGGGATCGAACCACGGACACTCAGTATGCGAGGCGAGTGCGCTACCAACCCAGCAACGGGATTCCCAGAAGCTGTCAATAATTGATTTTGTTCTATACTTAACTTCTCTCAAAATTCCCAGTAAACCCACAGAGTACATGGGAGTACGTGGGAGTACGTGGGAGTACGTGGGAGTACATGGGAGTACATGGGAGTACATGGGAGTACGTGGGAGTACGTGGGAGTACATGGTAGTACGTGGGAGTACATGGGAGTACATGGGAGTACATGGGAGTACATGGGAGTACATGGGAGTACATGGGAGTACATGGGAGTGACAGATAGGCACATGAACAAAATAACGACATTTACACAAATCCAGATGACTACGGTTTTCACCACGAGTCCTGGTCTCAGACCGGGCCGAGGGGGCGTTGACCCTCCGAAATCTTCTCCAGGTATACTCCAGCTATACATATTAACATATGTTTGTAAATTACCCACCAGAATAAACCCCACAAAGGCCAAAGTTACTTATTTCCACTGGTGCTTTTGTGAGTCCAAGGTGAGGCTGTCTGCTGATAAGAACTGTCAGCTTTCTAAGAGTCTAGATTAACAACTATCGTGTGTTGATAGTAACTCCCATGGAGACAAGAACACGGGAGATTGATTGATCTGTATATCCGACCCTCTTCCGGGATCCTCTTCATCTGCTGCAGAGAGTCCAGAAGGAGTCGAAATAAATAGATCAATCTCCTGTGTGTTTCCATGAGGGAACGTGGATCCAATCAAACACCTTAACTACTGGGAACGCTTGGAAGCACTTGACTTGTACTCACTGGAACACAGGCGAGAGAGATACATCACAATCTACACCTGGAAGATCCTGGAGGGACTGGTCCCTAATCTGCAGACAGAAATCACTCCCTATGAAAGCAAGACTTGGCAGGCGATGCAACATACGCCCAATGAAAAGTGGGGGCGCCATTAGTACACTAAGAGAAAACACCGTAAGTGTCAGGGGCCAAGACTGTTCAACAGTCTCCCACCAGCCATAAGGTGAATTGCCAATATACCCCTGGCTGTCTGAAGAGGGAGCTGGACAGATACTTAAAGTCAGTGCCGGATCAGCCAGGCTTTGGTTCGTACGTTAGACTACCTGTGGCTATCAGTAACAGCCAAGTTGATCAGGCCCTGATCCACCGGGAGACCTGGTCGTGGACCGGTAGGTAGGGTTACTAATGAACATTGACAAGCGTTCATTACACTCTAGGTATTCATTGACAACTATCGTGTATTAGTATCTGGGTGTGTGTCAGGTTAAGTTAGGTAACATTGTCAGGAAACAGGAGTTTGTTGGTCACCTGACCGAGGCCTTCCACTGGCTTACTAGGAGTTTTATTAATGTGGTGAGATTGGGATCCACATAAGAGATATTTGGATTACTGGGAGAGTCATCAATGCTGTGAGATTAGGAACCATGTAAGATATGTTTGGATTACTGGAGAGTCATCAATGCTTGATATTAGGAACCATGTAAGATATGTTTGGATTACTGGGAGAGTCATCAATGCTGTGAGATTAGGAACCATTTAAGATATGTTTGGATTACTGGGAGAGTCATCAATGCTGTGAGATTAGGAACCATGTAAGATATGTTTGGATTACTGGAGAGTCATCAATGCTGTGAGATTAGGAACCATGTAAGATATGTTTGGATTACTGGGAGAGTCATCAATGCAGTGAGATTAGGAACCATTTAAGATATGTTTGGATTACTGGGAGAGTCATCAATGCAGTGAGATTAGGAACCATTTAAGATATGTTTGGATTACTGGGAGAGTCATCAATGCAGTGAGATTAGGACCCATGTAAGATATGTTTGGATTACTGGGAGAGTCATCAATGCAGTGATTAGGACCCATGTAAGATATGTTTGGATTACTGGGAGAGTCATCAATGCAGTGAGATTAGGAACCATGTAAGATATGTTTGGATTACTGGGAGAGTCATCAATGCTGTGAAATTAGGAACCATGTAAGATATGTTTGGATTACTAGGGAGAGTCATCAATGCAGTGAGATTAGGAACCATGTAAGATATGTTTGGATTACTGGGAGTGTCATCAATGCTGTGAAATTAGGAACCATGTAAGATAGTTTGGATTACTGGAGTGTCTCAATGCAGTGAGATTAGAACCATGTAAGATGTGTTTGGATTACTGGGAGTGTCATCAATGCAGTGAGATTAGGAACCATGTAAGATGTGTTTGGATTACTGGGAGTGTCATCAATGCAGTGAGATTAGGAACCATCACAGTGGGAGAAATCTCTGCCAGTAAATGTCTTTATTTGACTGGTGTGGTAATGTTATTGACCTGTCTGTATTATTACGAGACTCTCACAGACGTTCCTCTCCAAGACAAACTAAAATCTCGCCATCTCGTGGTAGTGTGTATCAAGATTACCATACAGTCATCTCTCACTCCCTTGAAATCGTCCCATTATCACTTCCCTTTCCCTCCCTGGTCGTCGTAGGTAGCAGAGAGGAAGAGAGGAAAGGGGAGATGGGAGAGGGGAGAAAAGAAGCTCTTCCACTCTCTCCCCGGTTTATGACATCGTCAAGCAACTCTGGACAAGGGAAGGAACCACAACGACCTTGCCAGGATATAACTCGGCCAGCGTCCACTCCCCGGTATTAAATATGGCTTGGACCCCACCTCCTTCCAGTCCAATATGTCCTTCCGCGTCCACCCTGCTGCCGTCCTCCTGTCTTGATGGATAGCGACCGACTCGACATCCCCCTCAGTTGTTCCCAGCTCTGCTTTCAGCAGCTCTCTGCACTGTAACAGCGAGACTAGCAAAGGCAGTTAGCACCAGCAGCTGTAGCTGTAACAGCAGCAGCAGCAGCAGCAGCAGCAGCCGAGGGAAGGTCCTTCCTGTCCAGGTTGTGGCAGGAGGGTAAAGTGACCAGGCGAGACAGTAAAATTTAGTGGTTTCTGCGCCGGAGTTCCGAGCCTTGAGTGGAACTTCCGCGATGACATTCACGTCCCACACAAC
This sequence comes from Cherax quadricarinatus, assembly GCF_026875155.1. Classification (NCBI taxonomy): domain Eukaryota; kingdom Metazoa; phylum Arthropoda; class Malacostraca; order Decapoda; family Parastacidae; genus Cherax; species Cherax quadricarinatus. The sequence goes on along the minus strand of NC_069486.1, from coordinate 12,638,552 downwards.
TACCCCGACTTGCATAAGGGCCAAACTTTTAATGGAATCTCATATTTACCAAAGTCAGCGGCGATTCAGTATTTCCTCGAGCAAATTCGATGACCTCGATCTCTCTTTAATCGCCATTAAAACCCAAACATTCTCCTGGAACAACACAAATAAATCAACACATCCTTGTCGGTAGCCAGAAGCTGGAACCTCAGATCTGGGACCAAGTTGTTGGTAAGATGTTTAGTGGCATGTATGGCATCTGGGGTCAGAACTAATCCATATAAGTGGTGGTCATCTGAGAGAAAGACAAAGTATTCGCCACCCTGGGACATTTCCTGCTATCCAATCGACTCTTCCTAAACCAACTTCTATTTTCTATAAACCCCGACACTGCTGACTTCTCCTACAGAGGTACAACGTCTGGTGGCTCTTCTCCAGTCCTGTGTTGCTACAAACATCCGAGTTTATTTTGTATTTTAAAATTGCTAGAATTAAACAAAGTTGTTAGTGAAAGGTATTGTTGCACCGGTGTCACGTCAGTCGTTGAGAACAGGGAGAAGGGCACCGATATTTCCCAGGATTTTTTCCGGTGGAAATTAGCTGTATCTTTCTCGCGCCTATTTTATAAGGAGTAGAGTTTGAAGGTACTTGAGGTGTTCACAGTAGTTGAGATGTGTGAGTGTACACGTTACATGATGATTCACTGTACGTTTTCTAGCACACGCATTGTCGTCTACCTTGAAGGTTCTGTCAGTATAAAGCATATAAAACCAGCCTGTCTTGAACAGTTCTGTCAGTATACAGCATATAACCAGCCGTGTCTTGAACATTGCTGGTCAGTATACAGCAGTATAACCACCTGTCTTGAACATGCTGTCATATACAGCAGTATATCAGCCTGGTCTTCAAGACAGCTGTAGTATACAGCATTATAACAGGGCCTGTCTTCAAGACAGCGTCAATATACAGTGCAGTATACCAGCCTGTCTTCAAGACTGCTGTCAGTATACAGTAACATTAAAACCCAGCCCTGTCTTCAAGACTGCTGTCAGATACAGCTGTATATCAAGCCTGTCTTCCAAGACTGCTGTGTCATTATACCAGCAGTATACCAACCTGTCTTCAATACTGCTGTCAGTTTACAGCAGTATAACCAACCTTCTATCCAAGACTGGACTGCTGTCGTATACAGCAGGTATAACCAACCTGTCTTCAGACCTGCTGTCAGTTAACAGCATATCCCAGGCCTGGTTCTTCAAGACTGCTGTCAGTATCCAGCAGTAAACCAACCTGTCTTCAAGACTGCCGTCGTATACAGCAGTATCACAACCGTCTTCACAAGACTGCTGTCAGTATACAGCCGTATAACCAGCCTGTCTGCAAGACTGCTGTCAGTATACAGGCAGTAAAACCAGCCTGTCTATCAAAAACTGCTGTCAGTAAAACAGCCGTATACCACCAGATCCCTTCAAGACTGCTGTCATATACAGCAGTCTACCACCAAACTTCCAGACTGGCTGGCATATACAACAGTATACCAGCCTGTCTTCAAGAACTGATGTTCCAGTATACAACAGTATACCAGCTGTCTTCAAGACTGCTGACAGTTATACAGCAGTAATACCATCCTGTCTTCAAAGAACTGCTGTCAGTATACAACGTATAACCCATCCTGGAGAGAGCAAATAAACTTGAAGATACCGACACTTTTCATCAGCATCATCCTGTTCTCTAGAAAGTTCTTGTTTACCATCCTGTCATAGTTCCGTGCGTTAGCAAGGTGGCTCAGTTGGCAGCGCACTCGCCTCACACACTGACTGTCCATGGTTCCATTCCGGCACGGGTGGAAACGTTGGCCTGTTTCCTGACACCTGCTTTTCCTGTTCACCTAGCAGTAAGTAGGTACCTGGATGTTTATCACCTTACACCTTCCTGTCACTGTTTCACCTAGCAGTAAGTAGTAACCCTGGGTGTTAGTAGACAGTGTGGGTGGCAACCTGGTGGACAAGATTGCAGGATCACAGTGGAAATAAGACGACCGTTGATGACCCCCTGCTTTCGGGGGGGGGGGGGGGGGGGGGGGGGCTCTTGGATTATCCTGGCTGCTACCCTCCCAAACCCGGTGTTATCCTGGGTGGCTAACCCTCCCTACCCTGGGTTATCCTGGGTGGCTAACCCTCCCTACCCTGGGTTATCCTGGGTGGCTAACCCTCCCTACCCCTGGGGTTATCGGGGTGGCTAACCTCCCTACCCTGGGTTATCCCTTCGTGCTAACCCTCCATACCGCTGGGTTATCCTGTTGGGCTAACCCTCCCTAACACCCTGGTTATCCTGGCTGGCTAACCTCCCTAACCCGGGGTTATCCTGGCTGGCTTATAACCCTCTCCCCTACCCTGGTTACCTGGCTGGCTAACCCTCCCTACCTGGGTTATCCTGGCTGGCAAACCCTCTCCCTACCCGGGTTATCCTGCTGGCTAACTCCTCCCTACCCTGGTTAACCCTGGCCTGGCTATCCCACCCTAACCCTCCCTGGGTTATCCCTACCTGACTAACCCCTCCGGAGTTAAAAATCTCCCCAACCAATTTTATCTTAATGTGGGATCTTCCCACATCATCAACAGGACTCCCCAGGTCTCACGTCCCTCACACGGAGAGGAACGTGAGGAGACAGAACCATGGGACATGTGCCTTCCCGTACATTCACTACTAACACCATTCTCTCTCCTCGCCTTTATTATTTCCCGTGAAGATCAGTGTGTGTTGACGAGCATGTTAGTAGGGTGGGCCAGTGGACAGACTCACTTTAAGGGTGGACCAGACTCACTGTTAGGGGTGGACCGAACTCAACCACTGTTAAGGGGTGGACCAGACACAACTGTTATGGGGTGGACCAGACTCACTGTTATTGGGTGGACCAGATTCCTTTTATTGGGCCGGGACCAGACTCGACTGTTATGGGGTGGGACGCAACTCCACTGTTATGGGGTGGACCAGATTCATTTGTAATGGGGTTGGACCAGATCACTGTTTAGGTGTGGACCAGACACACGTGTATGGGGTGGAGCCAGGTTCATTGTTTTTTATGGGGTTGGTACCAGACTCCACTGTTATGGGGTGGACCAATTCCACTGTTATGGGGAGACCAGATCACTGTTATAGTTAAGACCAGACTGGCACTGTTAGGGTGGACCTGACTCACTGTAATATGGGGTGGGACTCAGACTCAACTGTTTATGGGGGTGGAGAACCAACTCACTGTTATGGGGTGGACCAGATTCAATGTTAGGGGGGTGGACCAGATTCACTGTTATGGGGGTGGACCAGGACTCACTGTTATGGGGTGTAACCAGATTCACTTGTTATGGGGTGGATACCATATTCGACTGTATATTGGGGTGGACCCCAGATTCACTGTTATGGGGTGGACTCATACTCGACAGTTAATGGGGTGGGCACCCGACCAGATTCCACTGTTTATGGGGTGGACCAGATTCATTGTTATTGGGGTGGCCCAGCTCACTGTATGGGGCAGACCAGACTCACTGTAATGGGTGGACCAGATTCAACTGTTTATGGGGAGACCAGATTCCCTGTTAGGGGGTGGACCAGACTCACTGTTAAGGGGTGGACCAGAACTTCACTGTTATGGGGGTTGGGAGACCACACTTTATGGGTTTGACCAACCCACTGTTATGGTGTGGACGTATGTCTGTCTGGTTAGTTTCGAGGTCTTCTGGACTTTTGGGTTAAAAGGGGGTGTGGGGTGTGGAGATCGGGGATCATACTTGTACACTGTTGAAAGGGGAGACCCAGACGTCAATCACTGTTATTGGGGTGGACCACCACTGTTATGGTGTGTGGACCAGACCCACATAATGTATATAGAATCCCAGGAAAATTCCGAAATCCCCAAAAACGTCCAGAAGCAGAAATGGCGCTCTAGTAGCTGTGATCTATCTCTTTTTTCTGTCCCTTTCTTTCCCTCTCCTGGTCCCCTCTTCTCCGTCTCTCCCCCCTCCACACGGACTATCTAGGAGAGGAGACCCCCGCCCGAAGACCCCATGTTCAATACCATACACCATGGAGTACGCACAACACTGGCATGATGTCAGGTGCCACTTGGCGAGGGTGCCACCCTCCCGGGGGGGTTCCAAAGCAACATAGATTAGGTCACTGCCGACGAAATTTGTCTTCAGGCTCTCTTATGGATGTACGGCAAGGAGGATCATAATTACAATATCATCCAATGTGGAATATTTATTATCCCAGAGAATGATTTCCCATTGGGAGATAGAAAACAACTTTTTTTCCTTAACATTTGCAGTGGGGATTGAAATCAATCACCTTGCAGATTGGAATTGTCAATGGGAAGATACCTCTTTCCCCACGATGACCCCACCAAGGCTCCGGAAACTAAGATTACAAGAGTAAAGCCCAAGATCTCCATCTTACACAGACAAGAGCCATGTAGCCATCACACACTAGCAGCAATAGAGTGTTTAAACAAACCGATAGGCCCAGCGCACGTTTGAACCACTCGGGCCCAGTATAAGCTTCGGGTCGTTCCCCGCTGGTGGTGGTAGTGCTGGTGTGTCACCAGAGGGATCGTTTTGGGCCAGCAGGATTGTTTGAACAGACATCAATAGATTATGTTGACGTGCCAACGCTTGGTTATGTCCACCCCCACCCCCCCCGGGTCCTGGGGAATACGCTTGCCATTCTGGGTGTTTACCATAATGTATACTCTTGAACACCCAAGTGGAAGATATGTGTGTGTACTACTTTGTTACTCACCTATTGGGTTATATGGGTCGATTTCAACACAGCTCCTGGTTTCTGTCGATGTGTTTACCTCAGCGTATTTGTGGACTGTAGGGGGCGATTTTTAAACAGCTGTCCTCCCATGTTTCCTGTCTATTGTGTTTACACGCCTCCCCCCCTACTCACTACTAAACTATCCCCATCTAACAGACTCCAACAATTATTTTTGGTCAATAGGTGTGTTCATTCATCACAGCTCCGTGGCCCCCGGTGTTTGAATATCTAATGGAGGGTGTAACAACTCTAAATAAAAAAAAATAATCTATCACAACAATTCTCTATATATAACACAATACGACACACACTCTCACGACACCAACAAACACACACACACACGTCACACCACAACACAGCACACCACGTTCACACGAATCACACACACATCGACACCCACACACAGCACGACAACCCTATCCCCCATGTTCTCTCGCACCTGCCCCGGACCTGTGTACCCCATTCCAGTCCTCGCAGTGTTTCATACCGAGCCCGACCGAGAACGGGCTCCTCTAACCACACCCCAGGCGTAGATCAGACCATACCAATATCAACCTAACTCCATCCCTGCACCTTGCGCCCACCGTGGTTCCAGACTCGTCTGGTGCTACCTGGCAACCAGAGAGTTGCCACCTTGTGGCCCCTCTGAATATTATCCATGAATGTTCATCAATTATATTAATGTGGATCAAGGTAACATTTGGGTACCCCAGTTAATACTGAGACCCAATACAACTTTACCAACTGTTGTAGACAATCATTAAGACGTCCTAACAAGATCAATAAGACGTTGAAGTCAGGAGTCAGGGTCATAGTTTCATCAGGTGCATCACCTGGTATTTAAATCACACCGAGGGTAAATAAATCGCAGGATAATCCAAGGAACTAAGCAGTGTGATTGTTTACCGTTTATACCCCAGGTTTCGTGTTTTCCCTCTCCTCAGGATTTCTGGGCACAAGGTTTTAATCTAAATTGATAGGTACCTACCTGCATGTCAGGTAATAGGAACATGAGTTAGGTGACACAAAGAGTGAAAAATTGCCAGGATATCTGGCTGGTACAATACCCCATTATTGCTATTACTGGTTCGAGAACCGAAACGGTCGGACTCAAGCTTTTTTCTATTCTCTCCTAGGTGCGGGTTATTTTGTGAAGAGGTGTAAGGGGGCTACATGCACAGAACCGAACTCTTTGGAGACCAATGAGTTTGTACTCCTTGGAACACAACAGGCGAGAACGACACATCAACAAGCAAAACCCTGGAGAATTCTGGAGCAACTGGTGCCACATACTCACAATGAAACCTTTGTATGACAGCCAAGTACCTGGCATGATTAATACCTCCTCTATCCTTAATTATTATTAGCTATTAAGAGGGATGTGGGCTGCACTACCGACACCAGTGTGGGTACACTAAACGCAGGGAAGGCACGATCGCTCCTTCCACTGACTACCACAGCAGCCCAGGGCTAAAGGGAAGGCGAAGTGTGGTGTATTGTATGTGTGTTATATAGTTTGTGTGTGGGTATTAAGGGTGATGGCCCTTTGTTTTACCAGGGTCGCCCCGCCCACTGAATCCCTGGCAAGGGCCAGGGCAGCCGCCCTCACAAGACTGTCAGTGAAGGACAGTCTGACACAGGCCGCCTCACTCACACCATCATGGTAAGGGCTTTTCGCTCCCACTTGATCTTGGTCTGTTCATAAACCTTATTTTTGTATTTGAGTGAGCTATAAGTAGTGTAGTAGTAACAGATAGTAGTAGTGAGTAGTAGTTAACAGTGGTAGTAGTAGTAGTAGATAGTGTAACAGGGGTGGTAGTAAGCAGTAATAGTAATAGAAGCAGCAGCAATGGTATTTAAACAACAGTCGGTAAGCAGGAGCAGTAGTGGTAGAAGAGGGGTAGTAATAGTCATTGTGATGGTCCTATAATAGTAAAATGCAGTAGTAGTAGATATAAGTAGAAGTAATAGTATGTAGAAGTAGGAACGAATATGTATTCTAGACCAGTAAGAGTTCGCCAAATCTACGCCACCAAGGGTCTAACTATTTTCACAAATAATAAAGCCTAAACTGATTCTTCAGAATAATGGTGTGTCGTAATTATTTTATTGCATACCATTGGTGATGGGGCCCTTTCTGGAGGGGCCCAGGGGCCCCTTCCCTAAATCCGGCCCAGCATACATATGTACATAATCAAGCCTCACAAACCAGTATATAAACCCCCCACTGTAAGACGAGCGTCAGTTTGCACTTATCGCATGTAGGGCGGTGATGCCGCTGCCGCCCTTCCCTATCACCCCACACAGCCGGCCCACACTAACCACAGTGACCTACCAGAAAGTGGCCGTGGGTCAGGAGTTTTCCCCAGCGGTTCCCTATTGCAGTCCCTTCGTGCAGCCTCAGTTAATCAAAACCACGTAAGTAGGATAATTCCTGTCATGTATTTCTCATTACTTCTCTAGAGAAAGCTTGGTGTGAGCAGGCGCTGTGGTGACAGGCTATATAACCGGCTATATTAACAATCGGCTGTGGTAGACTGTTGTAACATGCAGAATCAGATTTCAGAATCTGATGCGCAACATTCCAGCAATCCAGCCTAGCATTTTGACATCTATTTACAGGTTAAGGATTCTAACTTTATTGGCAACAATAGCTGTATTACTACATCAAAGCTCATTTGAAAAGCATCGTCTCTCTTCTCTCTCTCTCCACGTCCCCTCTCTCTCATCTCCCTCCTCCTCTCTCCCCCTCTTCTCTCTCTCTCTCTCTCCCCCCTCTCTCTCCCCCTCCTCTTCTCATCCCCTCCTCTCACTTCTCTCCCCCTCCCTCTCCCTCTCCTCGCCTCCTCTCTCTCTATCTCTCTGTCTCTCTCTCCTCTCTCGTCTCTCTCCCTCTCTCTCTCCTCTCTCCCTCTCTGCTCTCTCCTTCTCACACTCGTCCTCCTCTATCTACTCCCTCTCTCGTCTCTCTCTCCTTTCTCCTCTCAAAGTGTCTGTCTCTCTCTCTTCTCTCTCTGTCACTCTCTCTCCTCTCTCTCTCCTCCCATCTCTGCCTTCTTCTCTCCTCTCTCTCCTCGTCACTCTCTCCTCTCGTCCACTCTCCTCCTCGCTCTCTCCCTCTCTCTCCTCATCCTCTCTCACCTCTTCCTCTCCTCTCCACTCTCTCCCTCTTTCTCTCTCTCCTCCTCCCCTCTCTCTCCCCTCTCTCTCTCTCCCTCTCCCTCTTCTCTCTCTCCTCTCCCTCTCTCTCTCCTCCTCTCTCTCTCTCCCTTCTTCCCTCATTTTTTATTTTTTTTTTATTTATTTTTTTTTTTTATTTTTTACAAACAGGGTTTAGACAAGGTTAAGGATCCCTAGCTTTATTGACAGCTTTTACAGGTTAGGAATCCTAACTTATATTGGCAAGCTAAGAGCTGTTACCTACATCATCTCCCCAAAATTTGAAAAGCATTTTTGTTATGAGTACATACAAGTAGGGAACAGGATGAGTTGTAGTCCTCTGTGGGCCAGCATTTTTTCCATTTGGATCAACTTGACGTTATCCTCGTTGACATCATTATGCTGTACGAAGTGTTCCATACTCGAGTCATCCTGGTATGTATGACTCAGATGGAGTGAACCATACCCCCGGCCGGGATTGAACCCGCGGTCATAGAGTCCTTCAAAACTCCAGCCCGTCGCTCTAACACCACTAGAACCAGCTACTCCACAATATAGTGGCTAGCTGGTCAATGGTTAAGCGCGACGGCTGGAAGTTTTTGAGACTCTAGACCGCGGGTTCAATCCCGGCCGGGGTACGGTTTATTTGCAATCGGTCATTAAAACGATTTCTAAGTCAGATGGCGTGATTATCTGGAGAAGGTACAGCCAAGTGACGTTGCTGCTTTCTCTGTCCTGCCCGCATGTGGCATGAAATGCTTGTTTTCATCACACACCTGTCCTCGAATGGATTCCAAGTGTGGTATTGTTGACAATATTGGCCTTGTACATAACAGTACGGCCACCCACATCCCTCCTATGTTTAAGGCTCTGCCTGAAATGAACAGATCTATCCGGAATGGGTCCCGGCGAGAGATTGAGACGTCTTGCTCTTTTCTCTACTCTTTCAAGCAGTCGCAGATTGAAGGGGGGGCAGGTCAAACCACGAAAGTTGGAGCATACTCAAGGTGTGAGCGAACTTGAGCCTCGTACAGGATCTGCAAGCAACCCCTACTGTCAAGCAGATCGAGTTAACGCGAAGTGCTGTAGCTTCCTGGTGCCTTGTTTGCAAGATTTACAACATGGTTCTTCATGGTTTATTTTGGAGTCAAATTTCACACCCCAAGGGATATCGACTTTTCTTCTCCAGGTGCCAACCTCGTCCCTTCATCCTTACTACTTGCGCCAGCATTATACCATCATGGTGCCTATAGAATCGAACATCATTTGCCGTTTTTTTTCAGGTGCAATGTTACTTGCCATCTATTTCCCCAAGCTGATATAGCTCTCAGCTGGTGATTGATGTAGCTTAGAGCAGGGCTGCATTTCTTTCTCTTTGATAAGTGAATGTCGTGTACAGTCGTCTGCATATGCAGTGATTCTGGGATGAGATGAAGAAGGTCGTTGACGTAGAGCATTGCGGGATAAGGAGCAGTGGACCCCAGCACACTTCTTGTGGAAACGCTTGCCCAATGGATGCCTGCGATCCGTTCCATTAGTAACTACACTTAGAGATCTACCATAAGGTAATCACTGAGTAAGACATAGCGTAGAGCCCACTTCCCAGTGCTTGAATTTTGCTAAGAGGCCCTGGTGCCACACCCCGTCGAAAGCGCCAGCAATGTCCAGAGGCTACCCACCCAGGCTGACCTTTGGATTCATCCATTGGAACTGGTGCCACTTAGTGGAGAGGTTTAACAACAGATCCGCACAGAGTAACCTTTCCTGAAGCCAATGTGAGATCAAAAGTAGTGAGATAGTTGTAGTCAAAAAAAATCTGTCCATTTGGTCTTGAGATTATTGTCTCAAGATCTTACCAGTGATTGTCAGTAGTGACACTGGTCTGTAGTTTGCTGATTTCTGCTTCTGCCTCTTTTTGGTGAACAGGGACTACATATCCTCATTCCATGGATAGGCCATTTACCAACACACTGTACTAGGTCAGTGCTGAAAATGCTAGTTAGAGTTGCTGCTAGCAGGTCTGTGCACATCTTCTCAACAATCTTGGCTCACTTGTCTGGGCCCACATCCTTTTCTCGGTCCAAGGTGATTAAGAAGGAAAATGCAAACCTCCCCTGCCTTATTTGTCACCGACAGGACAGTTTGGTGACACAGTTCTTGCATCTTATCCAAGGATGTCCCTTGCTGGATCAGGAACTTGCATTTTGGTAGCAAAAAGTGTCATGCAGCAAAGGAGTCCGCCTTCTCTTGACTACTAGTAGAGGTTGGTCCCATCCAGTTCGATTTAGAGGTGGAATAAGTTCATCAGTCAGATAACCCTTGTCTGTCCCTTGACCAGGGGACCACCATGTTTTGGGAGCCAACCCTACCAGATGCAAACTTTCTTTTAGTGTCCCACCTCGCCAATTAGTAATGGCCCACTTTTGAACATCATCACCCATATGCCTACAGCCTTGCATTGTTGCAAAAGTTACCTGATATAGGTGGTAGTATGTCTCTATAATACCCTTCGCCATGCATTGTTACTTAGCAGAAGCAGCCTCTCAACAAGGAAAGCCAAACCAAGGCTGATCTGTAGGCTTCGTCACATATTGCCGGTGAGGAATGTGTTCTTGTTTGCAGATTAAGGATGTGTCCAGTGAAGGCTTCACTTGGTTGTCAACATCCCCCTGGAGAAGAGCATTCCAGTCGGTGGAGGCGAGCATCAGAGCACAGGCTTGGCCCAATTACCTCTTTTTCCCATAGCCAGGATGTGCGTGTGGACTTCCCAACCACTCGTTTCGTGTGGATCTTAATTGTTAAAAACAGCCTTGTGTGGTCAGACGATCCAACGTATCCGAGGGGTTGACAAGTGACTATGGCTTCTGCCCGATCACTCACGAAACATACTGGTCAAGGGAGGAGCCAGAGATATGAGTAGGGAAATCAACAAAGTTTCCTCCATGTCAAACACTGCAAGAAGGGTTCATCAAAGTCTCTGATCAATAAGGTGCTGGTTTGAGGTAACCAACAATTAAAATATGTTGCCAGTTGTGTTGTATCAAATTGAGTCAATGATTTTCCATAGGAAGTTGTAGGGTCGCATGTTGCCCACTGAGGTCTGTAAACATTGCACACGCTGCTAGTACATAGGTACCAGGTATATACAGAGCTTGAAAGAACATCATTTCAAGATGTGTAGGGTGGCAACATCTATGTGCTGGGCATGAACGACTTTTAAGAAGCCACACAACCCAAGCAATCACACCTCCGTTGCCCTTGGCCTGTCTCTCGTCACTTTCCTCCATCCCTGAGGTTTAGCCAGCAATTCTTGGCAAAAATTTTACTGGAGTCCTCATCTCCGGAAAAATGTTTCAACAACAGCTATCATGTGTCGGGACGGTCGAGTTGATCACAAGCTATGGTGTGCGCCACCTCCAAACATTAGTAATGAAAAACCTCTAAATTGGCCGACAGGCTGCTGATAGACAGTCTTCCTCATGATGAAGTGGACAGCAATCAGGGTGGAGGGAGAGACGGGCATGATACCTGTAGCCTCCGCAATACTCTAACCAGGGGGTCCGGGAACTGCGGCCCGCTATCAGGGAAGTAGTCTGTGGACATGTCAACTGCCCAATCCCCCCCTGCATGGCTGGATAGGCGTAACTCGAGGGTTCCCTGTGCGAGTTAAATCCCAAATCAAGATCCTTCAGGTTTGTTCAGAAAACCGTCTCAAACCAGGTGTGGCCCTGTCTGTCAAGATCCTTTTTCTTTCCTACCCTGTCCTCCTTATGTCCTTTCCTTGAAGCAGTAGTTACAACCTGTTTACTCGCAGCAGTAGTTTGGGCAGAGTGCCACCCTTCCCGGTGACAGCGCAGGCCCAGCCTAGGTGCCTGTGGAGGTGGACTTGATTTGTTGAACCACCTGTGTTTTCGTCAGATTTGTCCTCGATTCTGCCGCGGAAACTGTGTTAGTGAGGGTGAAACGGCGGTAGATGACTTCCTCCACCACGTCCTTCCTCCAGCGTCCTCTACCCCGCCCTCTACCAGTTCTGACAGATGTGTCCCTGCTGTTCGAACTTTTTTCGGCGTAGCAGTGTTCAGGTGCAGTGAAAGTTTCCCTGATCCCTAACCTGCAAAAACGCAACCGTATCTCCCTGGTGGAGAAAGCTCCTGGCTCAGAGCTGCTGTCGAAGGCACTACTACCAGATTCTAATAATAGTATCCGCAGGTGAGCTGACAGGCGTAGGATCAGGGATGGTTATGTGCACTGTCCAAGAGACTGTCAGATGGCTGAAGCAGAGATGTCAGGTGTAGGAGAAATTAACAGATTCCAAGCTGTCCCACGTTGCTGGAAGAGGATTTGTTGTTCCCCTCTGGTTTGTGGTCAGAGAATTGTGTTAGAATTCCCAAGGAGCGTTTTTGAACTCTGTCAGTCTGAGGACCTTAGGGCAAGCACAGAAATCTCCCCAAACCAGATGGTTTACCCCCGAGTTAACTTCAGTGTGGGACTTCCAGTCTATGTCAATATAGTGTCCCAACATCAGGCTGAGGCAACATGCCGTTCACTTGAGGTGGCCATTGCACTGGTCCTTCTACATAGCTTGTAGTTACTAATGATTTGAGGAGCTCATTGAAGTGTCTTTCCCTGTGAGGGATTACTTAGCTGCAACTTTACAACACCCCAAGCCCCAAGAGGGCAGTCCATGACTTGGAACAGGATCCCCTGATTAGGACTTCTGAACCTTTCGCTTCCCCCCTCCTTACTCCAGCTTGTATCCACATATACCACGACACAGGAATAAGTATAAATCCTTAAATTTTCTGATATTTCCCACAACCTGGCTGCGCACAAAATTGCTTCTTCTGAGTGCAATCCCTGTGTGCATTAGTTGGAACAAGATTAGGCTTTCTTTACATCCAAGAAAGATCTTTGTCCCTTGTGTATACCCACAAACACTGCAGTAATCTACTGGGACAAGAGAATAGCCCAGAAAGCGTTAGATAATTCTTGCTATTTTGCGGAGTGAAGTCATCCCATAGAGGCTTGTAGAATTTGAAGTTCACAGGAGAGAGAGAGAGAGGGTGGGTGGTGATGACGTGGGTGGGGTGGAGTGTGGGTGTTGGTGGGTGGTTGTTTATATCACGGTGGGGTAGTGAGGCGGGCGGCAGTTGGGCCACTATCAGGAAGTGTTGCCCTCCTCCACTAATCCACTAAATAAACACGTGTTAATGGCTGTCCACTTTTTTTCCACTAAAGGAAAGGATGTTACAAACAAATCCACTTGTGTTGCATAGTATCCCGCCACGTTGTTTCTAAAGCAAAAACCAGATGCTAGTACAAAAGCACAAAACACACATAATAATTTTAGACTCTCTCTCTCCATCGTCACTCTCTCCTCCTCCGTCTCTCTCTCTCCGTCCCTCTCCTCCTTCTCCTCTTCCTCTTCCCTCTCCTCTCTCCCACCTCTCTCCTCCCCCCCTCTTTCTCTCTCTCCCCCTCTCTGTCTCTGTCTCTCTCCTTGTCTCTCTCTCTCTCTCTCCTCTCCTCTCATCACTGCTGTCCTCTCCCCTCCCCCCTCCTCCTCGTTCTCTCCTCCCCCTCCTCTCCTCTCCTCATCTCTCTTCTCCCCTCTCGTTCTTTCCCTCTCTCTCCTCCTCTCTCCCTCTCCCTCTCTCTCTGTCTCATCTCTCGTCTCTCTGTCGCTTACTCTGTCCTTCTCTGTCTCTCCCTCTGTCTCTGTCTTGTCCTCTCCCTCACTCTTCTGCCTCTTCTCCTCTCCTCATCCTCTCTCTCTCCTCCTCCCCTCCTTCTCCTTCCTCTCATCTCTCTCTCACACCTCTCCCCTCCCTCCTCTCTCTTCCCATCTTCCTCCCTCTCTCCTTCCTCTCTCTCTCTCTCTGTCTGTCTCTGTCTGTCTCCTGTCTGTCTCTCTCTCTCTCTCTCTCTCTCTCTCTCTCCCGCTCTCTCTCTCTCTCTCTCTTCTCTGTCTCTGAGGTCCTCCTTCTCCTGTCTCGCGTCTCAGTTCCTCTGTCTCTGTCTGTCTGTCCTCTCTCTCTCTCATCTCCCTCCCGCCCCCCTCTCCCCCTCCCCTCGCCTCTCTCTCTCCTCCCTCACATCCTTCTCGCCCTCCTCGCCCTCTCTCCCGCCTATGCCCCCTCTCTCTCCCCCTCCTCTCACGGTCCCCCCCTCCCCTCCCCTGCTCGTCTTCCCCTCCCCCTCCCCGGCTCCCCCCTCTCCTCTCCTCTCTCCTGCCTATCCCCTCCTCCCCCGCTCCCTCCCCCCCGTCCCTCCGCCCCCCGCCTTCTGCCCTCCCCTCGTCCCACTCCTCCCTCTTTCTACACTCCCTCTCTCGCTCTCGCTCTCCCCCTCCGCCCTTCCCTCTGCCTCCCTCCTCCCGGCCCGCCCCTCTCTCCTCCTCCCCCTCCCCATCCTCCTCCCCATCCTCTTCGCTCTCCCCGCATTCTCTCCTCCTCTCCACCCCGCTCCCCCCCTCTCCTCTCTCCTCTCACCCCTCTCCCTCCTCACCCTCCTTCTCTGCACTCCTGGCTCTCTCTCCGCTCCAGCTCTCTCCCCCCGCGTGACTCACCCGTCGGCTCTCTGCCTCTCCACGTCGTCTTCATTCCCACCCTCCTCACTCTCCCTCTCTCCCCTCCTCGATATCGGGCTCGGTCTCTCCTCTCCCTCGTCCCGCCTCCTCCACTCCTCGTCTCCGCCCATCTTCCCGCCTCCTCCTTCACTCTCTCCTCCCTCTCTCCCGCTTCCCTCTCCTCGTCACTGTCTCGGCTCCCCACCCTCCTCCATCTCCTCTCCTCCTCCCTCTCTCTCGTCTTCTCTCTCTCCTCTCTCTCTCGTCTCTCTCGTCTCCCTCACGCACCCCGTTCGTCCTCAACTCTCCTCTCCCTCTCTCTCTCTCCTCCTCTCTTCCTCTCTCTCCTCTCTCCTTCTTACTCTCTCTCTCTCCTCTCTCTCCCATCTCTGCCTCTCTCATCTTCTCCTCTGTCACTCTCTGTCTCTGTCACTCACTTGTCACTGCCGCCTCTCTTTCCTCTGTCCTCTCTCTCTCCTCTCTCTCTCTCTCTCCTCTCTCCCCTTCTCTCCTCCACTCTTCCTCTTACAGCATCTCTGCGCTCTCCCCTCTACCTCTCTCTCTCTCTCTCCTCTCTCCTCTCTTAGAGGGAGACTGGCGAAGAGCTCTTGATCCGAGAGCAGGCGCTGCTTTTCCTCCCCGTCCTCGAATCAGAACTGGTTGCATACCTTCCCTTACGGGTTTATGCCCCCCTGATTATTTGGGAGCCAAGAAACGAAGGTGAGCATAGAGAATGAGCCTAGAGAAAAGTGCCTTAGAGAAGATGACCCTTAGAGAAGTGAGCTTAGAGAAGTGACTTAGAAAGTTAGATTGAGAGAAAGAGCCTAGAGAAGTGAGCTTAGAAGAAGTGAGCTTATAGAAGTAAACTTAGATAAGTGCGCTTAAGAAGAAGTGAGCTATAGAAGTAAACTTAGCGAAGTGACTTAGAGAAGTCTGAGTTTAGAGAAGTGGAGCATAGAGAATGAGCTTAGCGAGTGAGATTAGATGAAGTGAGGCCTAGAGACATTGAGCTTAGAGAAGTGAGATTAGAGAAGAGAGCATAAGAAGAGATCTTAAGAAGTGAGCTTAGAGAAGTGCGACTAGAGAAGTGAGCCTAGAGGAAGTGGACATAGAGGAAAGTGAGATTAGAGAAAGTGAGTTTAGAGAAGTGAGCTTAGAGAAGTGAGCTTAGAGAAGTGAGATTAGAGAGTAGAGATTAGAGAATTGAGCCTCGAGAAGTGAAAATTAAGAAGTGAGCTTAGAGAAGTGAGCTTCTAGAAGTGAGCTTAGAGAAGTGAGCTTAGAGAAGTGAGACTACTAGAAGTGCCTAAAGAAGTGACTATAGAGAAGATATGAGATAGGAGAAGTGGATTTAGAGCAGTGAGTTTTAGAGAGAAGTGCGCTTATAGAAGTGAATTAGAAGAGAGCTGATAAGAGAGTGGAGCCCTAGAGACGTGCGCCTAAGAGAAAAGTCAGCTGAGATACGTGAGCTTAGAGAAGTGAGCTAGAGAAGTGAGTCATCGGAGTGATCTTAGAGAAGGGGGAGATTCGAGAATTGACCCAGAGACGTGAGCTTAAAGAATGAGCTTAGAGAAGATGAGCTTAGAGAAGTGAGCAAAGAGAAGTGGCTTAGCGAAGTGAGATTAGGAGAAGTGAGCTTAGAAGAAGTGAGCCTAGATCAAGTGAGCTTAGAGAAGTAAGCTTAGAGAAGTGAGCTAGAGAAGTGAGCCTTAGAGTAATTTGAGCTTATAAAGTGGAGCTTAGAGAAGCCGAATATTCGAGAAGAGAGCTTAGAGAAGAGAGCCTAGCGAATGAGCTTAGAGAAGATGAGCTTAGAGAAGGATGCTAGAGAAGTTAGCTTAAGACAAGTTAGCCTTAAGTAAGTGAGCGTTAGGAGAAGTGAGCTTAGAGAAGTGAGCTTAGAAGAAGTGAAGCTTAGAGAGAAGTGAGCTTAGCAGAAGTTAGTCCTAGAGAAGTGAGTCTAGAGACAAGAAGAGAGCTTAGAGAAGTGAAGCCTTAGCGAAAGTGAGCATAGAGAAGTGAGCCTAGAGAAGTGAGCCTAGAAAAGAGAGCTTACAGAAATGAGCCAGAAAAGCGACCTTAGAAAAGTTGGGTCTGGAAAAGGAAATGAGAGAGAGAAAGATGTAACCCCTAGGGGGTCACGCCCCCTCGGTCCAGCCTCCTGATGTTCCAGGGCCTGATCAACCAGGCTGTTCCGCCACTGCCGCACCCAGTCCATCGTAGTAACCACAGCCTGCTGGATTCCAGCACTGATATCAGGAACTTAACCGGCGTGAAAGATTCGGGACCTCTGAACACTCGTTCGACCATTCCTCTCTTGTGTGTTCTGGCGCCCTTCTGCTTGTTAGTGAAAGGTATTGTTGCACCGGTGTCACGTCAGTCGTTGAGAACAGGGAGAAGGGCACCGATATTTCCCAGGATTTTTTCCGGTGGAAATTAGCTGTATCTTTCTCGCGCCTATTTTATAAGGAGTAGAGTTTGAAGGTACTTGAGGTGTTCACAGTAGTTGAGATGTGTGAGTGTACACGTTACATGATGATTCACTGTACGTTTTCTAGCACACGCATTGTCGTCTACCTTGAAGGTTCTGTCAGTATAAAGCATATAAAACCAGCCTGTCTTGAACAGTTCTGTCAGTATACAGCATATAACCAGCCGTGTCTTGAACATTGCTGGTCAGTATACAGCAGTATAACCACCTGTCTTGAACATGCTGTCATATACAGCAGTATATCAGCCTGGTCTTCAAGACAGCTGTAGTATACAGCATTATAACAGGGCCTGTCTTCAAGACAGCGTCAATATACAGTGCAGTATACCAGCCTGTCTTCAAGACTGCTGTCAGTATACAGTAACATTAAAACCCAGCCCTGTCTTCAAGACTGCTGTCAGATACAGCTGTATATCAAGCCTGTCTTCCAAGACTGCTGTGTCATTATACCAGCAGTATACCAACCTGTCTTCAATACTGCTGTCAGTTTACAGCAGTATAACCAACCTTCTATCCAAGACTGGACTGCTGTCGTATACAGCAGGTATAACCAACCTGTCTTCAGACCTGCTGTCAGTTAACAGCATATCCCAGGCCTGGTTCTTCAAGACTGCTGTCAGTATCCAGCAGTAAACCAACCTGTCTTCAAGACTGCCGTCGTATACAGCAGTATCACAACCGTCTTCACAAGACTGCTGTCAGTATACAGCCGTATAACCAGCCTGTCTGCAAGACTGCTGTCAGTATACAGGCAGTAAAACCAGCCTGTCTATCAAAAACTGCTGTCAGTAAAACAGCCGTATACCACCAGATCCCTTCAAGACTGCTGTCATATACAGCAGTCTACCACCAAACTTCCAGACTGGCTGGCATATACAACAGTATACCAGCCTGTCTTCAAGAACTGATGTTCCAGTATACAACAGTATACCAGCTGTCTTCAAGACTGCTGACAGTTATACAGCAGTAATACCATCCTGTCTTCAAAGAACTGCTGTCAGTATACAACGTATAACCCATCCTGGAGAGAGCAAATAAACTTGAAGATACCGACACTTTTCATCAGCATCATCCTGTTCTCTAGAAAGTTCTTGTTTACCATCCTGTCATAGTTCCGTGCGTTAGCAAGGTGGCTCAGTTTGGCAGCGCAGCTCGCCTCATACACTGACTGTCCATGGTTCCATTCCGGCACGTGGAAACGTTGCCTTTTCCTGACACCTGCTTTTTTCCTGTTTCACCTAGCAGTAAGTAGGTACCTGGATGTTTATCACCTTACACCTTCCTGTCACTGTTTCACCTAGCAGTAAGTAGTAACCCTGGGTGTTAGTAGACAGTGTGGGTGGCAACCTGGTGGACAAGATTGCAGGATCACAGTGGAAATAAGACGACCGTTGATGACCCCCTGCTTTCGGGGGGGGGGGGGGGGGGGGGGGGGCTCTTGGATTATCCTGGCTGCTACCCTCCCAAACCCGGTGTTATCCTGGGTGGCTAACCCTCCCTACCCTGGGTTATTCCTGGGTGGCTAACCCTCCCTACCCTGGGTTTTCCTGGTGGGCTAACCCTCCCTACCCCTGGGGTTATCGGGGTGGCTAACCTCCCTACCCTGGGTTATCCCTTCGTGCTAACCCTCCATACCGCTGGGTTATCCTGTTGGGCTAACCCTCCCTAACACCCTGGTTATCCTGGCTGGCTAACCTCCCTAACCCGGGGTTATCCTGGCTGGCTTATAACCCTCTCCCCTACCCTGGTTACCTGGCTGGCTAACCCTCCCTACCTGGGTTATCCTGGCTGGCAAACCCTCTCCCTACCCGGGTTATCCTGCTGGCTAACTCCTCCCTACCCTGGTTAACCCTGGCCTGGCTATCCCACCCTAACCCTCCCTGGGTTATCCCTACCTGACTAACCCCTCCGGAGTTAAAAATCTCCCCAACCAATTTTATCTTAATGTGGGATCTTCCCACATCATCAACAGGACTCCCCAGGTCTCACGTCCCTCACACGGAGAGGAACGTGAGGAGACAGAACCATGGGACATGTGCCTTCCCGTACATTCACTACTAACACCATTCTCTCTCCTCGCCTTTATTATTTCCCGTGAAGATCAGTGTGTGTTGACGAGCATGTTAGTAGGGTGGGCCAGTGGACAGACTCACTTTAAGGGTGGACCAGACTCACTGTTAGGGGTGGACCGAACTCAACCACTGTTAAGGGGTGGACCAGACACAACTGTTATGGGGTGGACCAGACTCACTGTTATTGGGTGGACCAGATTCCTTTTATTGGGCCGGGACCAGACTCGACTGTTATGGGGTGGGACGCAACTCCACTGTTATGGGGTGGACCAGATTCATTTGTAATGGGGTTGGACCAGATCACTGTTTAGGTGTGGACCAGACACACGTGTATGGGGTGGAGCCAGGTTCATTGTTTTTTATGGGGTTGGTACCAGACTCCACTGTTATGGGGTGGACCAATTCCACTGTTATGGGGAGACCAGATCACTGTTATAGTTAAGACCAGACTGGCACTGTTAGGGTGGACCTGACTCACTGTAATATGGGGTGGGACTCAGACTCAACTGTTTATGGGGGTGGAGAACCAACTCACTGTTATGGGGTGGACCAGATTCAATGTTAGGGGGGTGGACCAGATTCACTGTTATGGGGGTGGACCAGGACTCACTGTTATGGGGTGTAACCAGATTCACTTGTTATGGGGTGGATACCATATTCGACTGTATATTGGGGTGGACCCCAGATTCACTGTTATGGGGTGGACTCATACTCGACAGTTAATGGGGTGGGCACCCGACCAGATTCCACTGTTTATGGGGTGGACCAGATTCATTGTTATTGGGGTGGCCCAGCTCACTGTATGGGGCAGACCAGACTCACTGTAATGGGTGGACCAGATTCAACTGTTTATGGGGAGACCAGATTCACTGTTATGGGGTGGACCAGACTCACTGTTATGGGGTGGACCAGACTCACTGTTATGGGGTGGACCAGATTCACTGTTATGGGGTGGACCAGACTCACTGTTATGGGGTGGACCACACTGTTATGGGGTGGACCAGATTCACTGTTATGGGGTGGACCACACTCACTGTTATGGGGTGGACCAGACTCAACATATGTATATAGAATCCAGGAAAACCCAAAAAGCCAGACAGAATGCCTGATTTCCCTTCTCCCCCTTCCACACGGACTATCTGAGGAGAGGACCCCATGTACATACCATAAAACAGGGTAGCTATATCTGGCTGGCAGTATCTGGCCTCCAGCAAGGGGGTACAAAGAGATTTGTCTCGCGAATTTGTCTCAGCTCCTTATGGTAATGTAATGGCAGGAGGAGTCATAATTAAATTATCATCCAATGTGGTATATCCCTGAGAAAGATTTCCCATTGGGAGGATGAGAAACAACTTTTTCTTAACATTTGCAGTGAGGATGTGAAATAATCAACATTGCAGTTTGGAATGGCAATGGGAATCCACTTTCACGATGACCCAGGCTCAGGATTCTAATTACAAGAGTAGAGCCCAAGGTCTCCATCTTCAGACAAGCCATGTAGCCATCACTAGCAGCAATAGAGTGTTATAACGAGAGGCCAGAGAGACGTTGATCACTATGGGAAGCAGTATTAGACTCGGTCGTTCCAGCTGGTGGTGGTAGGGATGGTGTGTCAGGCAGAGGGATCGTTCCAGCTGGATGTATAAACAACATCAATGATTATGTTGACGTGCCACGCTTGGTTGATGTCACCCCCGGCCTGGGAACCTTGCCATTCTGGTGTTTACATAATGTACTCTTGACCCAAGTGAAGGATATGTGTGTGTACTCACCTATTTGTGGTTGTAGGGGTCGATTCACAGCTCCTGGTTCTGTCTATGTGTTTACTTACATATTGTGGTTGTAGGGGTCGATTCACAGCTCCTGGTTCTGTCTATGTGTTTACTTACATATTGTGGTTGTAGGGGTCGATTCACAGCTCCTGGTTCTGTCTATGTGTTTACTCACATATTTTTGGTAATAGGGGGCGATTCACAGCTCCTGGCCCCGTGTGTGTGTATATATGAGTGTATATCTCTAAGAATATATATATATATAATATATATATAATATATAATATATATATAAATATATATATATATATATATATATAATATAAATATATATATATATTCAAGACACTGGGAAGCGCTTAGCACGTAAGGGTCACAATGCCTTCAGAATGGAAGGTAATCACACCTTCGACGAGTTCCCAGAGTTTTCCTGCTCCTGGAGCCCGACCTTGGTCCAGACTCGTCTGGTGCTAGCCTGGTCAACCAGAGAGTTGCTACTGGTGGCCCCTCTGACCCAACGTATCCCTCACAGCCTGGCTGATCAAGAGGGAGTGTAGCTCCAAGTCCTTGGATCAATAAAACAACCTAGAGATTATTACTGGGTGAACCAAAATTTCCTCATCGACACCATGCCCAGCCCTTCTAGGGTATGGTAGGTGCCTGAGCCCGAGCCTTTAGCTCATAAGACTGTCATTCCCATTTGCCCCCTTGTGGCGGGGATGGCAGACCAGAGAGGCCTAGCTTGTGGCTAGGCCTGGGGACAGTTGGTCCCAAAGATGAGGAGGTACTTGTGCCTCCTCCCATGGGAGACTTAGGTCTCAGACACTCCCTAAAGAGGGAGCCAAGGCCGGGCCACCACTTGGACAAGGCCCGGGCCGGGAGAATACCGGCGAATATTTAATAATAATTACACCTTTCATAATAATTCAATATAATAATTTTGAGGCTGATAATTGCTATGAACTTCTAATAATTACGTTAAAATTTAGTTGATGTAGTTTACTGTAGCCGGAAATGTATTATCAGCTGTTGTCTTAACGTCAACATTCAAGTGTATTTCCAGCTTAATTATATTAATATAATTGTTGAATATTATCCCTAAATGTGTTCATCTATTATATTAATGTAATCAAGGTAACATTGGTACCCCAGTTATTACTGAGACCCAATACAACTGTAACACTGTAGTGTTGACATCATTATGACGTCATAACAATGGTCATTAAGACGTTGATGTCAGAGTCAGGGTCATAGTTCATCAGGTCATCACCTGGATTATCCACCGAGGGTTAATAATCCAGGATAATCCCCCAAGGAACAAAGCAGTGTGATTTGTTTACCGTGTTATCCCAAGTTCGTGTTTTCCCAGGATTCTGGGCACAGGGTTAAGCTAAGGGATAGGTACCTACCTGCTGGTCAGGTAAAGGAACAGGTGTTTAGGTGACACAAAGAGTGAAAAATCAGGATACACTGCCTGGCTGGTACAATAACCCATTAATTGCTAGTTAATGGTTCGAGAACCGAAACGTCGTCTAGCTCTATTCTCCTAGGTGCGGGTTATTTGTGAAGTGTTAAAGCGACATGCTCAGAACGCGACTCTGGAGTCCATTGAGGTGTACTCACTTGGAACACAGGTCGAGAAAGACACATCACACAAGCATTACCTTGAGAATTCTGGACAACTGGTGGCCAAATACTCACACTGAACCTGTGTATGACAGCCAGATCCTGGCATGATTAATACCTCCTCTGTCCAATTATTATTATTACTATTATGAGGGATGTGCTACACCCGTGTGGGTACACTCATCGCAGGGAAGGCTCGATCCTCCTTCCACTGACTACCACAGCAAGCCAGGCTAAAGGGAAGGCAAGTGTGTGTATGTGTATGTGTGTATATATGTTTGTGTGTGGTAGTTAAGGGTGATGGCCCTTGTTTACCAGGGTCCCCGCCCACTGATCCCTGGCAAGGGCCAGGGCAGCCGGCCCTCTCAGAGCTGTCAGTGAAGGACAGTCTGACAGCTGCTGCCTCTCTCACACCATCATGGTAAGGCTCGCTCTCTGATCTTGTTCTGTTCTTAAACTTATTTTTGTATTTGAGTAGCTATAGTAGTAGTAGTAGTAGTAACAGTAGTAGTAGTAGTAGTAACAGTGGTAGTAGTAGTAACAGTGGTAGTAGCAGTAATAGTAATAGTAGCAGCAGCAATGGTAACAGTCGTAGCAGTAGCAGTAGTGGTAGTAGCAGGGGTAGTAATAGTCTTGGTGATGGTACTAGAAGTAGTAGTAGCAGTAGTAGTAATAACAGTAGTAGTAATAGTAGTAGTAGTAGTAGCATTTGTAGTAGTAACAGTAGCAGTTCGGACATATATACGACACCATAGGTACACTTTTATAATTAATATAGACAAAACGATTCTCAGTATAATGTGTGTCGTAATATTTTTCATCAATTGGTGTGGGGCCCCTTCTGGTGGGGGCCCAGGGCCCCTTCCCTAAATCCTGCCCTGCATACAAACGTACATACTCAACTCACACCAGTATATTATCCCACTGTAAGAGCGTCAGGTTTGCACTTCGCATGTGGGCGGTGATGCTCGCTGCCGCCCTCACCTATCACCACCACACTGCCGCCACCCCTACCACTGTGACCTACCAGAAAGTGGGCGTGGGGTCAGGAGGTTTTCCAGCGGTTCCCTATTGCAGTCCTTCGTGGCAGCCTCAGTTATCAACGTAAGTAGATTATCCTGTCATTATTTCTCATTACTCTCTAGAAAAGCTTGGTGTGACAGGCTGTGTGACAGGCTATATAACAGGCTATATAACAGGCTGTGGTAGACTGTGTAACATGCAGAATCAGATATCAGAATCTATGCCAACATTCCAGCAATCAGATCTGTTTCCACCAGACCTCTCAGAGATATCTGTCCACTCTCTTACCAACCAATGGAGTGGAATTTGTTCGGAATTCTCAATTATATACACATTATACAAAGACTAACTTAAGCTATATACATTCAATACACATTATGTATGCATGAGGCACTCTCTAAGGCTGGGGACGTTTGGCAAAATAGGTTGGATTTGCTAAAACTCTGGGTCAGGTAATTAGTATAGACACTGTCCAGTACTGTCGTTATGGTGGTATGGTCACCCACAGGATGATTGGTACTACCCAAATAGGTTGGATTTACTAAAATTGGGTAAGGTAATTAGCATAGGCACTGCTCAGTACTGTCGTTATGGTGGTATGGTCACCCACAGGATGACTGGTACTACCCAAATAGGTTGGATTTGCTAAAACTGGGTCAGGTAATTAGTATAGACACTGTCCAGTACTGTCGTTATGGTGATATGGTCACCCACAGGATGACTGGTACTACCCAAATAGGTTGGATTTGCTAAAATTGGGTAAGGTAATTAGCATAGGCACTGCTCAGTACTGTCGTTACGGTGGTATGGTCACCCACAGGATGACTGGTACTGTCCAGTACTGGCTGTGTGATATATGACCAACTCTACACCCTTAGATGGATAGATCTGCCTAGAAATGTAAGAACAAATACACAAAATCTATATAATAATAATAATTGCTATCATTTTATGGGTTCGCAGTGTGCGTTAGTATCGATGAATGAGGGAGTACATACCTTCAGTACCCAGGTGAATGTAGCAGAGCAGTTCTATGCCAAATGCATTCCCGTCACGCTACCCCAGCAGGTCTCCAGATTGCTTCTTCAGGCACCCCAACTGCCTGGACAAGTCCGGTTGGTAAACAATAATTGTCTCTGTCTCTGTCCCTCTGTCTCTGTCTCTGTGTCTGTCTCTGTTTCTCTGTCTTTGTCTGTTTCTCTCTCTCCGCTCACGTGCGCTCAAGAACACAAGCGTCCTCTAAGCATTTACACTCATTAATACCCAACAAGGACATCTATGCAGGCCAACACCTGAGTGGTGGTACTCCCATCACTGAGTGATGGAACTACCATTACAGAGTGATGGTACCCCCATTACCGAGTGATTAGTGCCTTTATCAACATCACAACTGACCGTCCAAGACAAATTGCAACACACGTGGACAGTGCCTCTCACGAAAGACCAGATATTATTATTATTATTATTATTATTATTATTATTATATTATTATATTATATTATTATTATTATTATTATTATTGTTATTATTATTATTATTATTATTAATATTATTATTATTACGTAAGCTGGCACCAGAATATTATTCTGTAGAGTGGCCGTTATTGATTGAATGGCCGTACTGAACAAGGTGGCCGTTCTTGCAGACTAAGCTTTTACGAATTGAAATTTATTAAGCGTGCTTTCAGCTTGTAAGCTTCAACGATTATAGCAGTAATTATTTTCCGTGTTATATGAATAATTGAGGCACTGGCGCTGCAAGATGTTGAATTATCTGGGACAAATGAACGAGGCAGGAGAGACAAGTTGAAAAAGAGGATTTTAATGGGAGCAGGAAACATGTTTCACTCTGTGTAGAGCTTTACCAAGTCATGTTTCACTCTGTGTAGAGCTTTATAAAGTCATGTTTCACTCTGTGTAGAGCTTTATCAAGTCATGTTTCACTCTGTGAAGAGCTTTATAAAGTCATGTTTCACTCTGTGTAGAGCTTTATAAAGTCATGTTTCACTCTGTGTAGAGCTTTATCAAGTCATGTTTCACTCTGTGTAGAACTTTACCAAGTCATGTTTCACTCTGTGTAGAGCTTTATCAAGTCATGTTTCACTCTGTGAAGAGCTTTATAAAGTCATGTTTCACTCTGTGTAGAGCTTTATCAAGTCATGTTTCACTCTGTGTAGAGCTTTATAAAGTCATGTTTCACTCTGTGTAGAGCTTTATCAAGTCATGTTTCACTCTGTGTAGAGCTTTATAAAGTTATGTTACACTCTGTGTAGAGCTTTATCAAGTTATGTTTCACTCTGTGTAGAGCTTTATCAAGTTATGTTTCACTCTGTGTAGAGCTTTATCAAGTTATGTTTCACTCTATGTAGAGCTTTATCAAGTTATGTTTCACTCTATGTAGAGCTTTACCAAGTCATGTTTCACTCTGTGTAGAGCTTTATCAAGTCATGTTTCACTCTGTGTAGAGCTTTATCAAGTCATGTTTCACTCTATGTAGAGCTTTATCAAGTCATGTTTCACTCTGTGTAGAGCTTTATCAAGTCATGTTTCACTCTGTGTAGAGCTTTACCAAGTCATGTTTCACTCTATGTAGAGCTTTATCAAAACCTGATAAATGAGACACATGTCTAACACATGTTTATCGTTGGGACGTTTCGCCACACACTGGCTTCATCAGTCGTACACACAGTGTTACACGAGTCTCTGAATTCATCAAGCCGTCGGTCCTCTGTACCATT
>NC_069486.1:12572307-12609807 GCF_026875155.1 Cherax quadricarinatus | reverse complement strand
GTGGGGTGGGGTGTGTGTGTGGGTGTGTGGTGTGTGTGTGTGTGTGGGTGTTTGGGGGTGGGTGTGTGTTGTTGTGTGTGTGTATGTGTGTGTGTGTATGTGTGTGTGTGTGTGTGTGTGTTGTGTGTGTGTGTGTGTGTGGTGTGTGGTGGGTGTGGGTGTGGTGTGGTGTGTGTGTGTGTGTGTGTGTGTGTGTGTGTGTGTGTGTGTGTGTGTGTGTGTGTGTTGCTACACTATTCTATATGCTAGTTACATTGTGGGAACACGAACATTGAATCATTACATCCCACAAGACACAACAATCAAATGAATCACCTTCTGTACCTCCCCACAGACTCAGTCATTGACAGTGATGGTGTCTGGGTGGCCCTGAGGTCTGACACTGGAGTCAGACGCTGGTCTGACGGCACTCTCTACAACCAGACTCAAATCGCTACATACTTCAATCTGTCTGATGCAAGTATCTCTGTCGAGTTACATTATCCTAGGTACTAACCCATTATTCTAAGTATTAACGTAGACCCACACTTATGGGACTCCCCTGTCATGTGCCTTTAGCATTCTATGGAGAGGGAGTATGGACACAGGGGCCATCCCACACTCACTAAAAGCAGCAGACATAGCCCCACTCCACAAAGGGGGCGATAAAGCAGTAGCAGAGAGTTACAGACCGATAGTGCTAACGTCCCATATAAAAATCTTTGAAAGGGTTCTAACTAGCAACATACCCATCTAGATACCCATCAGTTTCACATCCCAGGGCAACATGGGTTTAGAGCAGGTCGCTCCTGCCTGTCCCAGCTACTGGACCACTATGACAGGGTCCTGGATGCTCTACCTGAGTCTACCTGGAGGGTATTCCGGGGTTCAACGCCCCCGCCGCCCTGTCCACGACCAGGCCTTCCTGTGAATCAGAGGCTGATTAACGAGGCTGTTACTGCTGGTCACACGGAATCCAACGTACGAACCACAGCCCGGCTGATCCGGCACTGACTTAGGTATCTGTCAAGCTCCCTCTTGAAGACAACCAGGGGTCTAGGGGTCTACTGGGGGTCTACTGGGAGTCTACTGGGGGTCTACTGTGGGTCTACTGGGGGTCTACTTGGGCAGATGTATTACACAGAACCTTTGATAAGTGTGACCATGGTGTAATAGCGCACAAAATGTGTGATACAGGAATAATGGGAAAAGTTGGTAGATAGATCTGTAACTTCCTGATAAACAGAACACAAACAGTAGTAGTGAACAGTGAGAAGCTGCAACATCCCCCCAGTGACAAGCAGGGGCGCTACTAGCACGATAAGAGACAACACAAAAAGTGTCAGGGGCCCAAGACTGTTCAACTGCCTCCCAGCATATGTAAGGGGGATTACCAATAAACCCGTGACTGTCTTCAAGATCCCCTAGCTGTCTTCAACACCCCAGGTTGTCTTCAAGACACCTGGCTGTCTTCAAAACCCCAGGCTGCCTTCAAGACCCCTGGCTGTCTGCAAGACCCCTGGCTGTCTGCAAGACCCCTGGCTGTCTGCAAGACCCCTGGCTGTCTGGAAGACCCCTGGCTATCTTCAAGACCCCTGGCTGCCTTCAAAACCCCAGGCTGCCTTCAAGACCCCTGGCTGTCTGCAAGACCCCTGGCTATCTTCAAGACCCCTGGCTGCCTTCAAAACCCCAGGCTACCTTCAAGACCCCTGGCTGTCTTCAAAACCCAGGCTGCCTTCAAGACCCATAGCTGCCTTCAAGACCCCTGGCTGTCTGGAAGACCCCTGGCTGCCTTCAAGACCCATAGCTGCCTTCAAGACCCCTGGCTGTCTTCAAGACCCCTGGCTGTCTTCAAGACCCCTGGTTGTCTTCATGACACCTGGCTGTCTTCAAGACCACAGGTTGTCTTCAAGACCCCAGGTTGTCTTCAAGATCCCCTAGCTTCTTCAAGACCCCGGGTTGTCTTCAAGACCCCCAGCGTCTTCAAGACACCTGGCTGTCTTCAAGACCACGGGTTGTCTTCAAGACACCTGGCTGTCTTCAAGACCACAGGTTGTCTTCAAGACCCCAGGTTGTCTTCAAGACCCCCTAGCTGTCTTCAAGACCCCAGGTTGTCTTCAAGACCCCCTAGCTGTCTTCAAGACCCCAGGCTGTCTTCAAGCCCCCAAAGGTTGTTTTCAAGACACCTGCTGTCTTCAAGACCCCAGGTTGTCTTCAAGCCCCCCAGGTTGCTTCAAGACCCCAGGTTGTCTTCAAGACACCTGGCTGTCTTCAAGACCCCAGGTTGTCTTCAAGACCCCAGGTTGTCTTCAAGACACCTAGCTGTCTTCAAGACCCCAGGTTGTCTTCAAGACCCCAGGTTGTCTTCAAGACCCCAGGTTGTCTTCAAGACACCTAGATTCTTCAAGACCCAGGTTTGTCTTCAAGACCCCAGGTTGTCTTCAAGACCCCTGGTTTGTCTTCAAGACACCTAGCTGTCTTCAAGACCCCAGGTTTTTCTTCAAGACCCCAGGTTGTCTTCAAGACCCCTGGTTGTCTTCAAGACACCTAGCTGTCTTCAAGACCCCAGGTTGTCTTCAAGACCCCAGGTTGTCTTCAAGACACCTAGCTGTCTTCAAGACCCCAGGTTGTTTTCAAGACCCCAGGTTGCTTCAAGACACCTAGCTGTCTTCAAGACCCCAGGTTGTCTTCAAGACCCCAGGTTGTCTTCAAGACCCCTGGTTATCTTCAAGACACCTGGCTGTCTTCAAGACCCCAGGTTGTCTTCAAGACCCCAGGTTGTCTTCAAGACCCCAGGTTGTCTTCAAGACACCTAGCTGTCTTCAAGACCCCAGGTTGTCTTCAAGACCCCAGGTTGTCTTCAAGACACCTAGCTGTCTTCAAGACCCCAGGTTGTCTTCAAGACCCCAGGTTGTCTTCAAGATCCCTGGTTGTCTTCAAGACACCTGGCTGTCTTCAAGACCCCAGGTTGTCTTCAAGACCCCAGGTTGTTTTCAAGACCCCTGGCTGTCTTCAAGACCCCTGGCTGTCTTCAAGACCCCTGGCTGTCTTCAAGACCCCTGGCTGTCTTCAAGACCCCTGGCTGCCTTCAAGACCCCTGGCTGTCTTCAAAACCCTGGTGCCTTCAAGACCCCTGCTGCTTAAAGACCCCTGGCTGCCTTCAAGACCCTAGCTGCCTTCAAGACCCCTGGCTGCCTTCAAGACCCCTGGCTGTCTTCAAAACCCAGGCTGCCTTCAAGACCCATAGCTGCCTTCAAGACCCCTGGCTGCCTTCAAGACCCTGGCTGCCTTCAAGACCCTGCTGCCCTTCAAGACCCCTGGCTGCCTTCAAGACCCCGGTGCTTCAAGACCCCTGGCCTGGACAGACCAGCCGGACTGTCTCTTACCCGTTTCTGCAGCCCATAGCGCCTGGTTGATCAGGCCCTGATCCACCCGAGGCCGTCAAGACCCCACGGCTGACCTTCAGAACTCTCTCTCCAGCCTATTAATTAATTCCCCATATTGAATCACTAGTATGTTAATAATTAATACAAATCTAGTGGTATTAATATACCTCTGCCTTCCCCAGCCTGCCTCTCCTGCCCGGTTCCCCTGCCTGCCTTCCCTGCCTGCCTTCGCTTCCCTCCTGCCTTCCCTGCCTGCCTTCCCTGCTGCCTTCCCCTGCTCCGCCTGCCTTCCCCTGCCTGCTTCCCTGGCCTGCCTTCCCTGCCTCCTCCCTGCCTGCCTTCCCTGCCTGCCTCCCTGCCTGCCTTCCCTGCCTGCCTTCCCTGCCTGCCTTCCTAGCTCTTCCCTGCCTGCCTTCCTGCTGCCTTCCCGCTGCCTTCCCTCTGCCTCCTGCTGCCTTCCTGCTCCGTTCCTGCCTGCCTTCCCTGCCTGCCTTCCTCCCTGCCTGTCCCTGCCTGCTTCACCTGCCTGCCTTCCCTCGCTGCCTTCGCCCTGCTCTCAGCCCCTGCCTGCTTCCCCTGGCCTTCCCTGCTGCCTTCCTCCCGTGCCTTCCCGGGCCTTGCCTTCCCTGCTGTTCTCCTGCCCTTCCTGCCTGGCTTCCTGCCCTGCCTTCCCTGCCTGCCTTCCCTGCCTGCCTTCCCTGCCTGCCTTTCCCTGACCCTGCCTGCCTTCCCTGCTGCCTTCCTCTGCCTTCCTGTTGCCTTCCCTCCCTGTCCTTCCCTGCCTGCCTTCCCTGCCTGCCTTCCTCCCGGGCTTCCTGCCTGCTTCCCTGCCTGCTTCCCCCTGCTTCCCCTGCCTGCCTTCCTGCTGCCTTCCCCCTGCCTTCCCTGCCTGCCTTCCCTGCCTGCCTTCCCTGCCTGCCTCCCTGCCTGCCTTCCCTGCCTGCCTTCCCTGCCTGCCTTCCCTGCCTGCCTTCCTCCTGCCTTCCCTGCCTGCCTTCCCTGCCTGCCTTCCCTGCCTGCCTTCCTGCCTGCCTATCCCTGCCTGCCTTCCCTGCCTGCCTTCCCTGCCTGCCTTCCCTGCCTGCCTTCCCTGCCTGCCTTCCCTGCCTGCCTTCCCTGCCTGCCTTCCCTGCCTGCCTTCCCTGCCTGCCTTCCCTGCTGCCTTCCCTGCCTGCCTTCCCTGCCCTGCCTTCCCTGCCTGCCTTCCCTGCTGCCTTCCCTGCTGCTTCCTGCCTGCCTTCCCTGCCTGCCTTCCGCCTGCCTTCCCTGCCTGCCTTCCCTGCCCTGCCTTCCCTCCCTGCCTTCCCTGCCTGCTTCCCTCCGCCTCCCTGCCTGCCTTCCCTCTGCCTTCCTGCTGCTCCCTGCTGCTTCCCTGCCTGCCTTCCTGCTGCCTTCCTGCCTGCCTTCCCTGCTGCCTTCCCTGCCTGCCTTCCCTGCCTGCCTTCCCTGCCTGCCTTCCCCTGCCTGCCTTCCCTGCCTGCCTTCCCTGCCTGCCTTTCCCTGCCTGCCTTCCCTGCCTTCCTGCCTTCCCTGCCTGCCTTCCCTGCCCTGCCTTCCCTGCCTGCCTTCCCTGCCTGCCTCCCGCCTGCCTTCCCTCCTGCCTTCCCTGCCTGCCTTCCCTGCCTGCCTTTCCCCTGCCTGCCTTCCCTGCCTGCCTTCCTCCTGCCTGCCTTCCCTGCCTGCCTTCCCCTGCTCCTGCCTGCCTTCCCTGCCTGCCTTCCCTCTGCCTTCCTCCTGCCTTCCCTGCCTGCCTTCCCTGCCTCGCTCCCGCCTGCCTTCCCTCCGCCTTCCCTGCCTGCCTTCCCTGCCTGCCTTCCCTGCCTGCCTTCCCTCCCTGCCTTCCCTGCCTGCCTTCCCTGCCTGCCTTCCCTGCCTGCCTTCCCTGCCTGCCTTCCCTCCCTGCCTTCCCTGCCTGCCTTCCCCGCTCTGCCTTCCCTCTGCCTTGCCTGCTTCCCTGCCTGCCTTCGCCTGCCCCTGGCCTTCCTCTGTCCCTGCCTTCCCTGCCTGCCTTCCCTGCCTGCCTTCCTGCCTGCCTTCCCTGCCTGCCTTCCCTGCCTGCCTTCCCTGCCTGCCTTCCCTGCCTGCCTTCCCTGCCTGCCTTCCTTGCCTGCCTTCCCTGCCTGCCTTCCCTGCCTTCCCTGCCTGCCTTCCCTCCCTGCCTTCCCTGCCTGCCTTCCCTGCCTGCCTTCCCTGCCTGCCTTCCCTGCCTGCCTTCCCTGCCTGCCTTCCCTGCCTGCCTTCCCTGCCTGCCTTCCCTGCCTGCCTTCCCTGCCTCCCTGCCTCCCTCCTGCCTTCCCTGCCTGCCTTCCTGCTGCCTTCCCTGCCTGCCTTCCCTGCCTGCCTTCCCTGCCTCCTCCTCCCTTTTTCCCTGCCGTGCCTTCCCCTGCCTGCCTTCCCTGCCTGCCTTCCCTGCCTGCCTTCCCTGCCTGCCTTCCCTGCCTGCCTTCCCTGCCTGCCTTCCCTGCCTGCCTTCCCTGCCTGCCTTCCCTCGCCTGCCTTCCCTGCCTGCCCTCTCCTGCCTTCCCTCCTGCCTTCCCTGCCTGCCTTCCCTGCCTGCCTTCCCTGCCTGCCTTCCCTGCCTGCCTTCCCTGCCTGCCTTCCCTCCCTGCCTTCCCTCCTGCCTTCCCCCTGCCTGCCTTCCCTGCCTGCCTTCCCTGCTGCCTTCCCTGCCTGCCTTCTCCTGCCTGCCTTCCCTGCCTGCCTTCCCTGCCTGCCTTCCCTGCCTGCCTTCCCTGCCTCCCCTTCCTCTGCCTGCCTTCCCTGCCTGCCTTCCCTGCCTGCCTTCCCTGCCTGCCTTCCCTGCCTGCCTTCCCTGCCTGCCTTCCCCTGCCTGCCTTCCCTGCCTGCCTTCCCTGCCTGCCTTCCTGCCTGCCTTCCTGCTCTGCCGTTCCCTGCCTGCCTTCCCTGCTTTGCCTTCCCTGCCTGCCTTCCCTGCCTGCCTTCCCTGCCTGCCTTCCCTGCCTGCCTTCCCTGCCTGCCTTCCTCGCCTGCCTCCCTGCTGCCTTCCCTGTGCCTTCCCTGCCTGCTTCCTGCTGCCTTCCCTGTGCCTTCCCTCCTGCCTCCCTGCCTGCCTTCCCTCCCTGCCTTCCCTGCCTGCCTTCCCTGCCTGCCTTCCCTGCCTGCCTTCCCTGCCTGCCTTCCCTGCCTGCCTTCCTGCCTGCCTTCCCTGGCCTGCCTTCCCTGCCTGCCTTCCCTGCCCTGCCTTCCCTGCCTGCCTTCCTGCCTGCCTTCCCTCCCTGCCTTTGCCTTGCCTTCCTGCCTGCCTTCCTGCCTGCTTCCCTGCCTGCCTTCCCTGCCTGCCTCCCTGCCTGCCTTCCCTGCCTGCCTTCCCTGCCTGTTGCGCTTCCCTGCCTGCTTGCTGCCTTCCCTGCCTGCCTTCCCTGCCTGCCTTCCCTGCCTGCCTTCCCTGCCTGCCTTCCTGCCTGCTCCTGCCTGCCTTCCCTGCCTGCCTTCCCCTTCCTGCCTTCCCTGCCCTGCCTTCCCTGCCTGCCTTCCCTGCCTGCCTTCCCTGCCTGCCTTCCCTGCCTGCCTTCCTGCCGCTTCCCCTTTGCCTGCCTCCCCTGCCTGCTCCTTGCCTCCTGCCTGCCTTCCCTGCCTGCCTTCCCTGCCTGTCCTTCCCTCCCTGCCTTCCTCCTCCTTCCCTGCCTGCCTTCCTGCCTGCCTGCCTTCCCTGCCTGCCTTCCCTGCCTGCCTTCCCTGCCTGCCTTCCCTGCCTGCCTGCCTCCTCTCCCTGCCTGCCTTCCCTGCCTGCCTTCCCTCTGCCTTCCCTGCCTGCCTTCCCCTGCCTGCCTTCCCTGCCTGCTCCTGCCTGCCTCCTCCTGCCTGCCTTCCCTGCCCCCTGCCTTCCCTGCCTGCCTTCCCTGCCTGCCTTCCCTGCCTGCCTTCCCTGCCTGCCTTCCCTCCCTGCCTTCCCTGCCTGCCTTCCCTGCCTGCCTTCCCTGCCTGCCTTCCCTCCTCTCCCTGCCTGCCTTCCCTGCCTGCCTTCCTCCTGCCTTCCTGCCTGCCTTCCCTGCCTCGCCTTCCCTGCCTGCCTTCCCTGCCCTGCCTTCCCTCCCTGCCTTCCTGCCCTGCCTTCCCTGCCCTGCCTCCCTGCCTGCCTTCCCCCCTGCCTTCCCTGCCTGCCTTCCCTGCCTGCCTTCCCTGCCTGCCTTCCTCCCTGCCTTCCCCTGCCTGCCTTCCCTCCCTGCCTTCCCTGCCTGCCTTCCCTCCTGCCTTCCTGCTCTGCCTTCCCTGCCTGCCTGCCTTCCCTGCCTGCCTTCCCTTCCTTGCCTTCCCCTGCTTCCCTTCCCTGCCTGTTCCTCCTGCCTTCCCATGCGCTTCCCTGCCTGCCTTCCCTGCCTGCCTTCCCTGCCTGCCTTCCCTCTGCCTGCCTTCCCTGCCCTGCCTTCCCTGCCTGCCTTCCCTGCCTGCCTTCCCCTCTTCCTCCCTGCCTTTCCCCCTGCCTCCTCTCCCTTCCCTCGGCCTTCCCTGCCCTGCCTTCCCTGCCTGCCTTCCCTCCCTGCCTTCCTCCTCTCCTGCCTGCCTTCCCTCCCTGCCTTCCCCCTGTTCCTGCCTCCTTCCCTCCCTGCCTTCCTCCCTGCCTTCCTCCTCCCCTGCCTTCCCTGCCTGCCTTCCCTCCCTGCCTTTCCCTGCCTGCCTTCCCTCCTGCCTTCCCTGCCTGCCTTCCCTCCCTGCCTTCCCTCCCTGCCTTCCCTCCCTGCCTTCCCTCCTGCCTTCCCTGCCTGCCTTCCCTCCCTGCTTCCCTGCCTGCCTTCCCTCGCCCTGCCTTCCCTCCCTGCCTTCCCTGCCTGCCTTTTCTCCTCCCTGCCTTCCCTGCCTGCCTTCCCTCCCTGCCTTCCCTGCCTGCCTTCCCCTCCTGCCTTCCCTCCCTGCCTTTCCCTGCCTGCCTTCCCTGCCTGCCTTCCCTCCCTGCCTTCCCTGCTGCTTCCTCCCTTTGCCTTCCCTCCCTGCCTTCCTCCTGCCTTCCCTCCCTGCCTTCCCTCCCTGCCTTCCCTCCCTGCCTTCCCTGCCTGCCTTCCCTGCCTGCCTTCCCTGCCTGCCTTCCCTGCCTGCCTTCCCTGCCTGCCTTCCCTCCCTGCCTTCCATCCCTGCCTTCCCTCCCTGCCTTCCCTGCCTGCCTTCCCCGCCTGCCTTCCCTGCTGCCTTCCCTCCCTGCTTCCCTCTCTCCTTCCCTGCCTGCTTCCCTCCCTGCCTTCCTCCCTGCCTTCCCTCCCTGCCTTCCTGCTGCCTTCCCTGCCTGCCTTCCTGCCTGCCTTCCCTCCCTGCCTTCCCTCCCTGCCTTCCCTGCCTGCCTTCCCTCCCTGCCTTCCTCCCTGCCTTCCCTCCTGCCTTCCATGCCCTTGCCTTCCCTGCCCTGCCTTCCCTCCCTGCCTTCCCTCCTCTGCCTTTCCTCTCCTGCCTTCCCTCCCTGCCTTCCCTCCCTGCCTTCCCTCCCTGCCTTCCCTCCCTGCCTTCCCTCCCTGCCTTCCCTCCCTGCCTTCCCCTCCCTCCTCCCTCCTGCCTCCTCTCCTCCTGCCTTCCCTCCTGCCTTCCCTCCCTGCCTTCCATCCCTGCCTTCCCTCCCTGCCTTCCCTCCCTGCCTTCCCTCCCTGCCTTCCTCCCTGCCTTCCCTCCCTGCCTTCCCTCCTCTTGCCTTCCCCCCTTTGCCTTCCATCCCTGCCTTCCCTCCCTGCCTTCCTCCCTGCCTTCCCTCCTCCCTTTCCCCTCCCTGCCTTCCCTCCTGCCTTCCATCCCTGCCTTCCCTCCCTGCCCTCCTCCCTCCCTGCCTTCCTGCCTTCCCTCCTGCCTTCCTCCCTGCCTTCCCTCCCTGCCTTCCATCCCTGCCTTCCCTCCCTGCCTTCCCTCCCTGCCTTCCCTCCCTGCCTTCCTCCTTCCCCTTCCTCCCCCTGCCTTCCCTCCCTGCCTTCCCTCCTTGCCTTCCCTCCCTGCCTTCCCTCCCTGCCTTCCCTCCCTGCCTTCCCTCCCTGCCTTCCCTCCCTGCCTTCCCTCCCTGCCTTCCCTCCCTGCCTTCCCTCCCTTCTTCCCTCCCTGCCTTCCCTTCCCTTCCCTGCTTCCCTCCCTGCCTTCCCTCCCTGCCTCCTCCCCTTCCCCTGCCTTCCCTCCCTGCCTTCCCTCCCTGCCTTCTCCTCCCTCTCTTCCCTCCCTGCCTTCCCTTCCTGCCTTCCCTCCCTGCCTTCCCACCCTGCCTTCCCCTCCCTGCCTTCCCTCCCTGCCTTCCCTCCCTGCCCTCCCTCCCTGCCTTTTTTCCCTGCCTTCCCTCCCTGCCTTCCCTCCCTGCCTTCCCTCCCTGCCTTCCCTCCCTGCCTTCCCTCCCTGCCTTCCCTCCCTGCCTTCCCTGCCTGCCTTCCCTGCCTGCCTTCCCTCCCTGTCTTCCGTCCCTGCCTTCCCTCCCTGCCTTCCCTCCCTGCTTTCCCTCCCTGCCCTCCCTGCCTTCCCTCCCTGCCTTCCCTCCCTGCTTTCCCTCCCTACCTTCAATCCCTGCCTTCCCTCCCAGCCTTCCCTCCCTGCCTTCACTCCCTGCCATTCCTCCCTGCCCTCCCTCCCTGCCTACCCTCCCTGCCTTCCCTCCCTGCCTTCCCTCCCTGCCATCCCTCCCTGCCTTCCCTCCCTGCCCTCCCTCCCTACCATCCCTCCCTGCCTTCCCTCCCTGCCTCCCCTCCCTGCCATCCTCTTTGTCTTCCCTCCCAGCCTTCCCTCCCTGCCTTCACTCCCTGCCATTCCTCCCTGCCTACCCTACACCCACAACCACCAACAGCCAGGATGGGGCACCTTGCCCAGGTACTGCCATCGCTTCTGTGCCAACAATGACATCAAGATGTTGAACTGTAGCTCCCATCCCATTGTCAAGCAACTCGTCTGTGCCAAAGACTAACCTGATGGATGACCCTCCGGTGGATAGATGGATGACCACCCTGTGGATGACTTCAGTGGATAGATGGCTTCGGAAAGACCACACAAGCAGCTAGATGGATGGCACCAGTAGCTAGATGGATAGCACCAGTAGCTAGATGGATGGCACCAGTAGCTAGATGGATGGCACCAGTAGCTAGATGGATGGCACCAGTAGCTAGATGGATAGCACCAGTAGCTAGATGGATGGCACCAGTAGCTAGATGAATGGCACCAGTAGCTAGATGGATGGCACCAGTAGCTAGATGGATAGCACCAGTAGCTAGATGGATGGCACCAGTAGCTAGATGGATGGCACCAGTAGCTAGATGGATGGCACCAGTAGCTAGATGGATGGCACCAGTAGCTAGATGGATGGCACCAGTAGCTAGATGGATGGCACCAGTAGCTAGATGGATGGCACCAGTAGCTAGATGGATGGCACCAGTAGCTAGATGGATGGCACCAGTAGCTAGAAGGATGGCACCAGTAGCTAGATGGATGGCACCAGTAGCTAGATGGATGGCACCAGTAGCTAGATGATGGCACCATAGCTAGATGGATGCACCAGTAGCTAGATGGATGGCACCAGTAGCTAGATGGATGGCACCAGTAGCTAGAGGATGCACCAGTAGCTAGATGGATGGCACCAGTAGCTGGATGCAGCAGTAGGATGAAGCACCAGTAGCTAGATGGATGGCACCAGTAGCTAGATGGATGGCACCAGTAGCTAGATGGATGGCACCAGTAGCTAGATGGATGGCACCAGTAGCTAGATGGATGGCACCAGTAGCTAGATGGATGGCACCAGTAGCTAGATGGATGACATCCATAGCTAGATGGATGGCACCAGTAGCTAGATGGATGACACCAGTAGCTAGATAGGATGGCACCAGTAGCTAGATGGATGGCACCAGTAGTGATAGCACAGTAGATGGATGCACCAGTAGCTAGATGGATAAGCACCAGTAGCTAGTATGGATGGCACCGTAGCTAATGGATGACAGTAGCTAGATGGATGCACATAGCTAGATGGATGACACCAAGCTAGAAGGATGCCAGTAGCTAGATGGATGCACAGTAGCTAGATGGATGGCACATAGCTAGAGGATGCACCATAGCTAGAGGATGGCACCGTAGCTAGATGGATGGCACAGTACTAGATGGATGCACCAGTAGAGATGGATAGCACCAGTAGCTAGATGGATGGCACCAGTAGCTAGATGATGCACCAGTAGCTAGAGGATGGCACCAGTAGCTAGATGGATGGCACCAGTAGTTAGATGGATGGCACCAGTAGTAGATGGATGGCACCAGTAGCTAATGGATGCACAGTATAAAGGATGCACCAGTAGCTAGATGGATGGCACCAGTAGCTAGAGGATGGCACCAGTAGCTAGAGGTGGCACCAGTAGCTAGATGGATGCACCAGTAGTAGATGGATGGCACCAGTAGTAGATGGATGCACAGTAGCTAGAAGGTGGACAGTAGCTATGGATGGCCGAGCTGATGGAGGCCAGTAGCTAGATGGATGGCCCAGTAGTAGATGGATGGCACAGTAGCTAGAAGGATGGCACAGTAGCTGATGGATGCCCGTAGTAGAAGGGCACCGAAGTAATGGGCACCAGTAGCTAGAGGATGGCACCAGTAGTAGAGGATGCACCAGTAGTAGATGGATGGCCAGAGCAGAGGATGGACGAGTGATGGATGGTACAGTAGTAAGGTGCACCGTAGGTAGGGATGGACCGTAGTTAGATGGTGGCCAGTAGCTAGATGAATGGCACGTGCTAGAGGATGGCACAGTAGTAGATGGTGGACGTAGCG
This sequence comes from Cherax quadricarinatus, assembly GCF_026875155.1. Classification (NCBI taxonomy): domain Eukaryota; kingdom Metazoa; phylum Arthropoda; class Malacostraca; order Decapoda; family Parastacidae; genus Cherax; species Cherax quadricarinatus. The sequence continues at coordinate 12,597,730 of NC_069486.1, read as the reverse complement.
AGGATGACCAGAGTTAGATGGGGCAGTAGTAGAGGATGGAAGTGCTGATGAGACGAGTGTGATGGCACAGTAGTGAGGTGTCACCAGTAGCTAGATGATGGCACCAGTATAGATGGAGACCAGTAGCTGATGGATGGCACCAGTAGCTGATGGATGCACCAGTAGCTAGATGGATGCACATACTAGATGGATGGCACCAGTACTAGTGGATGGACCAAAGCTGATGGATGCTCTATACTATGGATGGCACAGTAGCTAGATGATGTCCCAGTAGAGTGGATGTCACCAGTAGCTAGATGGAGGCCAGTGTAGGATGGCACCAGTAGCTAGATGGATGGCACCAGTAGCTAGAGGTGCACCAGAGTAGATGGATGTTAGTAGCTAGAGGATGGCACCAGTGCTAGATGATGCACAATAGCTAGAAGATGGCACCAGTAGTAGATGGATGGCACCAGTATCTAATGGATGCACCATAGTGATGGATGCCATAGTAGATGGTGGCACAGTTGCTAGAGGATGGCACCATAGCTGTGGATGCACCAGTAGCTAATGGATGGCAAGTACTAGAGGATGGCACCAGTTAGATGGATGGCACATAGCTAGAGGTGGCCCATAGCTAAGGATGACACCAGTAGCTAGGGGCACCGTAGCTAGATGATGGCACCAGTTAGATGATGGCACAGTATTAATGATGCACATTGCTAGAGGATGGAAGTACTAGATGGATGGCACAGTAGCTGATAATGCACCAGTAGTAGATGGAGGACAGTAGTTGATGGATGGCACCATAGGTAATGGATGCACAGTAGCTAGATGGATGGCACCAGTTGCTAGAAGGATGGCACCAGTAGCTAGATGATGGCACCAGTAGCTAGATGGATGGCACCAGTAGCTAGATGAATGGCACCAGTAGCTAGATGGATGGCACCAGTAGCTAGAGGATGGACCAGTAGCTAGAAGGATGGACCAGTAGCTAGAAGGATGGCACCAGTAGCTAGAAGGATGGCACCAGTAGCTAGATGGATGACACCAGTAGCTAGAAGGATGACACCAGTAGCTAGATGGATGGCACCAGTAGCTAGATGGATGGCACCAGTAGCTAGAAGGATGGCACCAGTTGCTAGAAGGATGGCACCAGTTGCTAGAAGGATGACACCAGTTGCTAGAAGGATGACACCAGTGAATTGATGGATGACATCAATTGACAGATAAATGACAGCAGTAGCTAGATGGATGACACGAGTAGATAGATAGATAACACCAGTAGATAGGTGGATGACACCAATGGATAGATAGATGGAAACTGAGTTGATAGATAACAGCTGTATATATGTGTGTGTATGTATACGTGTGTATACATATATGTACTCACCTAGTTGTGATTGCAGGGGTCGAGTCACAGCTCCTGTGTATGTATACTCACAAATTCACTTTTACCCATGTATAATTTATGAATAAACTCACAGATGTGTGTCTATAATTTATTTATACCCCATTAAAACATTTATACGTCTATAACTATATATAATATAGAAGGAAATTATAGGCCGGTCGATACTAGTTTCTGTTAGGTCTATAAACCAGCGTCTCTTAAATCTATAATCCAGTTTCTGTTATAGCTATCATTCAGGAGCTATTATACGATTATTTCTATATCAGACGCTGGATTATATCTGTATTGGGATTATACCTAATGGTGGGTATAATTGATTATATATCCCTAATAAGAGTGATATTGTATACATGAATGGGTGTGAGTCAGAAATGCCTATCATGGGCCAGTAGGCCTGTGTCAAAATTAGATTTTGTGGTCAAAGTGGCTAGTTTATTGTGTTCCTCATATCCATCCTGTGGATGGTAGTGGCTAGTTTATTGTGTACCTCATATCCATCCTGTGGATGGTAGTGGCTAGTTTATTGTGTACCTCATATCCATCCTGTGGATGGTAGTGGCTAGTTTATTGTGTACCTCATATCCATCCTGTGGATGGTAGTGGCTAGTTTATTGTGTACCTCATATCCATCCTGTGGATGGTAGTGGCTAGTTTATTGCGTACCTCATATCCATCCTGTGGATGGTAGTGGCTAGTTTATTGTGTACTTCATATCTATCCTGTGGATGGTAGTAGCTAGTTTATTGTGTACCTCATATCCATCCTGTGGATGGTAGTGGCTAGTTTATTGTGTACCTCATATCCATCCTGTGGATGATAGTGGCTAGTTTATTGTGTACCTCATATCCATCCTGTGGATGGTAGTGGCTAGTTTATTGTGTACCTCATATCCATCCTGTGGATGGTAGTGGCTAGTTTATTGTGACCTCATATCCATCCTGTGGATGGTAGTGGCTAGTTTATTGCGTACCTCATATCCACCCTTGGTTTGGTATGGCTAGTTTTTGTGAAACCTCATATCCATCCTGTGGATGGTAGTGGCTAGTTTATTGTGTCCTCATATCCATCCTGTGGATGGTAGTGGCTATTTTATTGTGTACCTCATTATCCATCCTGTGGATGGTATGGCTAGTTTATTGTGTACCTCATATCCATCCTGTGGATGGTAGTGGCTAGTTTTATTGTGTACCTCATATCCACCCTGTGGATGGATGGTTTAGTTTTTTTGTGTACCTCATATCCATCCTGTGGATAGTAGTGGCTAGTTTATTGTGTACCTCATATCCATCCGTGGATGGTAGTGGTTTAGTTTATTTGTACCTCATATCCATCCTGTGGATAGTAGTGGCTTTTTTAAATTGTGTACCTCATATCCATCCTGGGGAATGGTAGGGGCTAGTTTATTGTGTACCTCATATCCATCCTGTGGATGGTATTGGCTAGTTTATTGTGTACCTCATATCCATCCTGTGGATGGTAGTGGCTAGTTTATTGTGTTCCTCATATCCATCCTGGGATGGTAGTGGCTAGTTTATTGTGTTCCTCATATCCATCCTGTGGATGGTAGTGGCTAGTTTATTGTGTACCTCATATCCATCCTGTTTACCTGGAGTTTACCTGGAGAGAGTTCCGGGGGTCAACGCCCCCGCGGCCCGGTCTGAGACCAGGCCTCCTGGTGGATCAGAGCCTGATCAACCAGGCTGTTGCTGCTGGCTGCACGCAAACCAACATACGAGCCACAGCCCGGCTGATCCGGAACTGACTTTAGGTGCTTGTCCAGTGCCAGCTTGAAGACTGCCAGGGGTCTGTTGGTAATCCCCCTTATGTGTGCTGGGAGGCAGTTGAACAGTCTCGGGCCCCTGACACTTATTGTATGGTCTCTTAACGTGCTAGTGACACCCTGTTTTTTCATTGGGGGGATGGTGCATCGTCTGCCAAGTCTTTTGCTTTCGTAGTGGGTGATTTTCGTGTGCAATTCGGTACTAGTCCCTCTAGGATTTTCCAGGTGTATATAATCATGATCTCTCCTCCTGCGTTCCAGGGAATACAGGTTTAGGACCTCAAGCGCTCCCAAATTGAGGTTTTTATTCCGTTATGCGCGCCGTGAAAGTTCTCTGTACATTTTCTAGGTCGGCAATTTCACCGCCTTGAAAGGTGCTGTTAGTGGCAGCAATATTCCAGCCTAGATAGAACAAGTGACCTGAAGAGTGCCCATCATGGGCTTGGCCCCCCTAGTTTTTGAAGGTTCTCATTATCCATCCTGTCATTTTTCTAGCAGATGCGATTGAAAACAATGTTATGGTCCTTGAAGGTGAGATCCTCCGACATGATCACTCCCAGGTCTTTGACGTTGGTGTTTCGCTCTATTTTGTGGCCAGAATTTTTTTTGTACTCTGATGAAGATTTAATTTCCTCATGTTTACCATTCTGAGTAATTGAAATTTCTCATCGTTGAACTTCATATTTTTTTCTGCAGCCCACTGAAAGATTTGGTTGATGTCTGCCTGGAGCTTTGCAGTGTCTGCAATGGAAGACACTGTCATGCAGTTTCGGGTGTCATCTGCAAAGGAAAAACACGGTGCGTGGCTGACTTTCCTTGTCTATGTCGGATATAAGGGTGAGGAACAAGATTGGAGCGAGTACTGTGCCTTGTGGAACAGAGCTTTTCACCGTAGCTGCCTCGGACTTTACTCTGTTGACGACTACTCTCTGTGTTCTGTTAGGAGGAAATTTTTAGATCCATCGACCGACTTTTCCTGTTATTCCTTTAGCACGCATTTGTGCGCTATTACGCCATGGTCACACTTGTCGAAGGCTTTTGCAAAGTCCGTATATATTACATCTGCATTCTTTTTTTTCTTCTAGTGCATTTAGGACCTTGTCGTAGTGGTCCAATAGTTGAGACAGACAGGAGACGAACCTGTTCTAAAACCCATGTTGCCCTGGGTTGTGTAACTGATGGGTTTCTAGATGCGTGGTGATCTTGCTTCTTTGGACCCTTTCAAAGATTTTTATGATATGGGATGTTGTGCTATTGGTCTGTAGTTCTTTGCTGTTGCTTTTCTGCCCCCTTTTGGAGTGGGGCTATGTCTGTTGTTTTTTAGTAACTGTGGGACGACCCCCGTGTCCATGCTCCCCTCTCCATAGGGTGGAAAAGGCTCGTGATAGGGGCTTCTTGCAGTTCTTGATGAACACAGAGTTCCATGAGTCTGGCCCTGGGCAGAGTGCATGGGCATATCATTTATCGCTGTTCGAAGTCATTTGGCGTCAGGATAACATCGGATAGGCTTGTGTTAATCAAATTTTGTGGCTCTCTCATAAAAAATTCATTTTGATCTTCGAACTCTCAGTCTGGGTTTAAAGGCTTGCTAAAAACTGAGTCATATTGGGACTTGAGTAGCCCACTCATTCCTTGTTGTCATCTGTGTAGGGCACCATCTTGTTTAAGTAGGGGCCCAATATGGACGTTGTTCTCGATTTTGATTTGGCATAGGAGAAGAAATACTTTTGGGTTTCCCTTTTGATTTCATTTATGGGTTTTAGTTCTTCCGCGATTCCTGACTCCTAAAGGATTCTTTAGCTTAAGTTCGATGCTTGCTATTTCTCTGACCAGTGTCTCCCTACGCATTTCAGATATATTGACCTCTTTTAGCCGCTTTTGTTATTCTTTTCCGTCGCCTGTAAAGGGAGCGCCTGTCTCTTTCTATTTTACATCTACTCCTCCTTTTTCTTAGAGGAATAAGCCTTGTGCATACATCGAGTGCTACCGAGTTAATCTGTTCTAGGATAAGTTGGGGTCTGTGTTGCTTTGTATATCTTCCCCGCTTATATCGGTTAGGACTTGGTTTACTTGGTCCCCACTTTAGTTTTTTGTTATTGAAGTTGAATTTGGGGAATGCTCCCTCGTGACTAATCTCATTATGTCGGTCTGGGGCTCCGCCATACATGTCTGAACCTCAATTATGTTGTGATCTGAGTATATTGTTTTTTGATATGGTGATATTTCTTATCAGATCTCATTGTTAGTGAAGATGAGGTCTAGTGGGATTCTCCAGTCTAGTAGGCCTATTATTTGCTGGTTTAAATTGAATTTTGTGCAGAGATTTAAAAGCTCGCGTGAGTGTGAGTTTTCATCAGAGCTGCCCCTGGTGTTATTACTGCAACAATATTATTTGCTATATTCCTCCATTTTAGGTGCCTTAAGTTGAAATCCCCCAGGAGCAAGATGTTGGGTTTGGGAGGAGTGGAAGGTTTTCCAGACAGTGGGCAATTTTTAACAGCTGTTCCTGGATTGCTGGGATGTTTTCAAACCGGAGGCTTGTAGACTACACAATGACTAGGTTTTGGTTCTCGACCTTTACTGCTAAAACTTCCACTACATCATTTGAGGCATTTAGCAGTTCTGTGCAAACAAGTGACTCTGCAATGTTACAGGCCAACCCCCCCCCTTTGCCTGTTCACTCTGTCACATCTGTATAGGTTTTTAACCTGGGATCCATATTTTGTTTTCCAAGTGATCCTTTATGTGGGTCTCAGTGAAAGCCGCGAACATTGCCTTTGCCTCTGCAAGCAGGGCCACCGGATGAAAGGTATTTTGTTTTTTTGTTGCTGGCTTTTAGAACCCGTATATTTGCAAAGAAGAATGTTATCGGACTGGTGGTATTGTTGGTACTGGGGGGGATTTTTTTTCCGGCATTAGTATCTGTATCTGTTGGTTGGAGTGGAGGCCATCGACTGTGGGGTGTAGTGGCTAGTTTATTGTGTACCTCATATCCACCCTGTGGATGGTAGTGGCTAGTTTTATTGTGTACCTCATATCCATCCTGTGGATGGTAGTGGCTAGTTTATTGTGTACCTCATATCCATCCTGTGGATGGTAGTGGCTAGTTATTGTGTACCTCATATCCACCTGTGGATGGTAGTGGCTAGTTTTTTTGTGTACCTCATATCCACCCTGTGGATGGGAGTGGCTAGTTTATTGGTACCCATATCCATCCTGTGGATGGTAGTGGCTAGTTTATTGTGTACCTCATATCCATCCTGTGGATGGTAGTGGCTAGTTTATTGTGTACCTCATATCCATCCTGTGGATGGTAGTGGCTAGTTTATTGTGTACCTCATATCCACCCTGTGGATGGTAGCACAAGAGCATATGGATACACATGAGGCCTAGGAACTAGGCCTCAAAAGGGTTAGCAGAACATATGGATTTAGACCTATCTGCTGCAGTGTTCTTCCCTACTTGTGTTCCTGTTCTTATGTTCTTAAATATAACAAATTCATGGCCACTCTATATTAAATTCTGCGATGCATTTGGCAAATATTTTAAGTTATTGGCCAAAACAGGAATTAGTGGGTTTTTCAGCTAGTAGATGGCGTTGTCTAACCATCAACCTGATGGTCAGTAACTCACTCAAAAGGGAAACCTTCAGGGAATCAGGGTTTCGCTCGGAAACTTGAATCTTTACAAGGAAGCTGAGGCTTCAGAAACTTTTTGTAAACAGAGACGAAGATGAGGTAATGAACGTCTCGTTTTAAACGTTAACTAGCGATGTATATATGTTTATATAGCAGGGAAATAACCCGCATGTTGGAGAAAGAAGGTAATGTCCAGGTTTCGGTCCAATTAACTATAGTTCAAGGTCTAAATTTGACCGAAACGTTGTTTACGGGTTATTTGTGTATTGTTCCAGTTGCGATGTTTTTCCTTTGTCTTTTTTATATTGTGATGAATGGTTTGAAAAACCGACAAGTTGAAGATTGAGACACTTATGCAACATATGGGAATCTTTATTCAGGAAACGTTTCGCCACACAGTGGCTTCATCAGTCCAATACAAAGAGGAAGGCGTAAGGAGAGGAGGAGAATGAGGTAATCAGTCCCTCAACCTGGAGTCGATCTATTTATATCTAAATAGATTTCTTTTGTGTGTGTGTGTGTGTGTTAGTTCCACTTGTAGAGGTTCTGACAACAGTCACAGTTATTATCGAAACTCTTGGTAACTGGGCCAGTCCAAAAGAACTGTGTGCAAATGGTTATTAAGGATACCTGGCTGGGTTGACCTCTTGTGGTCAGTTCACCCTCACCTGCCTCTACGGTAAGCAGCAGCCATAGGTACTTCCCGGGACCAGGAGCTGCGACTCGACCCCTGTAACTACAAATAACGTGTGGAGATCAGTCCCCCCCTAACAGAGTTATGCAAATATTTTGTAAGCCAGCAAAAGGCCTCGCTCAGATGACCAAAGTTCCAGCTGTGGGTCATCACTGTGACCCGTGGCTTGGTGGGTAAAGTTCTCGCTTCACACGGTGAGGGTCCAGGTTCGATTCCCGGCGAAGATGAAAACATTGGGAATGTTTCCTTACACTGGTGTGGGTCGCATCCTGGGTGTTAGTGGACTGGTGTGGGTCGCATCCTGGGTGTTAGTGGACTGGTGTGGGTGGCATCCTGGGTGTTAGTGGACTGGTGTGGGTCGCATCCTGGGTGTTAGTGGATTGGTGTGGGTCGCATCCTGGGTGTTAGTGGACTGGTGTGGGTCGCATCCTGGGTGTTAGTGGACTGGTGTGGGTGGCATCCTGGGTGTTAGTGGACTGGTGTGGGTCGCATCCTGGGTGTTAGTGGACTGGTGTGGGTCGCATCCTGGGTGTTAGTGGACTGGTGTGGGTCGCATCCTGGGTGTTAGTGGACTGGTGTGGGTCGCATCCTGGGTGTTAGTGGACTGGTGTGGGTCGCATCCTGGGTGTTAGTGAACTGGTGTGGGTCACATCCTGGGTGTTAGTGGACTGGTGTGGGTCACATCCTGGGTGTTAGTGGACTGGTGTGGGTCGCATCCTGGTGTTTGTTAGTGTGACTGGTGTGGGTCGCATCCTGGGTGTTAGTAGACTGGTGTGGGTCACATCCTGAGTGTTAGTGGACTGGTGTGGGTCGCATCCTGAGTGTTAGTGGACTGGTGTGGGTCACATCCTGGGTGTTAGTGGACTGGTGTGGGTCACATCCTGGGTGTTAGTGGACTGGTGTGGGTCACATCCTGGGTGTTAGTGGACTGGTGTGGGTCACATCCTGGGACAAAACTGACCTAATTTGCGGGAAATGCTCAGCATAACAAGCAACTTTCTATATAGCAGTATGTCACTGATGTCAACTATGGTCTGTATACCTTGTACATGTAGAATGATTACAACTAAGACCGGCGTCCTGACAAACCTCACTTAACCTCAGCTGTTGGTATCTAACCTCACTTAACCTCAGCTGTTGGTATCTAACCTCACTTAACCTCAGCTGTTGATATCTAACCTCACTTAACCACAGCTGTTGGTATCTAACCTCACTTAACCTCAGCTGTTGGTATCTAACCTCACTTAACCACAGCTGTTGGTATCTAACCTCACTTAACCTCATCTATTGGTATCTAACCTGACTTATTCATGTACCAGAAAGATCCCAGCTTAAATAAATCACAGAATTTGGTTTTATTTGGTTAATCTTAGCATAATATACACGTAGGTTACTAAATTAAACAACTTTATTGGACCCGAATTATGTCTTATCTTCGTGCAATATAAATGTTGTAAAATATTATAGTTTACCATAAATGCGTTTTCTATGAATGTGTATCAAAGAAAACGTAAGATTTGAATGGCTAACTATGTCATTTATATTTTGTATTTTGTTTTGTCGAAGACGAAAGACGTAAGATGTACAAAATTTGGTTTACAGATAATTCGATAAAATGATGTTATTGATTTATCCACAGTGTTATATTACTTGCTATTTTTGGAAAAAAATACCCTGACTTTTCGATTATTGTCTATAACTGTCAACCATTTGTCTATTTATTATTATTCTTAAATATTCGCCGGTATTCTCCCGGCCCGGGCCTTTTCCAAGTGGTGGCCCGGCCTTGGCTCCCTCTTTAGGGAGTGTCTGAGACCTAAGTCTCCCATGGGAGGAGGCACAAGTACCTCCTCATCTTTGGGACCAACTGTCCACAGGCCTAGCCACAAGCTAGGCCTCTCTGGTCTGCCATCCCCCCCCAAGGGGGCAAATGGGAATGACAGTCTTATGAGCTAAAGGCTCGGGCACCTACCCTACCCTAGAAGGGTTAGGCATGCTATCGATCACCCTTTGTCTAAATTCAGACATAATAATAATAATAATAATAATAATAATAATAATAATAATAATAATAATCTTTATTTATGCAAGTACATATACAAGTATACAGATTATACCTGACATCAGTGACATATTACTATATAGAAAGCTGCTTGTTATGTTGAGCATTTCCCGCAAATTAGGTCAGTTTTGTCCCAGGATGCGACCCACACCAGTCCATTAACACCCTGGTACCCATTTTACTGGTAGGTGAACAAGGACAGGAGGTGTCTTACGGAAACACGTCCCAGGACCTCAGTGTGTGAACTGAGTACGCTAACTTGTCCTATCTAGGCTGGAATATTGCTGCACACTAACAGCACCTTTCAAGGCAGGTGAAATTGCTGACCTAGAAAATGTACAGAGAACCTTCACGGCGCGCATAACGGAGATAAAACACCTCAATTACTGGGAGCGCTTGAGGTTCCTAAACCTGTATTCCCTGGAACGCAGGAGGGAGAGATACATGATTATATACACCTGGAAAATCCTAGAGGGACTAGTACCGAACTTGCACACGAAAATCACTCACTACGAAAGCAAAAGACTTGGCAGACGATGCAACATCCCCCCAATGAAAAGCAGGGGTGTCACTAGCACGTTAAGAGACCATACAATAAGTGTCAGGGGCCCGAGACTGTTCAACTGCCTCCCAGCATACATAAGGGGGATTACCAACAGACCCCTGGCAGTCTTCAAGCTGGCACTGGACAAGCACCTAAAGTCAGTTCCTGATCAGCCAGGCTGTAGCTCGTACGTTGGTTTGCGTGCAGCCAACAGCAACAGCCTGGTTGATCAGTCTCTGATCCACCAGGAGGCCTGGTCACAGACCGGGCCGCGGGGGCGTTGACCCCCGGAACTCTCTCCAGGTAAACTCCAGGTAACGATCGAGCTACAGGATATCCGTTTTTTTGATAAGATTTCTGATAAGATTATATAATAGTTATCAATGTAACATTGAGGCCACAAAGATCGAAGACCCTAATGGAAATAAGCCACGTTGTCTGACTCTGAGTTATCCTGGTGGATATTCTACACATACCTGGAGTATACCTGGAGAGAATTCCAGGGGTCAATGCCCCCGGGGCTTGGTCTGAGACCAGGTCTCGTGGTAGACAAGTCAAAAAGACTGTATTTCCTTCTAAATTTATATTTTTTAAATACACTGGTCGACTTCCACAGACGCAGGTTGACCAGAAAAATAAAACACATTCTCCATCACTCGTTCAGTTGCTGTCTTCCACAAGCGCACTAATACCACTCTTCAAATAACTCTTCCAACCACAACATAATTATAAAAATGAATGATTTATATTGACTTTCTTATAACACATCGGCCGTTCCCCACCAAGGCAGGATGACCCGAAAAAGAAGAAACATGTCCATCATCATTCAGTCCATCACTGTCTTACTAGAGGTGCATCTACACTACAGCCAACTTATCAACTTCCCCATCTCCTTCCATCTTGCAACTCCACTTTTAATAGGCAGCATTCATATCATTCCACTCTACCAAAAACCACTAATACTCCTGCAACTCCATAATAAACATTGTGAAAATTTGTGTGGACTGCCTCCAAGTGAGTCGTCTACCCTGGCAAACTCTGTTGACACCGAGCTCTGAGGTGGGTACCTCAGCCTCACAAGTGGCTTATAGGACCGATTTTCACAAATGATTGATGTTGCAAGAAACTCGCCTGCATGCACGCATAAAGGACTAACTTACTTGGTGTTGCAGCATATATCCTGATCTTCAACTTCCCTAAGCTTAGCCTTAGCCCCTTTGGACTTTCCCTCAGAAACCATGTGCAACTGGGAGCCTTAATTCCTGCAATATTCAGTCGTTATTAGTGTCCTGCCTGCACCTCAGAAATTCCTATATCCAAGAGGGTATGTATCCCCTAGTATAACTATGCAGACACGGACACTAGCTTCCAGACTGCCTTGAGACACTGGTACTTACTGGGCATGCACTGCCTGTTGCACACATGGCCCACAGATCAAACTCACTCACAATTCTCCCCAGACACTGGCCAGAAATCTACGAGATAAAGTGGAGGTCTTGTCTTACTGTATGGGCCTGACGGAGGTCATCTACGGTACATCGAGGTGCCTCTACCAGATTTCCCCAGGTCTCAAATGTGAAGACACGTGGGGGGGGCGCCGTCTGCTGATCACGGCACGTCTTGTCCAGTTGGTGTCTGTCTTAAGAAGAACGAGCTGGTCTCTCTTCCAGGCCCTTGTCTCTTCGTTCAAACTAGGGCTGCCAGTTCTCCTTAGCTAACTTATCCTAGTGTTTGCCTACATTATCGGCCTATTACTACCTATGTTAAGGTCTTAGGTCTACATTATTATTATCTACAGTTGCCTCAATGATCCTAATATTAGTGTACTACCAGTAAAACTACCTACTCCTTCCCTGAAGGGTAAATCTATAAATTAAATAAATTAAATAAGCTTTGTTTTGGGTGGGGTATAAGGGCCACCCAGCTCAGCCATTCCATTACGACCATGCCGGATCTGTCCTGTGGAACTTTAGGGACCAAATAAATTTCCACAAACATGTTGAATGAAGGGTACAATAAAACATTCCATTTTAAAACTGTATTTACAAAGTGAGAAAAATATACAAACGAACATTGCAAAATATTTGTTGTGATGAGAGAAGCAATGTTGCAAACACACAGTCCAGGTGGACCACAAGTGCAGATCTTACACTAAATATACAGACAGTCAGTGCAAAAAACTCACAGTATCATACATCAGTAAACAGGTGATGTCAGAATATGCAAAACAACCACTGTCAAAGAAAAGTGACATTCTAAGAGCTTTCGTGACTTCTCACATTATCAAGGAACTATATGATAATGTGAGAAATCACGAAATCGCGTGGAATGTCGCTTTTCGCTCATTATATATTATATATATATATATATATATATATATATATATATATATATATATATATATATATATATTATATATATATATTATATATATATATATATATATATATATGTATGTATGTATGTATAATATTAATTAGAATCACGTCCAGCGCGACCATATCACCACTACATAAGCTTCAGTGCACAGAATCTCTCTCAATAAACCTCAGACTCACTGGTTTACCTCAGGAATACTCCCGCGGGTTTACCAGTTCCTCCACACACGCTCAGCGCTAAACCCAAAAGTCCCAAGAATTCTGGAACTTTTCTCAGCCAGTGAAATACATTTCAATTTGTCACAAACTATAGGAAAAAGGTTTTATTTGCAGTTGTATAAATAAGTTCCATCAAGGGAGAAGCGCCTTGATGCAAGTAAAGGGCTCTTGATTCAAGGAAATAGAGCTATCTTCCCCTTGGGCTAATCCTTATTAACTTAAATTCCCGAGGCAGTGAATTATCTCGAAGGGATTTGCGCTTATTTCTATAATAATAATTACATATATATATATATATATATATATATATATATATATATATATATATATATATATATATAATATATATATATATATATCAGCCAAACTCCTTTAAAAATCAGACTTAATGAAAAAATACGTAATACGTAACTTAGATACCTGGCTTAACGTAATTTTTTTAGTCATATTCTGCTGAATATATCTCAGGTCAGTTTACATTTATCTAATATTACTTAAAATTAATAATATACAATTTTTTCTTTATGTTCCGAAAAAACCACACTGTGTTTATTCGGCAGAAAACGCATCGTGACATAAGCAAAATAATTAATTTTGTCTTTATTCTTTTTTTTTTAGGCCTAACTTGCCAGTTTGGCTTATTAGGCACGACACAAACACACACACACACACACACACACCACACACACACACACAAACACACTCACATACGCAAAGTGGAGGCAGGAACCATACATAGTTTTAAGACGAGGTATGATAAAGCTCATGGAGCAGGGAGAGAGGATCTAGTAGCGATCAGTGAGGAGGTGGGGCCAGGAACTATGAATCGACCCCTGCAACCACAAATAGGTGAGTACACACACACACACACACACACACACACACACACACACACACACACACACACACATAAAATGCATATTGACAAGTAATTTACATATATATTATAAAACCAGTAAATTGCAATGTAATATCTGAAAGACAATGTTATTTTTTAGTGAAAATTGGACTTCTTATGGAGGAAATACAGAGGTTACAGTATAAGCTTTACCGAGTCTCGATAAAGCTTTTTATGGAGCGAAACGTTGCCCTAATTAAAACCCATTGTCATCTTGACCCTCCAAGTGGAATGGTTGGTGATTTAACTGGGTTTCAAATCTACTACACGAGGGTCATTAAGGCTACATGTCACCTGTACACCACCAGTCAAGAATACTTTAATACCTAAAACAGTAATTAATGTTAACTACCAGTGTATATACACTGAGAAACATACTGTCTAGTTTTCGGTGTGGATACACTGAGAAATATACACATCTGGGTGTATATACACTTGAAGATATAAATCTCAAAGGGGTATAGACAGTGAAAGATATAGACCTATCAATGTATATACAGAGATACACACAATTCACGGTGAGTATACAATGAGATATACACTCGTGGTAGTATATATACACCGGGAGAATCCATAGCCAATCATCTTTCAAAGTTCAACATACACAGTATACGAGAAAATATTGACCACCCAAATTGGAATTACAAAATGCATTTCGTATATACACATATATAAATTCAATGTTCAGAGGCTGTGTTAAGGCTTCCGCCTTGAACTGTGTGGTGGGAGGATGGTCCCTGCGCCTAGCTCACACCTGTGACTGGGCTTTAGGCTCATTCTGCTGTCGTAGGCTTGGCTGAGACCAGGCGGCTTTAGCTGCCTCATTTCAAGACGTTAGTTTCCTTACACGTCGCTCAACGTCGATATCTGTACGTTTACTGCATGCTGAAAATAAGTTAGGGTAGGTTATACAAGGCAATATTTTATTAATATTAGTATTAGTAGCAGTGGTATTGATGGCTGTGTTATTAAAGGTCTCTTAAATGACCTATTAGAGCCCAAGTGACCTTTCACTGACCTTTGAGCTAATCATATGTCGTTTGTGATGACCTTGAGGAGGTGACTTATCCCTCCTCGACCTCTGATATGAGGCAGCTAGTGGTGGTCCAGATGACCTCACTTATCTTGCTCCTGAGGGCAGCGAGGTCACCTCGGGTCTGGAAGTTGGGGTCACATGTGCCCATTCTCTGCTCTTCCATGCACTTGAGGAACTCCTGTTGAGAGATGAGATGAGATTAGTGTGTCCTTGTTGGCTCTGAGTTTGTTGTGAGTTTAACAGAGTTTATCCTGAAGCATCTACGTTTTCTCTAATAGTTTATATCTGTTTCATAGAAAATGAAAATATTATAGATTTTATGAGTAACTTGTATATAATATTCCTGTCTCTTTCCCTTCTCATTTCTTTCCAGTTCCTCTCAAGGGGAGAAAGAGGGCCTTGATGCCGGTGATGGGGGTCTCGATCCAAGGAATTGGATTTATCCTCTGCTTCCCAGCATCGAACATCAATGCCTCCCATTTTCCAGAAGCTAAATGATGAATGTGAGTTTAGCAACGAGGCAGCAGTCTGTATCCCCAATATGTCTGACTTTTGGGACGTTATTCTAGGTAATTTATATATGTTAGTATGTCTGATAATTGTACTTATGTGTACCTGTACCTCAATAAACATAGTAAGTTTATCTAGGTACTGGTACACGACTCACGAAATCGTAATGACATGATTGCAAACAAACCATACCACGGGCGGGGATAGAACCCACGACCAGACGGTCTGGAGTTTTGAGACTCTCTGATCGCGGGTTCTATCCCCGCTCTTGGTATGGTTTGTTTTTTTTACTGGTACACATATAAACAGCAATATAAATTATATTATACATAGCAGTATATGAATTATGTTCCTTGATAATGTGAGAAATCACGAAATCCCTTGGAATTTCATTATTTTTCACAGTAGCTGTTCTGTATATTGTGATATCACCTGTTTACTGTGATGTTATTGCGCAACAGTACATGTTTAGATTACCCCCCCTCCCCCCCAGGATAACCCTTGTAAGTCACAGTGAATTATTCCCCTTGACGTCCTTAAGTACAGGTCACTGACCTCTCTGAAGCGACACTTGACAACTGGCTGGAGAGCCTCTGGTGCCGTGGAAGGTAGACCTACTCTCCGACAGCATTGTTCTAAGTGGTGGTACTGACATGCGTCACTTCCGCTCACTGAAATAGTAGCAATAGTAGTAGTGTAGTAGTAGTAGTAGTAGTGGTAGTGGTGGTAATGGTTGGTTAATGGGATTTAAAGTCTACTACACGAGGGGTCAGTGTGGTCGATTGGTTAATGCAGTTTATTGCTCTGCTTCTTATTGGTGTCAGCTATGGTCTGTGTTCTCGCTGAGAACACAGGGCTCTCAGTTCTCAGAGAACTGAGAGTTCTGGCTGAGAACACAGAACTCTCAGTTCTCAGAGAACTGAGAGTTCTGGCTGAAAACACAGTCAGAGCTCTCAGTTCTGAGAGAACTGGGAGTTCTGGCTGAAAACACAGTCAGAGCTCTCTGTTCTCAGAGAACTGAGAGCTGTTGTTGGCTTTACTTTGTTAAATAAAGCTTAGGTTACTTAGTAAAGCATACAGCTCTTTAAGCATTAAAAGCAGAACAAGCATTTCACAGGACGTTTCGCTCTGTGTGCAGCTTTATAAAGCTCTATATAAATGGTATACGTTACCGACAAGATAACAACTGGACACATGTGCAGCATCTAGGTACCTTTAATGTAGACGTTTTGCCATCCAGTGGTTTTGCCAATACAGATTCAAGGACGTAATTTGAAGACAGAACTATATACAGAAGATGAGGTAAACAGTCCCTCAGCCTTGGAGTTGGTGTGAATCTGAGAATCTCCAACACTACGGTGCTCCTCACACCAACTCCAAGGCTGAGGGACTGTTTACCTCATCTTCTGGATATAGTTCTGTCTTCAGATTACGTCCTTGAATCTGTATTGACAGAACCACTGGATGGCAAAACGTCTACATTAAAGGTACCCAAATGCTGCACATGTGTCTAATTTTCAAAAGTTTATAAAGGTCTACACAGAAGAGGGAACGTGGTCTCAGTAAGACTGTTGTCACTGTATTAAAGTGACAGGGTAATTAGGTTAAGGCCCACGTCACCTGATTTCCCCTAGCAGGTAAAGCACAATAAACTAGCACTAACAGTGTTAGTAAAGCTAGCAGTAGTGCTAGTACCTACGTTCTGACATAGTACTTTATTTTAAATATCTCCTTAATACTATTACTGCTGCTATTATTGTTAGTTTGATTAGCACAATAGTGTTGGTTTGAGATATAAGGAGTTAGAATCTATTTCATGGGTCATGTGGTGAGAACTATGTTCAGTTAACTTACTTTCAGTAATATTTTTGATAAAGCTGAACATGTCATCCTCTGGTACTGTTTCGTTGGGGCTAGGCCTATCTGGATATGTCTGGGCGGCCTGGGCTCGGCAAACCTTCTTTGCCTTACCTCTAAGATCACGGCACCTTTGGAATGCCTCCCGGCAAGCTTTCTTGGCATTTCTCTTCAGTTTTCTACAGTTCTTGGCTCCCTTTCCGTTCTTCTTATTTTTCGTCTTCTTCTTCTTGTTTTTGGGGGATTTCCTCTTGTTTTTCTTGCTGCCTTTTTTCTTGGGCTCCCGGGTCCGGTTCCTCTTGGGTCTCGATGCTTCTGTAAGGTTACGGAAGAGGGAGGGACTGAGATGAATTCCAGCATCATCCAGTACCTCTTGAAGACGTGGGAAGTGACCCACGTCATCTTCTTGAAGACCCTCGTCGTCCTCTTCAAGACCCTCGTCGTCTTCTTGAAGACTGACGTCACCAGCACCAAATCTCTCCAGCCCCGTCTCTGCCACGTGAAGAGGAGACATGCCTCTGTTGCTTCTCTCAGCATCTCTTGCCAGATGTCTCCTCCCGTCTTCCCGCCTGCCTCCAGCATCTTCCAAGAAGCAGTTACAGATATATTATTTCTAAGAGATAGATTATACCCTCCCTCTATTATCATATATATCTCAGGGATATCTCAAATATTGATGACTGAGAGACTTGTGCAACGATTGGGTATCTCGCCCATGTGTTCCAATCATCAACTTGGTTCTCTGAACCGCTTATCTACTTTCTGCAATATTATATGATAGTACAATAGGATAAATAGTAGATAGTATAAAATGTCACACTAGGAAATAATGACTCGGTAATCCCTCGGATAGACAGTGTATATACATTGAGAGGTGTACGTATATACACTGTGAGTTTACGTAATCCCTCTCTTATTTTAGGTATTAAGGTATTCTTGACTGGTGGTGCACAGGTGACGTGCAGCCTTAATGACCCTCGTGTAGTAGATAGACTTGAAACCCCATTAACCAACCAAATAAGGAACTGGATAAGCTAATTAATAAGGTTTAAAGTCTATTCACTACACGACGACTAAGATCTATCCACTACACTAGGATCATTAAGGCTAATTGGTTGGTTAATTGGGTTTAAAATCATGTCTACTACACGAGGATCATTAACCCCGCGTCTCACCTACACAACACCAGTCAAGAATACTTTAATACCCCCAAAACAGAGGTTAAACCCTCGGTGTATATGCATACACACCCCTGGGATATATAGGCATATAGATATACCTTCGTCAGCCAGCAGAACAGCATCATTGACCTGCTGACCGTGGTGATGCCTGTGTCTGTGCTGAGATGACGGGCCCTGGTGATGCCGAGGGAGAGTCCTGCTGTAAGCTTCGTCATCCGTCAGCGGGATGCTGCGTCTGTCTCTCTCCTCATCCTTCCTGCAACGCCCCAAAAAGATGTCAGTCAACATCTTGCAATCGCCAGACGGAGGAACGAGCCTTCACACTCATTATTATTATTATTATTATTATTATTATTGGGTTACCTTATAGATATCGTAGCTACTTTCCGGCTGCCAATTTTTCTGATATTCCATTGGAAGTCGCTGTGTTTGGAGGCTTCTGATTGGCTGAATGGCTGTGACGTCACCACTGATGAGAGTGCCACTGCCAGCAGTGCCAACTGCAAGTGACCATTCATCACTGCAACAATAATAATTATAATTATAATCATAATTATACCAATAATACTTTTTTAATAATAATAATAATAATATTAATAATAATTTACGTCTGTAGACCCATTTTCAGCCTCATTTTACCCATATATACATAAGTATGTATTAGTATGTGTGTATGTATGTTTGAATGTATGTATGAATGTATGTATATTTGTTTGTGACTCTATATGTGTGTTTAAATGTATGTATGTTTGTTATGTATGTATGAATGTATGTATATTTGTAAACACATTAATTTATGTATGGGCCGAGAGGTCGAGGATGTTTCTGTGTGTGTGTGTGTGTACAGATGTATACATGTGTGCGTGTGTATACACATGTATATATGTGTGTATACTCATGTATATATGTGTGTATACACATGTATATATGTGTGTATACACATGTATACATGTGTGTATACATATGTATACATGTGTGTATACACATGTATACATGTGTGCATACACATGTATACATGTGTGTATACACATGTATACACATGTATAACATGTGTGTATACCACATGTATACACATGTATACATGTGTGTATACACATGTATACATGTGTATACACATGAATACACATGTATACATGTGTGTATACATGTGTATACACATGTATACATGTGTGTGTGTATACATAGTGTCGAAAATTGACGAAGTGTTATCTGTTGTTCCCGTAGACTTTAATTTTTCTCTCTCTTTCTCTCTCTCTCTCTCTCTCTCTCTCTCTCTCTCTCTCTCTCTCTCTCTCTCTCTCTCTCTCTCTCACCATTGTTAGCGGCCACAATGCCCTTTATTTGAGATAGCTTTTTTCAACTTTTGTAAAGGCCTCTCGCTCACTCACTTTCTCATTATTCTCTCTCTCTTTCTCTCTTTATCTCCCCTTACACTCCTGTGTTTGCTTTTCCTAATTCCAGTCTAAGAAGACTCGTTAGTACAAGTAGAAGCAGAGGTGAGAGAGAAAGAGAGAGGAAAAGAGAGGGGGAGAGGGGGAGGGGAAGGGGGAAAATTCCTTATTGTCTTTATTAGAAAAAGGTAAATTAGGGTAAGTGAAGAAGGAGATTGAGCCTTCCCCCCCCCCCCCCCCCCCCCCCCCCCCCCCCCCCCCCCCCCCCCCCCCCCCCCCCCCCCCCCCCCCCCCCCCCCCCCCCCCTCTCCTACCCCCCCTCCCCCCACTCTCTCCTCCCCCCCAAACAACACACACACACCACACAACACACCCCACTCACACCCCCAACAACACAATCCAAAAAACACACACTCACACCCCACACACACCACAACAAACAAACCACACAAAACACACACACACACACAAACACACTCAAAACACACACACATCCTCACACACACCACACACAAAACACCACACACACCACACACACACAACACCACCACACAACAAAACACCACACACACACACACACACACAACACACACACAAACACACACAACACACACAACACAACCACACACACAACACACACAAACACACCACAACACCAAACACACACAAACACACACACACACACAACCAAAACACACACACAACACACACAAACACACACACACACACACAACACAACACACACACAAAACACAAAACACACACACACAACACACACAAAACACACACAACACACAACACACAACAAAACCACACCACACCACACACCACAACCAAAACAAACACACACACAACCAACCACACCACACACACAACCACAAACACACCCCCAACACACAAACACAAACAACACACAACACCACACAAAAAAAACACAACACACACACAAACACACCCACACAACACACAACACACACACACACAACACACAACACACACCCCACACAACACAAAAACACACACACACCAACACACAACAAACACACACCAAACACACACAACACACAACAACCACACCAACACACACAAAACACACCCCAAAACACCACACACAACACACACAACACACAACAACCACACACACACAACACAAAAACAACCACAAAACACACACCAACAACCACACAAAACACACAAAACCAACACACACACCAAAACCCCACAACCCCCACACACAACACACAAACAACACAACCACAC
Source organism: Cherax quadricarinatus (assembly GCF_026875155.1). Taxonomy (NCBI): domain Eukaryota; kingdom Metazoa; phylum Arthropoda; class Malacostraca; order Decapoda; family Parastacidae; genus Cherax; species Cherax quadricarinatus. The sequence continues at coordinate 12,576,889 of NC_069486.1, read as the reverse complement.
AAAACACACACACAACACACACAACCACACACACAAACAACACACACACACACAACTCAACCCAACCACCACACACAACACACCACAACACACACAAAACACACAAAAACCACACACACAACACACAACAACAACACACAACCACAACACACACACCCCCACACACAAAAACCAACACAAAACCCCCAACACAAACACACAAAACACACACCACAACACCACACCACACAACACAACACACCACACACACCACCCAAAAAACACAACAACAACACAACCCAAAACCCAAACACAAACCACACCACACCCAACACAACCCCCCCAAAAACAACAAAAAACCACCCCCACACAACAAACCACAAACACCCCCCACCCCCCCCAAAACCACCCCCTCACCACAAAAAACAACCACACACACAAACACACACAAACCCACCAAAACAAAACCCACACCACCACCACCAAAAACCCAACAAACAAACCCAAACCACCAACACAAAAACCAAGACACCCCCCACATTAGTTCACTTTTTCCCCCACTTTAACTCTAAGGAGGGGCGGTTTTAAAGTGACTTAGGTTCAAGTGGCACCCAATAACAGTTCCCCGTAAAAAATGCTTAGGGGGGCCAATTTAGAGGTCAACTCAATGATTCCTTTATGTTAGAATTTTCCCTTTCTGGTGCGGGTTTGCGTCGGGGCGTGGTGGGCGTTCTTTTGCGGGTTTGTGGGGGGGGGGGGGGTGTGGGTTGGGGGGTTTGTGTTGTGGTGGTGTGTGTTTTGTTTGTGTTTTTTTTTGTGGTGTTTTGTGGTTGTTGGTGTTTTTGGTTGTTGTGGTGTTTTGTGTGTGTGTTTTTGGTGTGTGGTTTTGTGTGTGTTTTGGTTGTTGTGTGTGTGTTTGGTTGGTGTTGTTTTGTGTGGTGGGGGTTGTGTGTTTTTTGGGGTTCTGTTTCCTTTTTTTCTCATTTTTCTTCTTTTCCTCTCTCTCTTTCTTTTTTTTTTTTTTTTTTTTGTTTTTTTTTTTTTTTTTTTTTTTTTTTTTTTTGTTTTTTTTGTTTTTTTTTTTTTTTTTTTTTTTTGTGTTTTTTTTTTTTTTTGTTTTTTGTTTCTTGTTTTGTTTTTGTTTTCTTTGTTTTTTTATTTTTTTTTTTTGTTTTTTTTTTTTTGTTTTCTTTTTTTCTTTTTGTTTTTTTTTTTTTTTTTTTTTTTTTTTTTTGGTTTTTTTTTTTTTTTTTTTTCTGTTTTGTTTTTTTTTTTTTTTTTTTTTTTTTTTTTTTTTTTTGTGTTTTTTTTTTCTCTTGTTTTTTTTTTTTTTCCCTTTGATTTTTTTTTTTTGTTTTTTGTTTTTTTTTTTTGTTGTGTTGTGTTTTGTGTGTGTTTGGTGTTGTGTGTGTGTGTTTGTGATGTGTTTTGTGTTTTGTGTGTGTTGTGTGTGTTGTGTGTGTGTGTGTTGTGTTTGTGTTGTGTGTGTGTGAGTGTTGTGAGTGTTGTGTGTGTGTGTGTGGTGTGTGTGTTTGTGTTGTTGGTGTTGTGTTGTGGTTTGTGGTGTGTGTGTGTTGTGTGTGTGTGTTGTTGTGTTGTGTGTGTTGTGTGTGTTTGTTTGTGTGTTGTGTGTGTTGTTTGTGTGTTGTGTGTGTTGTGTGTTTGTGTGTTGTGTGATGTTGTCGTGTGTGTGTTGTGTGTGTCCTGTGTTGTGTGTGTGGTTGTGTGTGTGTGTGTTGTGTGTGTTGTGATGTTGTGTGTTGTGTTGTGAAAAAGGGGGGTTGTGGTTGAGTGTGAAATCTGTGTGTGTTGTGTGTGTGTGTTGGGGTTTTTGTGTGTGTTTTGTGTAGTTTTGTTGTGTGTGTGTTTGTGTGTTTTTTTAGTGCTGTGTTGTGTTGTGTGTGGGGGGGGGGGGGAAATTTTGTTGTTTTCGTGTGTTGTGTGTGTGTATGTGTTGTGATGTTTATTTTTGGTGTTTTGTATGTGTGTGTGATAAGTCCCTCTTGTGTGATTTTGGGGGGTTTTGTGTTGTGTGTGTGTGTGTTGTGTTTTTGTTTTAAAATGTGTTGTGGGGTGTTTGTGCTGGTGTAGTGTGTGTGTCTGGGGGATTTTTTGTGTGAAATTTTTGGGGTGGTGGGGGGTTTTTGTGTAGTTTTTGTTTTGGGTTTTTTGTTTTTTTTTGGGTGGGTTGTGTTTTTTTTTTTGTGTGGGCTTTTTGGGTCAAAAAACTCTTGAAAAAATTTTTGGGTGGGGGGTGTTGTGTTAGTGTGTTGGTGAGGGGGTGTGTTTTTTGGGGGGGTTTTTTTGTTTTATGTAAATTTTGGGGTTTTTGTGTGTGTGTGTGTGTTGATTTGGGGAAATTTTTGTGATGGGGGTGTTATGTTGTGTGTGTTGTGTGTGTTTGAGTGTGGATTTTGGGGTTGTTCGTTGCTTGTGTGTGTGTGTGGTGTGTGTGTGTGGTGTGTGTGTGTGTTGTTATGTGCTCCTGTTTTGTGTGTGTTGGATGTGTTGTGTTTTGTGTTGGGTTGTGTGTGTGTGTTTTGTTGTGTTTTGGTGTGTGTGGTTGTGGGTGTGTGTGTGGGGTTGTGTGTGTGTTGTGTGGTGTGTGTGTGTGTGTGTGTGTTGTTTTGTGTGTTGTTGTGTGTGTGTTTGTGTGTGTGTGTGTGTGTGGTGTGGTGTTGTGTGTTGTGTGTGTGTGTGTTTTGTGTGTGTTGTTGTGTGTTTTTTTTTTTTAAAAAATTTTTGTTAGGGGGGGGGGGGGGGGGGGGGGGGTTTTTTTTTTTTTTTTTTTTTTTTAAAAGGGGGGGTGTTAAAAAAAAAAAAAATTTTTTTTTTTTTTTGGGGTCCCCCCCGGGGGAAAGGTTTAATAAAAAATTTTTTTTTGGGTTTTTTTGGGGGGTTTTTGGGGGGGGTTTTTTTTTTTTTTTTTTTATTTTTTTTTTTTTTTTTTTTAAAAAAACCCCCTTTTTTTTTAAAAAAAAAAAAAACCCCCCCCCCCCTTTTTTTTGGCCCCTTTTTTGGGGGAAAAAAAAAGGGGGGGCCCAAAAAAATTTTTTTGCCCCCCGGGGGGGGGGGGGGGGGGGGGGGGGAGGGGGGAAAAAAAAAAAAAAAAATTTTTTTTTTTTTTTTTTACGGGTTAAAAAAAAAAAAAAAGGGGCCCCCCCCGGGGGGGGGGGGGTTTTTTTTAATAAAAAAAAAGGGGGGGGGGAAAAAAAAAGGCGGGGTTTTTTAAGTTTTGTTTTGGGTTTGGGTTTGGTTTGGTTGGGGTGGTGTGTTGGGTGTTGTTTGGTTTTTGGGGTTTTGGTTGTTGTGGGGGTGGGTGTGTGTGGGTGTTGTGTGTGTGTGTTGTGTGTGTGTGGTGTGTGTGTGTGTTTGTTGTTGTGGGGGGTTCCCCCCCATGTCCCTTTTTGCTTTCTTCTTTCCATTTTCTCCTTTTTAAATCTCCCTTTTCCACACCCCACACCCACACAAAAAATCAACTCAATAAATTTCCAAAACCCAACACAACCCCTCTAGGTAAACCCCAGATAACGCAACCAACCTATGGCGCCTCAAAAACTGGAATAGGCCCGGGTAACCAGAAATTTTCCCGAACCTGTAAGGTACGTCGGGCTCACCGGGTAGCAGCCCTTGGAACCCACACCGGTTAACCCAAAAATTTAAGGTGCAAGTTTGAAACAAGGTGCCAGAGCAAGGAGGAAATCCTACAGGAGAGGTAGGGAAATAAATACAAACCTGAGAGGGACAGAAGGATTAGGGGAGACATAATAACGACATACAAAATACTGTGAGGAATTGACAAGGTGGACAAAGACAGGATGTTCCAGAGATGTGACACAGAAACAAGGGGCCACAATTGGAAGTTGAAGACTCAGATGAGTCAAAGGGATGTTAGGAAGTATTTCTTCAGTCATAGAGTTGTCAGGAAGTTGAATAGTCTGGCAAGTGATGTATTGGAGGCAGGAAAATTACAAAGTTTTAAGACGAGGTATGATAAAGCTCATGGGGCAGGGAGAGAGAGGACCCAGTAGCAACCAGTGAAGAGGTGGGGCCAGGAGCTGTGACTCGACCCCTGCAACCACAAAAAGGTGACAAATAGGTGAGTACACACACTGTGTGTATATACACTGCCTGTGTGTGTATACACTCCCTGTGTGTGTGTATTCACTGCCTGTGTGTGTGTGTATACACTTCCTGTGTGTGTGTACACACTGCCTGTGTGTGTATACACTGCCTGTGTGTGTATATTTACACTGCCTGTGTGTGTGTATACACTTCCTGTGTGTGTATACACTTCCTGTGTGTGTATACACTGCCTGTGTGTGTATACACTGCCCGTGTGTGTATATACACTGCCTGTGTGTGTATACACTGCCTGTGTGTGTATACACTGCCTGTGTGTGTATATATACACTGCCTGTGTGTGTATACACTGCCTGTGTGTGTATATATACACTGCCTGTGTGTGTGTATACACTTCCTGTGTGTGTATACACTTCCTGTGTGTGTATACACTGTCTGTGTGTGTATACACTGCCCGTGTGTGTATATACACTGCCTGTGTGTGTGTATACACTGCCTGTGTGTGCATACACTGCCTGTG
>NC_069486.1:12559807-12569807 GCF_026875155.1 Cherax quadricarinatus | reverse complement strand
GTGTTGTTGTGTGATGTGTTGTGTGTGTATGTGTGTGTGTGGTGTGTGTGTGTTGTGTTGTGTGTTGTGTGGTGTGTGTGTGTGTGTGTGTGTGTGTGTGTGTGTGTGTGTGTGTGTGTGTGTGTGTTGTGTGTGTGTGTGTGTGTGTGTTGTGTTGTGTGTGTATGTGTGTGTGTGTGTGTGTGTGTGTGTGTGTGTGTGGTGTGTGTGTGTGTGTGTGTGTGTGTGTGTGTGTGTGTTGTGTGTGTGTGTGTGTATGTGTGTGGTGGTTTGTGTGTGTGTTTGTGTGTGTGTGTCGTTCTGTGTGTCGTGTTGTGTGTGTATGTGTGTGTTGTGTGTGTGTGTGTGTCTGGTGTGTGGTGTGTGGTGTGTGTGGTTCTTCTGAGTCTTCAACTTCCCTGTGTCCCCTTTTTCTGTGCACATCTCTGGAACATCCTGTCTCTGTCCACATCGTCAATTCCACGCTGTATATTGTATGTCGTTATCATGTCTTCCCCGATCCTTCTGTCCTCCAGTGTGTAGGCCGATTTCCAACCTTTGTTAGTATGGAATTCCCCTTACTCTGGGACTAGTCTTGTTGCAAACCTTTGCACTTTCTCTAATTTCTTGACGTGCTTGACCAGGTGTGGGTTCCACACTGGTGCTGCATACTCCAGTATGGGCCTGACGTACACTGTGTACAGAGTCTTGAACGATTCCTTACTGAGGTATCGGAACACTATTCTCCAGTTAGCCAGGCGTCCATATGTTGCAGCAGTTATCTGGTTGATGTGCGCCTCAGGAGATGTGCTCGGTGTTATACTCACCCCAAGATCTTTTACCTTGAGTGAGGTTTGCAGTCTTTGGCCACCTAACTTGTACTCTGTCTGCGATCTTCTTTGCCCTTCCCCAATCTTCATGACCAGGCTTGTAACCTGTCCAGATCCCTTTGTAATCCTACCCGGTCGTCACCCGACTAAATTCTCCGCATTACCTTCACATCGTTTACAAACAAGGACACCTCTGAATGTATCCCTTCCGTCATGTCATTCACATATACCAGAAACAGCACTGGTCCTAGGACTGACCCTTGTGGAATCCCACTCGTCACAGGCGCCCACTCTGACACCTGGTCACATACCATGACTTCTTGTTGCCTTCCTGTCATGTATTCTCTGATCCATTGCAGTGCCTTCCCTGTTAGTCCTGCCTGATCCTCCAGCTTTTGCATTAATCTCTTGTGTGGAACTGTGTCGAAGGCATTCTTACGTTCCAAGAAAACTCAGTCTACCCACCTCTCTGTCTCTTGTCTTACTGCCGTCACCTAGTCCAAACACTCCAGTAGGTTTGTGATGCAGGATTTCCCATCCCTGAAGCTGTGCTGGTTGTCCTGTATGAGACCGTTTCTTCCTAGATGCTCCACCACACTTCTCCTGATAATCTTCTCATGTACATACTGTACATGTCAGTGGCACTGGTCTGTAGTTTAGCGCTGTCTGTCTGTCTCCTTTCTTAAAAATTGGGACTACATTTGCTGTCTTCCATACCTCAGGTAGTTACCCAGTCTCCATAGATTTATTGCAGATTGTTGTTAGTGGCACACACAGTGCCTCTGCTCCCTCTCTCAGGACCCACTGAGAGATGTTGGAGGATCCCACCGCTACGAGGTATCTAGATCCCTTAGCAGCCTAGTCACCTCCTCGGCTGTGTGCAGTGTGTCTAGCACTTGCTGGTGCACCCTGTTACCCTCAGTTTGCTGGAAGTCTCTCTGTCTCCACTGTGAATACTTCCCAGAATCTTGAGCTGAGTTCCTTACATATTTCCTGGTTGTTCCCTGTGAGTTCTCCTCCTGATGTGTGTGTGTGTGTGTGTGTGTGTGTGTGTGTGTGTGTGTGTGTTGTGTGTGTGTGTGTGTGTGTGTGTGTGTGTGTGAATGTTATGCTGTTCTAATTTCCTTGTGTTTACTGCCTCTCCTCCTCCTCCTCCTGCTCATCCTCCTCCTCCTGCTCCTCCTCCTCCTCCTGCTCCTCCTCCTCCTGCTCCTCCTCCTCCTCCTGCTCCTCCTCCTCCTCCTCCTCCACCTCCTCCTGTTATCTTATCAATTCAAACAGGAAAGCAAGGGCCAGAAACCTGTTATCTTCGTTGCGGCTGATAACAGCGTAACAGATCTGTTTACAACCCTCACCCCTCTGTTGCGAGGGAAGGGGAAGAAGAGGGGAGGGGAGGAAGAGGGAGGGGAGGAAAGGGGAGATAGGGGGAGGGTGAGGGAGGGAGGGGTTAGAGAGTGAATAAACTAGAGTGGATAGGTAATGTAAATGCTACTACGAGAGAGAGAGAGAGAGAGAGAGAGAGAGAGAGAGAGAGAGAGAGAGAGAGAGAGAGAGAGAGAGAGAGAGAGAGGATGCTGGCCTGACTCACTTATCAACTGAGACATATTTCTCACTGCCGCAATAAAGTTCCGTTTGTCTCAATGAGAGACGTATCTCTCAGTGTGTGTGTGTGTGTGTGTGTGTGTGTGTGTGTGTGTGTGTGTGTGTGTGTGTGTGTGTGTTGTGTGTGTGTGTGTGTGTGTATGTTTGTGTGTGTGTGTGTGTGTGTGTGTGTGTGTGTGTGTGTGTGTGTGTGTATCCTGTCACACACATGGCAGACTTCCAGGAATGTAGAAAGTAGTCCCCTGGGGGACTGTAGACTTCCCCAGGAGTCATCAGTGTTAGTTACGACACATAGGGGGATCAGTCCCCACCTTCCTCATTACTGAGGATGACTCAGGAATCAATGGAAAGTGAAGGGTAGAGCGCATCTTTCCGACCTGGCCAGGGGCATTTGACAAGGTACTTCTGTAAAACACACACACACACACACACACACACACACACACACACACACACACACACACACACACACACACACACCGAAGATGGGCCTGCTATCGAACGAGATGACTGAGGAATTCCCAGTTCCTTTTTATTTCAAGTCACGCGTGTTACAGCTGTCACTTCTCACCTAGGAGTAAGTAGGTGCCTGGGTGTTAGTCACCCTACACCTGCTGTTCTGTTCACTTAGGAGTAAGTAGGTACCTGGGTGTTAGTCACCCTACACCTGCTGTTCTGTTCACCTAGGAGTAAGTAGGTACCTGGGTGTTAGTCACCCTACACCTGCTGTTCTGTTCACCTAGGAGTAAGTAGGTACCTGGTATAGTCACCTTCACTGTTGTTCACCGCAGATAGTACCTGGGTAGCACTAACCTGTTCTGTTCACCTAGCAGTAAGTAGGTACCTGGGTGTTAGTCACCCTACACCTGTTGTTCTGTTCACCTAGCAGTAAGTAGGTGCCTGGGTGTTAGTCACCCTACACCTGCTGTTCTGTTCACCTAGCAGTAAGTAGGTACCTGGGTGTTAGTCACCCTACTCCTGTGTTCTGTTCACCTAGCAGTAAGTAGGTACCTGGGTGTTAGTCACCCTACACCTGCTGTTCTGTTCACCTAGCAGTAAGTAGGTACCTGGGTATTAGCCACCCTACACCTGCTGTCGCTGTTCACCTACAAGCAACTAGGTACCCGGGCGCCAACAGACTGGTGTGGGTGGCATCCTGGGAGGTGGACTTACCCACAACACTGGTAAAAGCCAACCTGGCCCTGGCTCTCTAGGGTTATTGAAATGTTGCTATTATTATTATTATTATTATTATTATTATTATTATTATTATTATTATTATTATTATTATTATTATCATTATATTATAATTAGCGTGCATTCTCTCTCTCTCTCTCTCTCTCTCTCTCTCTCTCTCTCACACACACACACGCAGGCAGCATCAAACTACAGACCAGTGTCACTGACATGTATAGTATGCAAAGTCATGGAGAAGATTACCAGAAAAGTGGTGGAGCACCTAGAACAGAAGGCGCCTGTACACGACAACCAGCACGGATTCAGGGACGGGAAAATCCTGTGTCACAAACCATATGGAATTTCAAGGTGACAGCAGGAAGGCAAAAGAGAGTAGGGTGGGTAGATTGCATTTTCTTGGACTGTAAGAAGGCTTTCGACGCAGTTCCTCACCAGAGATGTGACACAGCAACAAGGGGTCACAGTTGGAAGTTGAAGACTCAGATGAGTCACAGGGATGTTAGGAAGTATTTCTTCAGTCATAGAGCTGTCAGAAAGTGGAATAGTCTGGCAACCGATACAGTGGAGGCAGGGACCATACATAGCTTTAAGACGAGGTATGGTTTAGAAAGACACGTAAGCAAACACTATAACATATTTATTAGAAAACGTTTCGGTCCTGGGACCTTGATCACTTGAGAAGTGATCAAGGTCCCAGGACCGAAACGTTTTCTAATATGTTATAGTGTTTGCTTACGTGTCTTTCTAAACCAACTTGTCGGTATTTATTACCAAGGTTTATACCGGGACGAGGTATGACAAAGCTCAGGGAGCAGAGAGAGAGAGAGAGAGAGAGAGAGAGAGAGAGAGAGGAGAGAGAGAGGACCTAGTAGAGAGACCCAGCGACAGTATGAAAATAACATACCATCGAAAGTCAAGTCTGACCCGAAACTGCTGTATAGCCACATCGGCAGGAAAACGGCAGTCAAAGACCAGGTGATCAGACTGAGGAAAGAAGGTGGGGAACTCACAAGACACGATCAAGAGGTATGTGAGGAGCTCAACACGAGATTTAAGGAAGTATTTACAGTAGAGACAGGAAGGACTCTGGGGGGACAGCACAGAGGGGGACACCAACAGGGAATATACCAACAAGTGATGGATGACATGCACACAACTGAGGAGGAGGAGCAGAAGCTGCTAAGTGACCTTGATACCTCAAAGGTGATGGGACCGGACAACATCTCCCCATGGGTCCTTAGAGAAAAAGCAGAGATGCTGTGGGTGCCTCTAACCACAATCTTCAACACATCCCTTGAAACTGGGCAACTACCTGAGAAATGGAAGACAGCTAATGTAGTCCCCATATTTAAGAAAGGAAACAGAAACGAGGCACTAAACTACAGACCTGTGTCTCTGATATGTATCGTGTGCAAAGTCATGGAGAAGATTATCAGGAGGAGAGTGGTCGAACACCTGGAAAGGAACAAGATTATAAATGAAAACCAGCATGGGTTCATGGAAGGCAAATCTTGTATCACAAACCTCCTGGAGTTTTATGACAAGGTAACAGAAGTAAGACACGAGAGAGAGGGGTGGGTTGATTGTATTTTCCTAGACTGCAGGAAGGCCTTTGACACACTCCCTCACAAGAGATTAGTGCAGAAGCTGGAGGATCAGGCGCGTATAACAGGAAGGGCACTGCAATGGATCAGAGAATACCTGACAGGGAGGCAACAACGAGTCATGGTACGTGAAGAGGTATCACAGTGGGCGCCTGTGTCGAGCGGGGTCCCACAGGGGTCGGTCCTAGGACCAGTGCTATTTTTGGTATATGTGAACGACATAATGGTAGGAACAGACTCAGAAGTGTCCTTGTTCGCAGATGATGTGAAGTTAATGAGGAGAACTAAATCAGATGAGGACCAGGCAGGACTTCAAAGAGACCTGGACAGACTGGACACCTGGTCCAGCAACTGGCTTCTCGAATTCAACCCCGCCAAGTGCAAAGTCATGAAGATTGGGGAAGGGCAAAGAAGATCGCAGACAGAGTACAGGTTAGGTGGCCAAGGACTGCAAACCTCACTCAAGGAGAAAGATCTTGGCGTGAGTATAACACCGAATATGTCTCCGGAAGCACACATCAACCAGATAACTGCTGCAACATATGGGCGCCTGGCAAACCTGAGATTAGCGTTCCGTTTCCTCAGTAAAGAATCTTTCAAGACTCTGTACACCGTGTGCGTCAGGCCCATACTGGAGTATGCAGCACCAGTATGGAACCCGCACCGGGTCAAGCACGTTAAGAAATTAGAGAAAGTGCAAAGGTTTGCAACAAGACTAGTCCCAGAGCTAAGGGGAATGTCGTACGAGGAAAGGTTGAGGGAAATCGGCCTGACGACACTGGAGGACAGGAGGGTCAGGGGAGACATAATAACGACATACAAAATACTGCGTGGAATAGACAAGGTGGACAGAGACAAGATGTTCCAAAGAGTGGACACAGAAACAAAGGGTAATTCTTTGAAGTTGAAGACTCAGATGAGTCACAGGGATGTTAGGAAGGAGTTCTTTAGCTATAGAGTTGTCAGGAAGTGGAATAGTCTGGCGAACGATGTAGTGGAGGCAGGATCCATACATAGCTTTAAGATGGGGTATGATAAAGCTCATGGAGCAGGGAGAGAGAGGACCTAGTAGCGTTCAGTGAAGTGGCGGGGCCAGGAGCTGAGTCTCGACCCCTGCAACTACAATTAGGTGAGTACACACACACACACACACACACACACACACACACACACACACACACGTGGCGAGGTGTCAGAGTGGGCACCTGTGACCAGCGGGGTCCCGCAGGGGTCAGTCCTAGGACCGGTGCTGTTTCTGGTATTTGTGAACGACATGACGGAAGGAATAGACTCTGAGGTGTCCCTGTTTGCAGATGACGTGAAGTTGATGAGAAGAATTCACTCGATCGAAGACCAGGCAGAACTACAAAGGGATCTGGACAGGCTGCAGACCTGGTCCAGCAAATGGCTCCTGGAGTTCAATCTCACCAAATGCAAAGTCATGAAGATTGGGGAAGGGCAAAGAAGACCGCAGACGGAGTACAGTCTAGGGGGCCAGAGACTACAAACCTCACTCCAGGAAAAAGATCTTGGGGCGAGTATAACACCAGGCACATCTCCTGAAGCGCACATCAACCAAATAACTGCTGCAGCATATGGGCGCCTAGCAAACCTCAGAACAGCATTCCGACATCTTAATAAGGAATCGTTCAGGACCCTGTACACCGTGTATGTTAGGCCCATATTGGAGTATGCGGCACCAGTTTGGAACCCACACCTAGCCAAGCATGTAAAGAAACTAGAGAAAGTGCAAAGGTTTGCAACAAGACTATAATCTAGTGATACCAGTGAATAGCAGAATACAGTGCTGTAGTAGCAACTAACCAGTATTATAATGGTACTTAGTGGAGTGGAGTGACTTTCTTTAGTTTTTTTTTCTTGAAAACAGACTTACTGTGAATTTCATATAACCTGTAGTTTCCACGGTGAAATACACAACGAGAAAAATTTTTCTACAGAAAAAGCGCCTCCCCCCCAAAATTTGCACCAGAATTTAAAGTGATAATTACATTTTTTGTGGGGGGAGAGGGAAAAAAAACCAAAATAGAAAAGCCGATACAGCGTTTGTAAACAAAGGGGTCGCTGTCGTCTTGTAGGGCGCCGATATCCCCCGCTCTTAACACGCAATTTTAATTTTGAATCATCAAATCACATATTACTCGGGTGAAAATTTTTCCCATAGTTTCCTTTCATGTGTTTACTCAAATCCCCACCAGTATGTTTTAAATAAGTGCCCCACTGATCAGAGCAATCACTGGTCCAAACCCCTTGATGTCCAAACCCCTTTGACTGGCCCCAAACCCCGGGACGGTTTTCAAACTTTTTCGTTGGACAAAAAAGCAACGTAAAAGGGAGGGGTTTTGTAGGCGCCCTTAAAAAACACAAACTTAAAAATCAGGAACGTGAGGGTAAGCGCCCAAATATAAAAAGATTAAAAACGAAATACAAAAGCTAGAGCTTCATTTGGTTTTTAATAAAAATTTCAAGGTTTTTGCTAGTAAATTGCAGAAAATCAACCATTCAAATCATTATGAAGCTGTGTTAGTCTGGGGTCACAAACAAACGGGCTACCACATGGAAAATTGTCTTTTTTGGGGGAAATTTGGGTGCCCACGCTCCTTGGAAAATATCCCAGAACAGACAAGCAGTTTTAAAAACAAGAAGTTTTTTTTGGGATCCCCAAATGAGGAAAATTTTGGGACAAAAACAAAAGGGGTATTAAAAGGGTAACTAAAACCCTTTTTATAGAAACCCGGGAAGCTTTCTACAACAGAGGGAACAAAAAAGTGGGCTAAATGGTACTGCCCTTGAAGGGCCCATGTAGTCACAAACGTAAGGCGGGAGGTGATGTCCTGGTAGTCAGTAAATGTAGGGCTAAAGTGCTGCCTGGGAGACAGTAATGGTGAAGCTGGAGGTGCGTCCTGGGAGACAAATGGTGAACTGGAATACGTCCTGGGGACAGTAAGGGTAAAGGGGAGGGTGTCCTGGGGAACAGAAAGGGTGAAGCTGGAGAACTGTCCTGGTAGACAAAAGGGGGTGAACTAGAGTTTTTTTCCAGGTAGTGGGGAATTATACGCAGAAGGAAAATATAAAACCTATAGAGGACAGGACCCATGTAGGAAACAATGTAGTCAAAGATAAATAAAACCAATATTGCAAACCAAAATACCGCAAAAATAGCAAAAAAAGGGGACCCAATGAAATAGTGAGGATAAATTACCAAAAACAAGGGTGGGAGCTCCATTGTTGGTGCAAGGAGATAGGAATAAAACAGGGAAACATGCACCAACGGGGGAAAAAATCACAGAAACCCAAGGCAAACGGAAACCAAGCCTTGCACATACTAGCACTTTTTTTTTTTGTGGCTGGGAAATCTGGAAAAAAAAGATGGGGCATGCAATAACCACCCTGAAAAATGTCATGCCATTGAAACAGGGAAAAAGCAAACTCCCTTCCGTAAGCTTTTTTACCCTGAAATGTGTACCTCTCAGTAAAGGAAAGACTGTGCTATAACTTAAATTTTCAGGGGATACCCTCAAAACAAAAAATACAAAACATCCAGGCCGGGGAAAAAACCTGGGTAGCCACAGCCACTCAAAAAGGGAGAGGTTTTTTAGTGCCAGGAAGGAAAAAAAAAAATGGCAGGAAATGGCAAAATCGTACCCAAATCCAGTCATTCCTGGGGGGAACCACAGTCGATGGCCCCCACTCCAAACCAACGATACAGATACTAATGCCGGAAAAAAAAAACCCCCCCCCGTACCAACAATACCCCGTCCCAAACATTCCTTTTTCAAATTACAGGGGCTAAAAACCACAAAAAACAACAAAAATACCTTTTATCCCTGGACTCTTGCAGAGGAAAAACAATGTTCGCGGCTTTTACTGAGACCCCCCAAAAAGGATCACTTGGAAACGAAATATGGGTCCCGGTTCAACCTATACAGATGTGACAGAGTGAACAGGGAAAAGGGGGGGGGTTGGCCTGTACATTGCAAGGGGCCTTGTTTGCACAGAACTGCTTAATGCCTCAAATGACGTAGTGGAATTTTTTCAGAAAAATCGGAAACCAAAAACCCAGTCATTGTGGTAGTCTACAAGCCTCCGGGTGCAAACCCCCCAATTCCCGGAACAGCTTTAAAAAACCACTGTTTGGGAAAAACTTCCACTCCTGCACCCAAAAATCTTGCTCCGGGGTTTCAACTTAAGGGACCTAAAAGGGAATATAGCAAATAATATTTTTCAGTAATAACACCAGGGGGCAGTCTGATGAAAAATCACACCACACGAGCTTTTAAATCTCTCACAAAATTTTAATTTAAACCAGCAAATAATAGAGCCTACTAGACTGGAGAATACACAGACCTCATCTTCACTAACAATGATGATCTTAAAAAATTCCCCATACAAAAACAATATACCAATCAAAACATAATTGGGTTCAGACTGGCGGGGAGCCTCAGACCGAAAAAATGAGACAGTCACGAGGGAGCATTCACCAAATAAAACTTAAATAACAAAAAAAAAAGGGGGCCCAAAGAAAACCAAGTCCAACCGATATAAGTGGGAAGATATACAAAGCAACACAGACCCAAATTATCCTAAACAGTTTAAAACTCGGGGGAACTCGATGTATACAAGGCTTATTCTCTAAGAAAAAGGGGGATAGTTTAAAAATAGAAAGAGCAGGCGCCCCCTTTACAGGCAGGAAAAAAATAACAGAGCGGCAAAAGAGGTAAATAACAGAAATGCGCGGGGAACACTGGTCAAAAAAATAGAAAGCTCAAC
>NC_069486.1:12539807-12549807 GCF_026875155.1 Cherax quadricarinatus | reverse complement strand
TATATCTCAGTGTATATACACTGAGAGGTGTATATCTCAGTGTATATACACTGAGAGGTGTATATCTCAGTGTATATACACTGGTAGTTTACATTAATCAGTATTTTAGGTATTAAAGTATTCTTGACTGGTGGTGTACAGGTGACATGTAGCCTTAATGACCCTCGTGTAGTAGATAGTCTTGAAACCCCATTAACCAACCAACCAGCCTTAATGACCCTCGTGTAGTAGATAGTCTTGAAACCCAATTAACCAACCAACCAGCCTTAATGACCCTCGTGTAGTAGATAGTCTTGAAACCCAATTAACCAACCAACCAGCCTTAATGACCCTCGTGTAGTAGATAGTCTTGAAACCCAATTAACCAACCAACCAGCCTTAATGACCCTCGTGTAGTAGATAGTCTTGAAACCCCATTAACCAACCAACCAGCCTTAATGACCCTCGTGTAGTAGATAGTCTTGAAACCCAATTAACCAACCAACCAGCCTTAATGACCCTCGTGTAGTAGATAGTCTTGAAACCCAATTAACCAACCAACCAGCCTTAATGACCCTCGTGTAGTAGATAGTCTTGAAACCCAATTAACCAACCAACCAGCCTTAATGACCCTCGTGTAGTAGATAGTCTTGAAACCCCATTAACCAACCAACCAGCCTTAATGACCCTCGTGTAGTAGATAGTCTTGAAACCCAATTAACCAACCAACCAGCCTTAATGACCCTCGTGTAGTAGATAGTCTTGAAACCCAATTAACCAACCACCCAGCCTTAATGACCCTCGTGTAGTAGATAGTCTTGAAACCCAATTAACCAACCAACCAGCCTTAATGACCATCGTGTAGTAGATAGTCTTGAAACCCCATTAACCAACCAACCAGCCTTAATGACCCTCGTTTAGTAGATAGTCTTGAAACCCCATTAACCAGGTAGGGGCTCCAAGCTGGTGCTCCAGATTCGTATCAGAAACACAACTACAAATGTGTGAATTGAAATCAGGAACGTCAGGGTGCTTAACGTGGGTTTGGTCTGGGACCGAAGTCATCTCCCTGTCTCCCGGTATTCTACTCTTCCTGTATTCTAACCTCCCTGTGATTCTAACCTCCCTGTGATTCGAACCTCCCTGTGATTCTAACCTCCCTGTGATTCTAACCTCCCTGTGAGTCTAACCTCCCTGTGATTCTAACCTCCCTGTGATTCTAACCTCCTTGTGATTCTAACCTCCCTGTAATTCTAACCTCCCTGTGATTCTAACCTCCCTGTGAGTCTAACCTCCCTGTGATTCTAACCTCCCTGTGATTCTAACCTCCCTGTGATTCTAACCTCCCTGTGATTCTAACCTCCCTGTGAGTCTAAGCTCCCTGTGATTCTAACCTCCCTGTGATTCTAACCTCCCTGTGATTCTAACCTCCCTGTGAGTCTAACCTCCCTGTGATTCTAACCTCCTGTGATTCTAACCTCCCTGTGATTCTAACCTCCCTGTGATTCTAACCTCCCTGTGAGTCTAACCTCCCTGTGATTCTAACCTCCCTGTGAGTCTAACCTCCCTGTGATTCTAACCTCCCTGTGATTCTAACCTCCCTGTGATTCTAACCTCCCTGTGATTCTAACCTCCCTGTGATTCTAACCTCCCTGTGATTCTAACCTCCCTGTGATTCTAACCTCCCTGTGAGTCTAACCTCCCTGTGATTCTAACCTCCCTGTGAGTTTAACCTCCCTGTGATTCTAACCTCTTTGTGATTCTAACCTCCCTGTGATTCTAACCTCCCTGTGATTCTAACCTCCCTGTGATTCTAACCTCCCTGTGATTCTAACCTCCCTGTGATTCTAACCTCCCTGTGATTCTAACCTCCCTGTGATTCTAACCTTCCTGTGATTCTAACCTCCCTGTGATTCTAACCTCCCTGTGAGTCTAACCTCCCTGTGATTCTAACCTCCCTGTGATTCTAACCTCCCTGTGATTCTAACCTCCCTGTGAGTCTAACCTCCCTGTGATTCTAACCTCCCTGTGATTCTAACCTCCCTGTGATTCTAACCTCCCTGTGATTCTAACCTCCCTGTGATTCTAACCTCCCTGTGATTCTAACCTCCCTGTGATTCTAACCTCCCTGTGATTCTAACCTCCCTGTGAGTCTAACCTCCCTGTGATTCTAACCTCCCTGTGAGTCTAACCTCCCTGTGATTCTAACCTCTTTGTGATTCTAACCTCCCTGTGATTCTAACCTCCCTGTGATTCTAACCTCCCTGTGATTCTAACCTCCCTGTGATTCTAACCTCCCTGTGAGTCTAACCTCCTGTGATTCTAACCTCCCTGTGAGTCTAACCTCCCTGTGATTCTAACCTCTTTGTGATTCTAACCTCCCTGTGATTCTAACCTCCCTGTGATTCTAACCTCCTGTGATTCTAACCTCCCTGTGATTCTAATCTCCCTGTGATTCTAACCTCCCTGTGATTCTAACCTCCCTGTGATTCTAACCACCCTGTGATTCTAACCTCCCTGTGATTCTAACCTCCCTGTGATTCTAACCTCCCTGTGATTTTAGCCTCCCTGTGATTCTAACCTCCCTGTGATTCTAACCTCCCTGTGAGTCTAACCTCCCTGTGATTCTAACCTCCCTGTGATTCTAACCTCCCTGTGATTCTAACTTCCCTGTGATTCTAACCTCCCTGTGATTCTAACCTCCCTGTGATTCTAACCTCCCTGTGATTCTAACCTCCCTGTGATTCTAACCTCCCTGTGAGTCTAACCTCCCTGTGATTCTAACCTCCCTGTGATTCTAACCTCCCTGTGATTCTAACCTCCCTGTGATTCTAACCTCCCTGTGATTCTAACCTCCCTGTGATTCTAACTTCCCTGTGATTCTAACCTCCCTGTGATTCTAACCTCCCTGTGATTCTAACCTCCATGTGAGTCTAACCTCCCTGTGATTCTAACCTCCCTGTGAGTCTAACCTCCCTGTGATTCTAACCTCTTTGTGATTCTAACCTCCCTGTGATTCTAACCTCCCTGTGATTCTAACCTCCCTGTGATTCTAACCTCCCTGTGATTCTAACCTCCCTGTGAGTCTAACCTCCCTGTGATTCTAACCTCCCTGTGAGTCTAACCTCCCTGTGATTCTAACCTCTTTGTGATTCTAACCTCCCTGTGATTCTAACCTCCCTGTGATTCTAACCTCCCTGTGATTCTAACCTCCCTGTGATTCAAACCTCCCTGTGATTCTAACCTCCCTGTGATTCTAACCTCCCTGTGATTCTAACCTCCCTGTGATTCTAACCTCCCTGTGATTTCTAACCTCCTGTGATTCTAACCACCCTGTGATTCTAAACCTCCCTGTGATTCTAACCTCCCTGTGATTCTAACCTCCCTGTGATTCTAACCTCCCTGTGAGTCTAACCTCCCTGTGATTCTAACCTCCCTGTGATTCTAACCTCCCTGTGATTCTAACCTCCCTGTGATTCTAACCTCCCTGTGAGTCTAACCTCCCTGTGATTCTAACCTCCCTGTGAGTCTAACCTCCCTGTGATTCTAACCTCCCTGTGATTCTAACCTCCCGGTGATTCTAACCTCCCTGTGATTCTAACCTCCCTGTGATTCTAACCTCCCTGTGATTCTAACCTCCCTGTGAGTCTAACCTCCCTGTGATTCTAACCTCCCTGTGAGTCTAACCTCCCTGTGATTCTAACCTCTTTGTGATTCTAACCTCCCTGTGATTCTAAGCTCCCTGTGATTCTAACCTCCCTGTGATTCTAACCTCCCTGTGATTCTAACCTCCCTGTGATTCTAACCTCCCTGTGATTCTAACCTCCCTGTGATTCTAACCTCCCTGTGATTCTAACCTCCCTGTGATTCTAACCTCCCTGTGATTCTAACCTTCCTGTGATTCTAACCTCCCTGTGATTCTAACCTCCCTGTGAGTCTAACCTCCCTGTGATTCTAACCTCCCTGTGATTCTAACCTCCCTGTGAGTCTAACCTCCCTGTGATTCTAACCTCCCTGTGATTCTAACCTCCCTGTGATTCTAACCTCCCTGTGAGTCTAACCTCCCTGTGAGTCTAACCTCCCTGTGATTCTAACCTCCCTGTGATTCTAACCTCCCTGTGATTCTAACCTCCCTGTGATTCTAACCTACCTGTGATTCTAACCTCCCTGTGATTCTAACCTCCCTGTGATTCTAACCTCCCTGTGAGTCTAACCTCCTGTGATTCTAACCTCCCTGTGAGTCTAACCTCCCTGTGATTCTAACTCTTTGTGATTCTAACCTCCCTGTGATTCTAACCTCCCTGTGATTCTAACCTCCTTGTGATTCTAACCTCCCTGTGATTCTAACCTCCCTGTGAGTCTAACCTCCCTGTGATTCTAACCTCCCTGTGAGTCTAACCTCCCTGTGATTCTAACCTCTTTGTGATTCTAACCTCCCTGTGATTCTAACCTCCCTGTGATTCTAACCTCCCTGTGATTCTAACCTCCCTGTGATTCTAACCTCCCTGTGATTCTAACCTCCCTGTGATTCTAACCTCCCTGTGATTCTAACCTCACTGTGATTCTAACCTCCCTGTGATTCTAACCTCCCTGTGATTCTAACCTCCCTGTGAGTCTAACCACCCTGTGATTCTAACCTCCCTGTGATTCTAACCTCCCTGTGATTCTAACCTCCCTGTGATTTTGGCCTCCCTGTGATTCTAACCTCCCTGTGATTCTAACCTCCCTGTGAGTCTAACCTCCCTGTGATTCTAACCTCCCTGTGATTCTAACCTCCCTGTGATTCTAACCTCCCTGTGATTCTAACCTCCCTGTGATTCTAACCTCCCTGTGAGTCTAACCTCCCTGTGATTCTAACCTCCCTGTGATTCTAACCTCCCTGTGATTCTAACCTCCCTGTGATTCTAACCTCCCTGTGATTCTAACCTCCCTGTGATTCTAACCTCCCTGTGATTCAGCATCCTGTATGTCGTTGTGGAATTATCTCAGTGTTTTCCCGGCATACGCAAACAGTGTTTGTGTGTGTGTGTGTGTGTGTGTGTGTGTGTGTGTGTGTGTGTGTGTGTGTGTGTGTGTGTGTGTGTGTGTGATTCCTGCCCTCACAAAACATTTACGGTGTTAGTAACTCGACATTACTGGAGGGTAGAGAGAGTCGACCAGCTGACAGAGGTCCTCATTGGATCACCAGTTTCTGTCACTGCGATGCCTGTTTACGTCTGGGAATGTTAATGACGTAACCGTTTCCGTCACACGCGATGGCACTCGTGTGTGTGCCTCGTTACGAGCGAAAAGTGCCACTTTCACCCTCACCTAAATGGACTCACACATACAAATACCCGTCTTCTCACGCACAGCTAATGGCCACTGAAAAAAATACTTGTACTTACGTATATTAACGTACACGCACACTCAGATACAACGTACACGCACGTGCACACACAGACACACACACCCACCCACACCCAACACACACACAAGTGATACAACTGGAGTGGGGTACCCTAAGGGTCAGTACTGGCCCCAATACGTTTTCCATTGACATAGATAATTTACCAGACGTAATGAACGTCTTAACAGATAAACACAAATCTTACCTATAAAAAATATTGATAATCCTGACGCTAAATCATCCCAGAATGACATACACTGACGTCAAGGCATGATAGATAGATAGATGGAAGTGAACGTGGGTAAAACACCACCCAGAAGAAATATAGATTAAATCAGGCCACACGGGAGAAATAGATTGCGATAGATAGATAGATAGATAGATATACAGAAAGAGATCTAGGTAAAAATTGTCACCAGGAGATCATGTAAGCTAATTTTTCGTGTCAAAATGCACGTTTTGGGGATTACTGGAGAGAGAGAAACGCTTTCTATGATATAGCCTTGATTATAGCCTTGATATGGTCTGAGTATAGCCTTGGTATAGTCTTGATTATAGTTTTGGTATAGCCTTGATTATAGCCTTGGTATAGCCTTGATTATAGCCTTGGTATAGCCTTGATTATAGCCTTGGTAGAGCCTTGATTACAGCCTTGATATGGTCTGAGTATAGCCTTGGTATGGTCTTGATTATAGCCCTGGTATGGTCTTGATTATAGCCTTGGTATAGCCTTGGTATAGCCTTGGTATAGCCTTGATTATAGCATTGGTATAGCCTTAGTATAGCCTTGATTATAGCCTTGGTATAGGCTTGATTATAGCCTTGGTATGGTCTTGATTATAGCCTTGGTATAGTCTTGATTATAGCCTTGGTATAGTCTTGATTATAGCCTTGGTATAGCCTTGATTATAGCCTTGGTATAGCCTTAGTATAGCCTTGATTATAGCCTTGGTATAGTCTTGATTATAGCCTTGGTATAGCCTTAGTATAGCCTTGATTATAGCCTTGGTATAGCCTTGATTATAACCTTGGTATAGTCTTGATTATAGCCTTGATATAGTCTTGATTATAGCCTTGGTATAGCCTTAGTATAGCCTTGATTATAGCCTTGGCATAGTCTTGATTATAGCCTTGGTATAGCCTTAGTATAGCCTTGATTATAGCCTTGGTATAGCCTTGATTATAGCCTTGGTATAGTCTTGATTATAGCTTTGGTATAGTCTTGATTATAGCCTTGGTATAGCCTTAGTATAGCCTTGATTATAGCCTTGGTATAGCCTTGATTATAGCCTTGGTATAGCCTTGATTATAGCCTTGGTATAGCCTCGATTATAGCCTTGGTATAGCCTTGATTGTAGCCTTGGTATAGCCTTGATTATAGCCTTGGTATAGCCTTGATTATAGCCTTGGTATAGTCTTGATTATAGCCGTGGTATAGCCTTGATTATAGCCTTGATTATAGCCTTGGTATAATCTTGATTATAGCCTTGGCATAGCCTTGATTATAGCCTTGGTATGGTCTTGATTATAGCCTTGGTATAGCCTTGATTATAGCTTTGGTATAGCCTTGATTATAGCCTTGGTATAGTCTTGATTATAGCCTTGGTACAGTCTTGATTATAGAATTGGTATAGCCTTGATTATAGCCTTGGTATAGCCTTGATTATAGCCTTGGTATAGTCTTGATTATAGCCTTGGTATAGCCTTGATTATAGCCTTGATATAGTCTTGATTATAGCCTTGGTATAGCCTTGATTATAGCTTTGATTATAGCCTTGGTATAGCCTTGATTATAGCCTTGGTATAGTCTTGATTATAGCCTTGGTATAGTCTTGATTATAGCCTTGGTGTAGCCTTGATTATAGCCTTGGTATAGCCTTGATTATAGCCTTGGTATAGTCTTGATTATAGCCTTGGTATAGTCTTGATTATAGTCTTGGTATGGTCTTGATTATAGCCTTGGTATAGTCTTGATATGGTCTTGATTATAGCCTTCGTGTAGCCTTGATTATAGTCTTGGTATGGTCTTGATTATAGCCTTGGTATAGCCTTGATTATAGCCTGTGTATAGTCTTGATTATAGCCTTGGTATGGCCTTGATTATAGCCTTGGTATGGTCTTGATTATAATCTTGGTATGGTCTTCATTATGGCCTGGGTATAGCCTTGATTATAGCCTTGGTATGGTCTTGATTATAGCCTTGGTATGGTCTTGATTATAGCCTTGGTATGGTCTTGGTTATAGCCTTGGTATGGTCTTGATTATAGCCTTGGTATAGCCTTGATTATAGCCTTGGTATAGCCTTGATTATAGCCTTGGTATAGTCTTGATTATTGTCTAGGTATGGTCTTGATTATAGCCTTGGTATAGCCTTGATTATAGTCTTGGTATAGTCTTGATTATAGTCTTGGTATAGCCTTGATTATAGCCTTGGTATTGTCTTGATTATAGTCTTGGCATAGCCTTGATTATGACCTTGGTGTAGCCTTGATTATAGTCTTGGTATAGTCTTGATTATAGTCTTGGTATAGCCTTGATTATAGCCTTGGTATAGCCTTGATTATAGCTTTGGTATAACCTTGATTATAGCCTTGGTATAGTCTTGATCGTAGCCTTGGTATGGTCTTGATTATAGCCTTGGTATAGCCTTGATTATAGTCTTGGTATAGTCTTGATTATAGCCTTGGTATAGCCTTGATTATAGCCTTGGTATAGTCTTGGTTATAGTCTTGGTATAGCCTTGATTATAGCCTTGGTATAGTCTTGATTATAGCCTTGGTATGGTCTTGATTATAGTCTTGGTATAGTCTTGATTATAGCATTGGTATGGTCTAGATTATAGCCTTGGTATAGTCTTGATCATAGCCTTGGTATGGTCTTGATTATAGCCTTGGTATAGTCTTGATCATAGCCTTGATATGGTCTTGATTATAGCCTTGGTATAGTCTTGATTATAGCCTTGGTATAGTCTTGAGTATAGCCTTGGTATGGTCTTGATTATAGCTCTGGTATGTTCTTGATTATAGTCTTGGTATGGTCTTGGTTATAACCTTGGTAATAACCTTGATTATAGCCTATGTATAGTCTTGATTATAGCCTTGGTGTAGTCTTGATTATAGTCTTGGTATAGCCTTGATTATAGCCTTGGTATAGTCTTGATTATAGCCTCAAATATAGCCTTGATTATAGCTTTAAATATAGTGTTGATATCACTTTGAATATAGCCTTTGAATATAGCCTTGAATATATCCTTAAATATAGCCTTAAATATCCTTGAAAGCTGCTTTGATTATAGTCTTAACTAGCCTTGATTATAGCCTTGAATATAACCTTAAATATAGCCTTAAATATTCTTGAATAAAGCCTTGATTATAGCCTTAATTAGTCTTGATTATAACCTTGAATATGGCCTTGAATATAGCCTTGAATGTCCATGAAAGTAGCCTTGATTATAGCCTTAACTAGCCTTGAATATAGCCTTGAATGTCCTTGAAAGTAGCCTTGATTATAGCCTTAACTAGCCTTGAATATAGCCTTTAATATAGCCTCTGTGATGGTAGAGGTAGAAAGTAGTCTCAATGCCCTCTACCTCAGCCTGCCCTACTTGCCTCTCTGCCCACTGCCCAGGGCACGTTTCGCCCTGTTTACAACTTAGGGTATTGCCCTGATGCCCTGAAGAGGTAATATGAATTTTAAATGAGGCTAATTAGTTAATGATTTGAGGGAGGGAGGCCAGGATGAGAGGAAATTGATAATTAACCCTGATGGAGGGGTGATGGAGGAGTGATGGAGGGAGAGGAAGGGGTGCCAGAGGGGTGGGGGGAGAGGGAGGAGGAATGTAAGGGTGATGGCACTGTGTAGATCTCTATCAGTCCATGAAGTACTTACCAGGTACAGTCAAGTCCTGCTTTACGGCGTTTCGCTTTACGGCGTTTCGCTTTACGGCGTTTCGTTTTACGGCGTTTCAGCTTTAACGGCGTTTTCTTCTTTACGGCATTTTCGCTTAGTACTAGCTATTTTCACATTATCACCTATTCTTTATTTATTTATTCAGACTTCCTACAATAAATATATTCATTGACTATAAGATAACAATGAAAATATTTTAAGATAAGCCTATCAGTGTGCAGTATATATGCAATTTTCAGGCCTAGCTCTACTAGGCCTGATAGTGTGAACATGTACCACGCTTTAATAAGCATTTGAAAGCGATTAGAGGGTATGTTTCACTTTACAGCGGTAGCCCAGACTCAACCCGCTGTATAAGCGAGGCCCTCCTGTATACATTATCATGTACAGTTCCTTGGTAATGTGAGAAATTGGGATTTCCCTATTTTTTCACAGTGGTTATTCTGCATATTCTGATATCACCTGTGTATTGTGATCTTATTATCATGTATCTCACCCTCTTCCACAGTGGTTTCATCAGTCTGGTGCAAAGAAGAATGTTAGGAACAGAGGAGGAGTTTGAGGTAATCACTCCCTCAGTCTGGAATCGATGTACTCAGTCCATCATTCTTGTAGAAAGTACAACATATGGCTAGGGAAGTGGCTTATATAGTGTAGTCAGGTGATTGGAAGCAGGAGGAGGCGGAGTCACAGTGGAAAAGTCCACTAGTGTAAGTATGTCGT
>NC_069486.1:12517307-12532307 GCF_026875155.1 Cherax quadricarinatus | reverse complement strand
ACAGCCAGAATGTCTGGATGGCAGCCAGGATGCCTGAATGGCAGCCAGGATGTCTGGATGGCAGCCAGCTGGTACCAGGAAGCCTGCCTTGAGTATGCTGGAGCCGAGACACGCCCTTCTTGCTTCTAGGAATAGGAAATGACTGGATAAATGGAGGGAGAGAGAGAGAGACAGAGAGACAGACAGACAGACAGAACACACAAAAGAACACAGTTCTTATTAGAGAACACGATAGACGGCAGACAGAGAAGATCTATTGTTGGAAATGAGTGGAAATGACTTGGCTGTCAGCCAATCATTTCTTGAAGAGTAAGACAGCTGTCAGCTGCTCTCAGATGCTCTCAGATGCTGCACGGATGCTGGCGGTGGGTTGGTAGACAGCAACCTAGAAGTAAGTAGGTACCTGGGTGCTAGTCACATTACACCTGCTGTCCCTGTTCACCCAGCAGTAAGTAGGTACCTGGGTATTAGTCACATTACACCTGCTGTCCCTGTTCACCTAGCAGTAAGTAGCTACCTGGGTGTTAGTCACCTTACATCTGCTGTCACTGTTCACCAAGCAGTAAGTAGGTACCTGGGTATTAGTCACATTACACCTGCTGTCCCTGTTCACCTAGCAGTAAGTAGGTACCTGGGTGTTAGTCGACTGGTGTGGGTGGCATCCTGTGGGTGGACATCAATAAGCCACACTACCTGGCTTACCTGCATTAACCTGGGTTAGAAACCCACCTGGGTTAATCTCCCTCACACAGGCTTAATATATCCGCTAGCAATAATGAGAAAAAGGCCTAAAATAGGCCTCTGACGGAGCTATTACCCTGTGTAAATATTAAGCGAATGGCCGGGTAACCCAGACAATGGCCGAGTCTGTGCTGTATAAGCCAGTGGCCATTGATGGCTTGTTGTCTCGTCTTGTATCAGACTGTTTACATAACCCACGTTTTGATAGGGTGAGTATTACACACACACACACACACACACACCACACACACACACACACACACACACATACATACTACTACAGGAAGAACTAAACCCGTACAGTGCGGTATAAGCAATATGGAAATACCACACTACCTCCGCTTAGGATTGAAGGGTCCTAATAATGGACCGACACTTTAATGACTAGGTACGGACTCAGGCACAGGCATTAGGAGCCTCGATCAATCTCAGGTTCCTAAAGAATCTCAGCAAGGAAATTAGGGGACCTTAATAACATACTAATCTGTTTTCTCGAAGTTTGGGTGGACCTGAGCCCTGGCGCAGGAACTGATTTAGGGTTCCTAGTTATTTTAAGGATTCCTAATTACTTTAGTATTTCTAGTTACTTTAGGGTTCCCAGTTTCTTTAGGGCTCCTAGTATCTTCAGGGTTCCTAGTTTCTTCAAGGTTCCTAGTTTCTTCAGGGCTCCTAGTTCTCCAGGGCTCCTAGTTTTCCAGGGGCTCCTAGTAATCCAGGACTCCTAGTCCTCCAGGGGCTCCTAGCCATCCAGGGCTGCTAGTACTCCAGGGGTTCCTAGATCTCCAGGGCTCCTAGTTTTCCAGGGCTCATAGTCCTCCAGGGTTCCCAGTCCTCCAGGGTTCCTAGTCATCCAGAGCTCCTAGTCCTCAGGGGCTCCTAGTCATCCAGGGCTCCTAATCCTCCAGGGCTCCTAGTTTTCCAGGGTTCCTAGTCCTCCTAGGGCCCTAAAGGATTAATCTCAATAGTTTTCCAGGGTTCCTAGTCCTCCAAGGGCCCTAAAGGATTAATCTCAATAGTTTTCCAGGGTTCCTAGTCCTCCAAGAGCCCTAAAGGATTAATCTCAATAGTTTTCCAGGGTTCCTAGTCCTCCTAGGGCCCTAAAGGATTAATCTCAATAGTTTTCCAGGGTTCCTAGTCCTCCAAGGGCCCTAAAGGATTAATCTCAATAGTTTTCCAGGGTTCCTAGTCCTCCAAGGGCCTAAAGGATTAATCTCAATAGTTTTCCAGGGTTCCTAGTCCTCCAAGGGCCCTAAAGGATTAATCTCAATAGTTTTCCAGGGTTCCTAGTCCTCCAAGGGCCCTAAAGGATTAATCTCAATGGAAATCCGTCCAGGCTAGGCGCTGGAACCCAGCATCCAGCATCAGGCAGGTGATAACTTTGCCATGTGATCTCTGATATGTACTGACCAGTGAAGGACATTATAATATTTAGACTTCTGTGAGCAAGTGAGAAGACTGGTAAGGTTCCAACCCACGGTGGCCCGTGGCCTGGTGGCTAGCGCTCTCGCTTCACACGGTAAGTGTCCGGCTTCGATTCCCGGTGAGGGTTGAAACATTGGACGTGTTTCCTTACACCGGTTGTCTATGTTCACCCATGGGTAAAATAGGTACCTGGGTCTAGTGGACTGGTGTGGGTCACATCCTGGGACAAAACTGACCTAATTTCCTGGAAATTCTCAGCATAACAAGTGGCTTTCTATATAGTAGTATGTCATTAATGTCAGCTATGGTCTGTATACCTCTCTCATCAGACACCAAAGACCATGGTGGCTCTGGTGGGTCTATAACCAAAATTGATCTTGTCATTTTGAGAAGAGTTTGTTATTGACTTTTGTGACTCTTGTAAGTGCTACAACAGCTGTTGTTCTGTAAGCCTATTCCTTGCAAGCATGCTCTGTGAGTGAATGTGGTTTCGTCAAATTCTCCTCTTCAGTTCATGATTACTGCTGACATTCATGATGGATGTTACACCTAGGACGCCGACAAGTATTGTAATTCTTAGCTAACATGTCGACTAGAGTATCAGACAGATCGCAGAAAATTTGAGTCTAGCAAAGTGAACTGTTGGTGGGAGTCTGAAGAGAAGTGACACTGGTGAGTGTGGAACGCTGCTTCCAGGAACATGTAGAAGAAAACACAACACCTTACATGTCAAGGTTATCATAAGAAATAGTGTGAAGGATCCCAGCAAAAATCTACAGAGATATTTGGCTTCAGCTGCGTAAATGTTGGTTCTTCAAGTGTTCAACGAAGGCTCCTTGAAGTTGGCAGAACTGTCAGAAAGCTGGTAAAGAAACAGTTATTGACTGCTGCTATGGAGAAAAAACTGCTGCGGTGGGCACTCGATCATAAGGGTGGGTAGATTGCGTTTTCCTCGACTGCAGGAAGGCCTTTGACACAGTTCCCCACAAGAGATTAGTGCAGAAGCTGGAGGATCAGGCGCATGTAAAAGGGAGGGCACTGCAATGGATAAGGGAATACCTGACAGGGAGGCAGCAACGAGTCATGGTACGTGAAGAGGTATCACAGAGGGCGCCTGTTACGAGTGGGGTCCCACAGGGGTCAGTTCTAGGACCAGTGCTATTTTTGATATATGTGAACGACATGATGGAAGGAATAGACTCTGAAGTGTCCCTGTTCGCAGATGACGTGAAGTTGATGAGAAGAATTAAATCGGACGAGGATGAGGCAGGACTGCAAAGAGACCTGGACAGGCTGGACATGTGGTCCAGTAACTGGCTTCTCGAATTCAACCCCAGCCAAATGCAAAGTCATGAAGATTGG
Organism: Cherax quadricarinatus; assembly: GCF_026875155.1. Lineage (NCBI taxonomy): Eukaryota > Metazoa > Arthropoda > Malacostraca > Decapoda > Parastacidae > Cherax > Cherax quadricarinatus. The sequence goes on along the minus strand of NC_069486.1, from coordinate 12,528,782 downwards.
GGAGGGGCAAAGAAGACCGCAGATAGAGTATAGGCTAGGTGGACAAAGACTACAGACCTCACTCAGGGAGAAAGACCTTGGGGTGACCATAACACCGAGCACATCACCGGAGGCACACATCAACCAAATAACCGCTGCAGCATACGGGCGCCTGGCAAACCTGAGAATAGCGTTCCGATACCTTAATAAGGAATCGTTCAAGACACTGTACACTGTGTATGTTAGGCCCATACTGGAGTATGCAGCACCAGTCTGGAACCCACACCTGGTCAAGCACGTCAAGAAGTTAGAGAAAGTACAAAGGTTTGCAGCATCCAAGCTAAGGGCAAGTCCACAGAGGTTAAGGGAATGTACGTACGAGGCAGAAGGGTTCAAGGGGAAATCGACTGACGACACTGGAGGGGACAGAAAGGGTCCAGGGGAGACAATGATAACGACATAAAGATACGGACGGGAATTAGAAGTATCTCAGTGGATAGAGATAGGATGAATGTTACATGAGAGGGACACAGGACAATGGGTTTTACAAACTGGGAAGCTGGAAGACTCAGAGAGAGTACCTAGGCGTTAGTGAAGTAGTTCTTCAAGTCATAGAGTTGTCAGCACATGGAATAGCCTAGCAATGTGAAGTAGTGGAGCAGGACTACATGTTTTAGAAGAGGTAGATTACAGCCTCAGGAAGCAGGTAGAGAGAGAGGTACTAGTAGCGTATCATGTGAAGATGCGGAGCCAGGAGCTGAGTCTCTGGACCCTGCAACACAGACATTAGGTGAGTACAGATGTCTGGATACAAGTTATATTTTGAGAAGAGGTGCATTTTGTAGTACATGGGTACAGATCAGTGGTAGTCACTGTACATGGGTACAGATCAGTGGTAGTGTAGTACATGGGTACAGATCAGTGGTAGTCACTGTACATGGGTACAGATCAGTGGTAGTGTAGTACATGGGTACAGATCAGTGGTAGTCACTGTACATGGGTACAGATCAGTGGTAGTGTAGTACATGGGTACAGATCAGTGGTAGTGTATGCTAATGGGTACAGGATCTGTGTTAGTCAACTGTACATGGGTTACAGACATCACGTGGTCCTAGTCTTGGTACATGGGTACAGATCAGTGGTAGTCACTGCTAAAGGTCCTGGACGGCTTGTTGTTGTCGAGGGAACAGTGAACAGTGACATATACAAGACAATCACTGCTAAAGGTCCTGGACGGCTTGTTGTTGTCGAGGGAACAGTGACATATACAAGACAATCACTGCTAAAGGTCCTGGACGGCTTGTTGTTGTCGAGGGAACAGTGAACAGTGACATATACAAGACAATCACTGCTAAAGGTCCTGGACGGCTTGTTGTTGTCGAGGGAACAATGAACAGTGACATATACAAGACAATCACTGCTAAAGGTCCTGGACGGCTTGTTGTTGTCGAGGGAACAGTGAACAGTGACATATACAAGACAATCACTGCTAAAGGTCCTGGACGGCTTGTTGTTGTCCAGGGAACAATGAACAGTGACATATACATGACAATCACTGCTAAAGGTCCTGGACGGCTTGTTGTTGTCGAGGGAACAGTGAACAGTGACATATACAAGACAATCACTGCTAAAGGTCCTGGACGGCTTGTTGTTGTCGAGGGAACATGAACAGTGACATATACAAGACAATCACTGCTAAAGGTCCTGGACGGCTTGTTGTTGTCGAGGGAACAGTGAACAGTGACATATACAAGACAATCACTGCTAAAGGTCCTGGACGGCTTGTTGTTGTCGAGGGAACAATGAACAGTGACATATACAAGACAATCACTGCTAAAGGTCCTGGACGGCTTGTTGTTGTCGAGGGAACAGTGAACAGTGACATATACAAGACAATCACTGCTAAAGGTCCTGGACGGCTTGTTGTTGTCCAGGGAACAATGAACAGTGACATATACAAGACAATCACTGCTAAAGGTCCTGGACGGCTTGTTGTTGTCGAGGGAACAGTGAACAGTGACATATACAAGACAATCACTGCTAAAGGTCCTGGACGGCTTGTTGTTGTCGAGGGAACAGTGAACAGTGACATATACAAGACAATCACTGCTAAAGGTCCTGGACGGCTTGTTGTTGTCGAGGGAACAGTGAACAGTGACATATACATGACAATCACTGCTAAAGGTCCTGGACGGCTTGTTGTTGTCGAGGGAGTACACACGCCATGAAACCACACAGTGAACATATATACAAGACAATCACTGCTAAAGGTCCTGGACGGCTTGTTGTTGTCGAGGGAACAATGAACAGTGACATATACATGACAATCCTGGCAACTCATTTGCTTCCCATTGTGGATAGAGACTTTCCTGATGGAGAAGCCATTTTCCAGCAGAATCTTCTTCCAGGCCACACTTCCAGAAAAATGCGTTCTAAATTAGCCTGGAAACTCTCCTGACCTCAACCCAATTGAGAATGTATGGGCAATGACCTGACGCAGGATCGTAAAACAGGACTGTTCAGCTGAGAAGCTAATTGTTGCTGTTATTAGGACCTGGTACCACCTCGAAGAACTGCCAAAATGTGTGGAACATTAAGATAAGATAAGATAAGATAAGATTTCGTTCTGATTTTTAACCCCGGAGGGTTATCCACCCAGGATAACCCAAGAAAGTCAGTGCGTCATCGAGGACTGTCTAACTTATTTCCATTGGGGTCCTTAATCTTGTCCCCCAGGATGCGACCCACACCAGTCGACTAACACCCAGGTACCTATTTGCTGCTAGGTGAACAGGACAACAGGTGTAAGGAAACGTGTCGAAATGTTTCCACCCGCCGGGAATCGAACCCGGGCCCTCCGTGTGTGAAGCGGGAGCTTTAGCCACCAGGCCACCGGGCCACCAACATTAGTCGATTCTATGCCAAAGCGAGTAGCAAAAGACAGTCATATCTCTCATTAAATAAATTATCAATTTCATTCCTGTCCCAATTAATATATACATAATTGCACTTATATCTATGTGTACGTATACTTAGATATAGTCCCTGAGATTGACTCACTGAGTCGTGGACCTGATCTCTGTCTTAGGGTGCCCTGGATTACGACTTTCCCAGAACAAGCCAGGGTTATTTTTTTGAGAGAGATGTGTCGACAGTGTTCCATCTTGATAGTGAGAGGGTTAAAAAATGAATTGAGGAAATGATAGATGGTGGAATGAACAGGTGGTGCACGCGAGGTGGTCTGGCACGCACACTTACAGCAATTGCTTCTATCTTGGGTATCAGTGTTTGCATCTGCATTCCGTACAGTAAATACCCTTTGTGATGTGCTTGTGGTCCAGTTTTCAAGGGTGGTCCTACTCTCGTTGTTGACCGCCCAACTAGGCTGTTGCTGTTAGCGTCCCACGGTATATCAACAGGTATCCAGGTACCTGTTGAAGCTAAGTGCTTCTTATTCCAGCAATATTTCTGATACCTTGTGGCAGCTGGTTGAAGAGTCTTGGTCCGCGCATGTTGACATAATGTTCTCTTATTGTGCCCAAGGTGCCCCTGATATTCACTGGGTTTATTTCACGCTTCCTCCCATATCTCTCACTCCAGTGTTGTTATAGCAGAGTGTGGATTTAAGACAAGGCCTCTCAAGTGTTTTCCAGGTATATATTATCATGTGTCTCTATCTCCTCCTCTCCAGAGAGTACTTATTTAGATCTCTGAGGAGTTACAAGTAACATAAATGCTTCAGTGCCTTTATGTGGACCGTAAATAAGCTCTGTATCTATTCCAGTTCTGTGAGCAGCGTGAAGAGGCGGGACTAGGCGCTATGAATCGACCTCTGCAACCAGAATTAGGTGAGTACAGAGCAACAAGAGAGCAGAAACGACTGGAAAACTTAAATTCATCAATGTTTTGAAAGTTCTTATTATCCACCCAATCAATATCTTGACCTGTCTGCCTTGTGTCCACTTCCCTTCTGACCAGTCTCCTTCTTTTCCACTGTCACCCTTTCTTCCACTTCTCCTTTGTCAGATTAACCTGTCTTCCAGTTGTCAGAAGTTGGACCTGCGCCTAGAAAAATTGTTATTCCCATTCTGTGATAGGAAACATTTGAATGACTCTGATATAAATGTTAATAGAGAAGAGTCAAAAGCGTGAAGGTTAACTAACCACATGTATTGAAATGCGTGTTACCACACCCAGGTAAGATCTGCTTTGGGTTAAGGCCACGCACCCAGGTAGTATCGTGGGCTAGTCCACACCCAGTAAGAAGCGTGGTTAAGCCACACCCAGGTAGATAGCGTGGTTAAGCCACACCCAGGTAAGATAGCGTGGTTTAAGTCCACACCCAGGTAGAGTACCTGTTTCCGTGTGTGGAGTGATAGCCAGAACACACAATAGACGATAGAACCTGGCTTTAATACATGTAAGAGAGGGGAGTTATAGCAGATGTTCTACCACATGAACATACTGGGAACCTCTGAGATCTACCAACCTCATAAGTACGTGATGGTTGCTTCCCTGAACTACTGGAGTCCACGGGTAACATACTCAACCATACTGTGATGGTGCTTCCCTGAACTACTGGTCCACAGGCTAACATACTCTAACCATGTGATGGGCTTCCCTGAACTACTGAGTCCACTGTGCTACCATACTCTACCATAATGTGATGGTGCTTCCCTGAACTACTGAGTCCACTGTGCTACCATACTCTACCATACTGTGATGGTGCTTCCCTGAACTACTGAGTCCACTGTGCTACCATACTCTACCATACTGTGATGGTGCTTCCCTGAACTACTGAGTCCACTGTGCTACCATACTCTACCATACTGTGATGGTGCTTCCCTGAACTGCTGAGTCCACTGTGCTACCATACTCTACCATAGTGTGATGGTGCTTCCCTGAACTGCTGAGTCCACTGTGCTACCATATTCTACCATAGTGTGATGGTGCTTCCCTGAACTGCTGAGTCCACTGTGCTACCATACTTTACCATACTGTGATGGTGCTTCCCTGAACTACTGAGTCCACTGTGCTACCATACTCTACCATACTGTGATGGTGCTTCCCTGAACTGCTGAGTCCACTGTGCTACCATACTCTACCATACTGTGATGGTGCTTCCCTGAACTGCTGAGTCCACTGTGCTACCATACTCTAACCATACTGTGATGGTGCTTCCTGAACTGCTGAGTCCACTGTGCTACCATACTCTACCATACTGTGATGGTGCTTCCCTGAACTGCTGAGTCCACTGTGCTACCATACTCTACCATACTGTGATGGTGCTTCCCTGAACTGCTGAGTCCACTGTGCTACCATACTCTACCATACTGTGATGGTGCTTCCCTGAACTGCTGAGTCCACTGTGCTACCATACTCTATCATACTCTACCACTTTCTACCATACTCCACCATACTCTACCATACACTACCATACTCCACCATACACTTCCATACACTACCATACACTACCATACTCTACGATACTCTGCCATATTCCACCATACTCTACCATACTCTACCATCCTCCACCATACTCTGGGATACTCTACCATACACTACCATACACTACCATACTCTACCATACTCTACCATGCTCCACCATACTCTACCATACTCTGGGATACTCTACCATACACTACAATACTCTACCATACTCTACCATACTCTACCATACTCTACCATACTCTACCATACTCTACCATACACTAACATACTCTACTATACTCTGGGATACTCTACCATACTCTACCATACTCCACCATACTCTACCATACTCTACCATACATTACCATGCTCTACCATACTCTACCATACTCTGGGATACTCTACCATGCTCTAACATACTCCACCATACTCTACCATACTCTACCATACTCCACCATACTCTACCATACTCTGCCATACACTACCATACTCTACCATACTCTACCATACTCTACATTACTCTACCATACTCTACTATACTCTACAATACTCTGCCATACTCTGCCATACTCTGCCATACTCTACCATACTCTACCATACTCTGCCATACTCTACCATACTCTACCACTTTCTACCATACTCCACCATACTCTACCATACACTACCATACTCCACCATACGCTTCCATACACTACCATACTCTACGATACTCTGCCATATTTCACTATACTCTGCCATGCTCTTCCATACTCCACCATACTCTACCATACTCTGGGATACTCTACCATACACTACCATACTCTACGATACTCTACCATACTCTGGGATACTCTACCATACACTACCATACTCTACCATACTCTGGAATACTCTACCATAGTCTACCATACTCCACCATATCTACCATACTCTACCATACATTACCATGCTCTACCATACTCTACCATACTCTGGGATACTTTACCATGCTCTACCATGCTCCACCATACTCTACCATACTCTACCATACTCCACCGTACTCTACCATACTCTGCCATACACTACCATACTCTACCATACTCTACCATACTCTACCATACACTACCATGCTCTACCATACTCTACCATACTCTGGGATACTCTACCATACTCTACCATACTCTACCATGCTCTACCATACTATACAATACTCTGGGATACTCTGCCATACTCCACCATACTCTAACATACTTTACCATACTCTGCCATGCTCTACCATACTCTGCCATACTCCACCATGCTCTACCATGCTCTGCCATACTCCACCATACTCTACCATGCTCTGCCATACTCTACCATACTCCACCATACACTACAATGCTCTACCATACTCTACCATACTCTACCATACTCTACCATACTCTACCATACTCTACAATACTCTGCCATACTCTGCCATACTCTGCCATACTCTGCAATACTCTATCATACTCTACCATACTTTATCATAGTCTACCATACACCACCACCCACCCACATACACCACCATACACCATCATACACCACCACACACCACCACACACCAACATACACCACCATACACCACCATACACCACCACACACCACCACACACCAACATACACCACCATACACCACCATACACCACCACACACCACCACACACCACCACACACCACCACACACCACCACACACCACCACACACCACCACATACCACCATACACCATCACACACCACCACACACCATCACACACCACCACACACCACCACACACCACCACAAACCACCACACACCACCACACACCACAATACACCACCATACACCACCACACACCACCACACACCACCACACACCACCACACACCACCACACACCACCACACCACCACACACCACCACACACACCACACACCACCACACACCACCACACACCACCACAACCACCACACACCACCACACACCACAATACACCACCATACACCACAATACACCACCATACACCACAATACACCACCACACACCACCACATACCACCATACACCACCACACACCACCACACACCACCATACACCAAATACACCACCATACAACCACACTACACCACCATACACCATAATACACCACCATACACCAATAATACAACCACCATACACCACAAATACACCACCACACACCCACCACACACCACCACACACCAACCACCACACACCACACACACACCACCACACACCACCACACACCACCATACACCACCATACACCACAATACACCACCACACACCACCACACACCACCACACACCACCACATACCACCATACACCACCACACACCACCACAACACACCACCATACACCATAATAACACCACCATACACCACCAACACCACAAAACACCACCACACACCACACACACCACCAACAAAAACCACCACACACCACCACATACCACCATACACCACCACACACCACCACACACCACCATACACCATAATACACCACCATACACCACATACACCATAATACACCACCAACACCACCATAAACACCACAATACACCACCACACACCACCACACACCACCACACACCACCACATACCACCATACACCACCACACACCACCACACACCACCATACACCACCACACACCACCACAACACCACCACATACCACCATACACCACCACACACCACCACACACCACTCACACACCACCACACACCACCACACACCACCACACTCCACCACACACCACCAACACACCACCACACACCACCACACCACCACCACCACACACCACCACACACCACCACACACCACCACATATCACCACACACCACCACACACACCACCACACACCACCACACACCACCACACACCACCACACACCACCACACACCACCACACACCACCACACACCACCACATACCACCATACACCACCACACACCACCACACACCACCATACACCATAACACCACAATACACCACCATACACCACAATACACCACCACACACCACCACACACCACCAACACACCACCACATACCACCATACACCACCACACACCACCACACACCACCATACACCATAATACACCACCATACACCACAATACACCCCACACCACCACATACCACCACACACCACCACACACCACCACACACCACCACACACCACCACACACCACCACATACCACCATACACCACCACACACCACCACACACCACCATACACCATAATACACCACAATACACCACCATACACCACAATACACCACCACACACCACCACACACCACCACACACCACCACATACCACCATACACCACACACACCACCACACACCACCATACACCATAATACACCACCATACACCACAATACACCACCACAACCACCCCACATACCACCACACACCACCACACCCCACCACGTACCACCATAGACAACCACACACCTCCACACACCACCATACACCACAAACACCACCACACACCACCACACACCACCACACACCACCACGTACCACCATACATAACCACACACCTCCACACACCACCATACACCACAATACACCACCACACACCACCACACACCACCACTACCACCATACATAACCACACACCTCCACACACCACCACACACCACCACATACCACCACACACCACCACACACCACCACGTACCACCATACACAACCACACACCTCCACACACCACCATGCACCATAATACACCATCATACACCACAATACACTACACTACCCAGTATACAGTGCGTGTATACGCGTGTATAACCACCTTGCGTGTATATAACCTCTCTCTGTATAGATTAACCGGGTACACTATAATATACATCCCTCATATTATCCGATCGACACTTATTAAGCGGAATGAAGGCTCGATCCACCGTCTCTATTATTCTGTAGCTCACAACTGAAGGACTTGGGTTCGATTCCAGGACGGGTGGGATTGCTAGGCAGTATTTCCTAACACCTACTGCCCCTGTTTACTTAGAAGTAAGTAGGTACCTGGGTGTTAGTCACCTTACACCTGCTGTCACTGTTCACCTAGCAGTAAGTAGGTACCTGGGTGTTAGTCACCTTACACCTGCTGTCACTGTTCACCTAGCAGTAAGTAGGTACCTGGGTGTTAGCCACCTTACACCTGCTGTCACTGTTCACCTAGCAGTAAGTAGGTACCTGGGTGTTAGTCACCTTACACCTGCTGTCACTGTTCACCTAGCAGTAAGTAGGTACCTGGGTGTTAGTCACCTTACACCTGCTGTCACTGTTCACCTAGCAGTAAGTAGGTACCTGGATGTTACTCACCTTACACCTGCTGTCACTGTTCACCTAGCAGTAAGTAGGTACCTGGATGTTACTCACCTTACACCTGCTGTCACTGTTCACCTAGCAGTAAGTAGGTACCTGGGTGTTACTCACCTTACACCTACTGTTCCTGTTCACCTAGCAGTAAGTAGGTACCTGGGTGTTATTCACCTTACACATACTGTTCCTGTTCACCTAGCAGTAAGTAGGTACCTGGGTGTTAGCTACCATACACCTGCCGTCACTGTTCACCTAGCAGTAAGTATGTACCTGGGTGTTAGCTACCTTACACCTGCTGTCACTGTTCACCTAGCAGTAAGTAGGTACCTGGGTGTTAGCTACCTTACACCTGCCGTCACTGTTCACCTAGCAGTAAGTAGGTACCTGGGTGTTTGCTACCTTACACCTGCTGTCACTGTTCACCTAGAAGTAAGTAGGTACCTGGGTGTTAGCTACCTTACACCTGCTGTCACTGTTCACCTAGCAGTAAGTAGGTACCTGGCTGTTAGGCACCTTACGCCTGCCATCACTGTTCACCTAGCAGTAATTAGGTACCTGGGTGTTAGTCACCTACTGTATCCTACACCAGCTGTTGTATCCTACATCAGCTACTGTATTCTACATCAGCTGCTGTATTCTACATCAGCTACTGTATTCTACATCAGCTGCTGTATTCTACATCAGCTACTGTATTCTACATCAGCTACTGTATTCTACATCAGCTGCTGTATTCTACATCAGCTGCTGTATTCTACATCACTACTGTAATTCTACATCAGCTACTGTATTCTACATCAGCTGCGTATTTCTACATCAGCTACTGTATTCTACATCAGCTGCTGTATTCTACATCAGCTACTGTAATTCTACATCACTACTGTATTCTACATCAGCTGCTGTATTCTACATCAGCTGCTGTATTCTACATCAGCTGCTGTATTCTACATCAGCTGCTGTATTCTACATCAGCTACTGTATTCTACATCAGCTACTGTATTCTATATCAGCTACTGTATTCTACATCAGCTGCTGTATTCTACATCAGCTACTGTATTCTACATCAGCTACTGTATTCTATATCAGCTACTGTATTCTACATCAGGTGTTGTATTTTAAAGATTTATTGGAAAAATTTAAAAATTTATATATTTTGAGAAGTTTTTTGTTGTGAGAGTGATGAAGGAAGGTCGAAAATCATAGCTTTTACTCACGCAACTTGGCACTTACTGACGACCAGACTTTCTGACACCCCTGCCATGATTATTATTATTAATATTATTATTATATTATTATTATATATTTTGTTATTTATTATTATTATTATTATTATTATTATTAATTATTATTAATATTATATTATTATTTATATTAATATTATTATTATTATTATTATTATTATATTATTATTATAATTATATTATTATATATTATTATTATTATTATTATTATTAATTATATAATATTATTATTATTATTATTATTAATTATTATAATTTATTATTATTAAATTATTATTATTATTATTATTATTATTATTATTATTATTTATTATTAGAATTATTATTATTATTATTATATTTATATTATTATATTATTATTATTATATTATTATATTATTATTATTATTATTAGAATTATTATTATTATTTTTATTATTATTAATTATTATTATTAAAATTATTATTATTATATATTATTATTATTATTATTATTATTATTAATAAATTTTTATTTAAAAAAAAATTAAATTTTTTTTTTATTATTTTTA
>NC_069486.1:12503027-12516807 GCF_026875155.1 Cherax quadricarinatus | reverse complement strand
TCTTTGCCCTTCCCCAATCTTCATGATTTTTGCATTGGGGGAAATTTGAACCCCCGGGACCCAAATTTTGCTGGACCAGGTCTGCAGCCTGTCCAGATCCCTTTGTAGTTCTGCCGGGGTTTTTCGATGGGAGTGAATTCTTCTCATCAATTTCACGTCATTTTGAAAAACAGGGAAACCCAAAGGGTCTTTTTCCTTCCTTTCTTTCTTTCAAAAATACCAGAAACAGCACTGGCCCCCTAGGACTGACCCCTGCGGGACCCCGCGGGTCACAGGTCCCACTCTGACACCTCGCCACGTACCAGGGGACTCGTGCGGGGGTGTGTGTGTGTGGGGTGTGTGTGTTTTGGGGTAAGATGCAAAATAAGCATAAGGGAGTTAAATGCTAGCTCTGGGGCCTTTCGTGTTGCAACGAAGAATATCATAAAAAAGCTTGGATGTGGGAAGAAGGGGATAGATGAGTGGAGAGACTAAAAAGGGAGAGGGGAAAAGGGGTGTGGAAAAATTTTTTTTCTGCCCGAGTTCCCCTACCCCCCTTCCTCGGGGCCGGACAGTTGTGGATTTAAGGGGGTCACATCCCTTCTTTTCTCTTTTAGCAGAGATGAATAAAATTTTAAATTTCTCTTGCAACACAAAGAATCTTTTAAAACCAAAACCCAAAAAACTCTATATATCTTTGGCAAAAATTAAATTTTTTCTTATAATTAGATCCAGAAAAAAAACAGAAAAAAATGAAACAAATCTTGGAGGTCCCAAACCCAATTTTCGTCCTTCTTGCGGGGAAGGAAATCTCCCAAGTAAATATTTCAAAAAATTTTGTCTGGGGAAGGTTGTTTTTCCAAAACCCAGAAAAAAAACCCCATCATAAAAAGTAATTTCGCATTAAAATATAGTTTATTGACATTAAAACATGAAACCTCCCAACGGAATAAAGGGAATCCACACCCCTTTGATTCATTTTAAGTTCCCAAGCTGCCCACCTCGTCTGTAGAGGGCTATGTCAGCGGAAAACCAATTGTAAAAAAGGATTTTGGGGGCCCCTCAAGTCGGGTTTTATCATCACGAAGAATGAACTGATAGTTACGATGAAACAAGTGTTGAGTTTCACAAAACGAACCCAAGGCCGCTTTGACCACAGAAATTGGGGCGGGTATGTGGGGTGTTCATCACGAAATTTAAAGTTGTATTCAACAGTTTTCAGGAAAAATGGGGAAAAGAGATAATAAAAAACTTGGAACAAGGAATCCACACTTTTTTGGGATTCGGGGTCAAGTTCCAGAGCGGAAAACCTAGCCCTGTGACGCTATGTCGCGGAAAAAAAAATGAAAATTAGAGGTGGAAAAAAAGGGTTTACCCCCCCCAAGGGCTCCCCAAGACTCTAAAAACCCCCCCGGTAGATCATCAGAGGGCACCCTTCTTCCCCCTGACCTAACATTTTCCCTAAACCTCAACATTCTAAACCCGGGACCTAACATTTTAAACAGGGACTATAAATACCCCCGTCCCTTTCCCCACCCCAGGAAAGATCGGGGGGGGGACTTAAAAAAACCCCATGTGGGGGGGAAAACGTTTTTCAATAAAGGATCACATTTTACTGCATTTTGTGTTTATATTTCCACTGTAAATAGAGGTGTTGGGGCTTCCGGCCCGGTTATCTTTCACGAAAAATTGAACGGGGCCCTTTTAAACGAATAACAAGTGAATGAGTATCACTAACGAAGCCATGCCGCTTTTGACAACACAAACTTTGGTGGCTGTATGTGTGTGTTCTTTAGGGGGGAAAGGGGATTTTGTATTCAAAAAGTCTTCGGGAAGAACTGTGGAAGGTAAACCCCAAAACCCCTTCATGTCCAAGGGGAACTAAAACGAGAGGTTTTTTGTGTTTTCCCCTTTTAGGCGGGAAATCGTAGTGAGTTCCCACACTAGGAAAATTACCCAGGGGATATATTTCAAAATACTGAAGTTGTGGACTAGTGATGGTCAAGTCAGGTGATGTGAAATTGGGCCCAAAAAGTGATGAAAGAATTGCAGACCCAATGCCCTGCCCTTCAATAAAAGCCGTTGATACCATCGTCATGGCATGGTATTAATCATGCATCAAAAATGGCATCATAACATTGAAAACCAGAAACATGACATGGTATGCCATAAAAGGTACGATTTTTTCCCGACGCAGGTAAGCCCCTGACACCCAAAAGGGCTTTTCCCCTCCCCGGGAAGGAAATCTGACCCCCAGAGTGAATGTCCAGGGCCCCCGGTAAGGGCTCTGACACCAGAGTGGCCCGTCCAGACCCCGGTAAGAAATTGACACCAAAAGGACTGTCCAGTCCCGGGAAGGGCTCTGACACCAGAGTGACTGCCAGTCCCCGGTAAGGGCCTGACACCGGGTGAAATGTCCAGCCCCAGGTAAGAAATCTGACACCGGGGTGAAATGTCCCCGTCCCCCGGTTTAAAACTCCCGACCCCCAGAAATTTACTGCCCCTCCCCCGGTAAAAACTTGAAACCCGAGTGGGGTGTCCAACCCAGGGAAAAACTCTGACCCCAGAAATGAAGTCCCAAGGGCCCCAGGGGGAAGAAACCCGACACCAGATTGGGCTGGGGGGGCCAAGGGGGCCCGGGAAGACTCTGACCCCCAGAGTGACTGGGCCCGGAGCAGGTTAAGACTCCCGACAAACCAAAAAGTGACTGTCCTTTCCCCCTAAGACTTGACCCAAGTGACTGTCCGTCCCAGGTAAACTTTTGCACCCCAAATGGGCGCCGACCCAGGGTTTAAAACCTGACACCAGGGGGCTGTCCAGTCCCAGGTAAGACTTGACACCAAGTGACTGTCCAGAAACCCGGTAAGACTCGGGCACCCGGTGACTGGCCCAGTCCCCGGTTTAAAAACCCTGACACCAGAGTGACTGTCCGAAACCCGGTTTAAAATCTGCACCCGAGTGGGCTGGGCCAGGCCAGGTAAACCCCTGACACCAGGGTGACTTTTCCAGGGCCCAGGAAAACTCTGAAAACCAGAGTGATGTCCAGTCCCAGGTAAGGACTCTGGGCACCAGAGGATGACCCGTCCCCCGGGAAGACTCTACAAACCAAAAGTGACTGTCCAGTCCCCCGGTAAACTCTGACACCGAGTGACTGTCCCGTCCCCGGTAAGACTCCCGACACCCGAGGGGGACGTCCCCGTCCCCCGGGAAGATCTGACACCAGATTTAATGCCAGACCCAGGTAAAGGGGGGGGGGGGGGGGGGGGAAAAGGGGGGGGGGGGGGGGGGGGGGGGCCCGCCCAAAAACCCCCCGGTTTAAAACACTGACACCAGGTGACTGCCCGACCCCGGGAAGAAAAGGGCACCAAAGGGGGACTGTCCAGACCCCAGGAAGCACTGAAACCCAAAGGACTGTCCCCGACCCAGGTAAGACCGACACCAGGGTGACTGTCCAGACCCATTAAGACCCCTGACACCAGAGTTTACTGTCCCGTCCCCGGGAAGACTTGGGCACCAGGGTGGCCCGTCCAGTCCCAGGTTAAAACTCTGACACCAGAGTGACTTTTTCCCGTCCCAGGTAAGACTCTGACCAGAGGACTGTCCAGTCCCAGGTAAGGGCTTGACCCAGATGAAATTTTCCCGACCCCCGGTAAGACTTGACACCCGAGTGGGCTGTCCCGTCCCAGGAAAAACTCTGCACCAAATTTACTGTCCAAATCCCCCGGTAAAGGGCTCTGACACCCGAGTGACTGTCCAGGGCGAGGTAAGACCTGGGAACCCGGGGTGGAAATGGGCCCTTTCCCCGGTAAGACCTTTAACCCGGTGACTGTCCCCTCCCCGGTAAGACTCTGACACCAAAAGTGACTGTCCAACCCAGGTAAGATTTTGAACCCCAGGGGGACTGTCCAGTCCCAGGTAAGACCCCCTGACACCAGGTGACTGTCCCCGCCCCCGGAAGACTCTGACACCAGAGGAAATGTCTAGTCCCTGGGGAAGACCCTGACACCAGAGTGACTGTCAGGGCCCCGGTAAGGGGCTCCTTTACCCCCAGAGTGGGCTTCCAGTCCCCGGTAAGACTCTGACACCAGGGGGACGTCCAGACCCCTTTTGCTCTGACACCAGGTGACTGTCCCCGTCCCAGGTAAGACTCTGAAACCCGGGGACTGCCAGTCCCCGGGAAGACTCCCGACACCAAGTGACTGTCCCCCCAGGTAAGACTCTGCACCCGAGGCCCGTCCAGAATCCCAGGTTTTAAAACTCTGACCAAGAGTGATTGTCCCGTCCCAGGGAAGAAATTGACACCAGAAAGGGGCTGTCCAGACCCAGGTAAGCTCTGACACCGGGGGGCTTTTCCAGACCCCGGTTTAAAACACGACACCCGAGTGACTGTCCCCGGGCCCCGGTAAGACACGGACACCAGGGGGACTTTTCCCGACCCAGGAAAAACACTGAACACCCCGAGTGAATGTCCAACCCAGGGAAAACCTGACACCAGGGTGACTGTCCCCGGGGCCCAGGTAAGACTCTTGGGCAAACCCGAGTGCTGTCCCGTCCCAGGAAGGGCCTGAACCCCCCAGAGTGACTGTTCCCGTCCCAAAGGGAAGACTCTGACACCAGAGGATGTCCCCCGCCCCGGTAAGCTCTGACACCAGATTTACTGTCCAGTCCCCGGTAAAACTCTGACACCCAAATGACTGTCCCCGTCCCAAGGGAAAAAACTCTACACCAGAGTGACGGTCCAGGGGCCCCGGTAAGACTCTGACCCAGGGTGACTGTCCGAAACCCCGGTAAGACCTTTACAAAAAAGAGTGACTGTCCAGGGCCCCCGGTAAGACACGGACACCAGAGTGACTGTCCAGACCCAGGTAAGACAAAAGGGCCCCCGGGTGACTGTCCAGCCCCCGGTAAGACATGACAACCCGGGTGACTGGGCCAGACCCAGGGGAAGACTCTGAAAATCCCCGAGTGACTGTCCCCGTCCCAGGTTTTAAGGGCACTGGCCCAGAGTGAGTCCAGAAACCCCGGTAAGACTCTTTACACCAAAGTGGGCTGTCCCCGACCCCGGAAAAACCCCTGACAAAAAGGGGCTTCCGAACCCAGGTAAACTCTGACCCCCGATGACTGTCCAAACCCCCGGTTTAAAAATGACACCAGGTTTACTGTTTAAAACCCCCGGGAAACTCCCGCACCCGGGTGACTGTCCCCCAACCCCGGTAAGACTCGGAAAACCAGAGTTTACTGTCCCGACCCAGGGAAACTCTGACAACCAGATTTACTGTCCCGGGCCCCGGTAAGATCTGCACCAGGAAATGACTTTTCCAACCCCGGGAAGGGCCTTTACACCAAGGGATGTCCGAACCCCGGTAAGACCCCCGAAAACCAAGTGACTGTCCATTCCCCGGTAAGGGCTCTGAAAACCCGAGTGAATGTTCCAGTCCCAGGTAAAAACTCTGACAAACCCGAGGGGATGTCCCGTCCCAGGTAAGACTCTGACAAACCGGAGTGACTGTCCAGGGCCCAGGTAAGACTCGGGGGGCACCAGAGTGACTGCCCGTCCCAGGTTTAAAACTCTGACAAACCGAGTTTTCTGTCCGTCCCCCGGTAAACTTGACACCCGAGTGGGCTGTCCAGCCCAGGGAAGACTCGAAACCGAGTGACCTTTTCCCTTTTTCCAGGGGAAGACTCCTTTTCAAACCCAAATGACTGTCCAGACCCAAGTTAAAACTCGACACCAGAGTGATGTAAACCTAAGTTTAAAACTTGACACCAGAGTGATGTCCAGACCTAAAATAAACCCCCTGACACCAGAGTGACTGTCCGTCCCAGGTAAGACTCTGAAAACCAGAGTGACTTTCCCCCCCCAGGGAAGACTCCCGACACCCCGAGTGACTGTCCAGTCCCCGGTAAAAATCTGACACCAGAGTGACTGTCCAGTCCCAGGTAAGGGCTCTGACACCAGATGACTGCCGTCCCAAAAATTTAAAAACTCTGACAACCCGAAATGACTGTCCCCGTCCCCGGAAAAAAATCGACAAACCGAGTGACTTTCCAGGGCCCCGGTAAGACTCGACACCCCAGAGTGGCCCGTTCCCGACCCAGGTAAGACTTGACCCCCAATGACTTTTTCCAAACCCAGGGAAAACTCTGGGCACCATAGTGGGCGTCCCGACCCAGGTAAAACTTAAAAAAAGAAATGGCGGGTTTCCAAAACCCGGGGAAGTCCCCACCCAAGTGGGCTGCCCCGACCAAGGGAAGGGCTCTGAACCAGAGTACGTCCAGTCCCCGGTAAAAAACTCCGCACCATAGTGCTGTCCAGCCAAGGTTTTGACTCGAACACCAGAGTGAAATGTCCATCCCAGGGAAGACTTGAACCATAGTGACTTTTCCAGACCCAAAGGGAAGCTGACACCAATGGTGTCCAGGAAACCCCGGTAAGATCACCCACGACTTTCCCGGGGCCCGTCCTGAAAAATTGAAGGGGAATAGGTCAAATCGCTTTGTTTTCCCGCCCCGTGGGACCCTAGCTGACAGCTCAAGACCCCTGGGGGGGATTTCTGGGGTTTTTGACAAAAGGAAAGAAGAAATTTCCCTAAGCCCCAAAAAGTAGTTTTTTTTGTATTCATTTTATATGCTTATATAAATCAGCCAAAAGGTGTGAGGGGGGGAAGGGAAAGGGGGGGAGAGAATTTGGAGAGAGAAAGGTGGAAGGGGGGGAAAATAAGGGAGAGAAGAAAAAATGGGTGGGAAGGCACCAAAAAGCGTCCCCGGAGGGGGGGAAGGAGGAAGATTTTGCACAAACAGAAAAGGGATAATTCTTAGGGGAAGTGGTTAAACATTTTAAGATACTCCCCCGCACACACCTCCCTCTGTTTTCGCCTGTTTTTTGTGTTTTGCTACTGCTGTGGGTTTTTATGCTAAGTTGTTGCTGTTTCTGCAATGCTGCTGCTGTTACTGGGTATTTCTGTTTTCCGTTACTGCTAAATGCTGTTTTCCGGGTTTTTTTATACTGCTGTTTTCTGTTTCTGTACTCTGCTGCTGTTTCTGATACGCTGCTGCCCCTTTTTCTGATTTCTGCTTTGCTGTTTACTGTACTGTTTCTTCTTTTATGGAAAACTGCTGGTTTTCTGTTACTGCTATGCTGTTGCTGTTTTGTACTGGTTTTCGTTTCTTTTACTGCTGCTGTGTTATGTACTGTTGTTGTGTTACTGCACTGCTGTTTTCTGTTACTGAAACTGCTGTTGTGTTACTGATACTGCTTTTTGCTGTTACTGCCTTAATGTTGTTGCTGTTATGATACTGCTGTTTCTGTTAAATGCTACTGGGGGCGCTGTTTTCTGATACTTTCTGGTTTCTGTTTTCTGATACTGCTGTTTCTGTTTCTGCTACTTTCTGTTGCCCGTTACTGCTACTGCGTTGCGTTACTGCTACTGTTTTTGCTGTTACTGTACTGCTGGGTGCTGTTACTGATTACTGCTGGGTTTCCTTTTACTGCTAATGTTGTTGCTGTTCTGCTACTGTTTTTGCTGTTATGAAATGTTTGCTGTTTTCGCTCTGTGTTTTTCTTTATGATTCTGGGCCCTTGCTGTTTCTGCTACTTTTCTGTTTTTGTTTCTGGGTTTCTGTTTTTTGTGTTAAATGTTCTGGTTGCTGTTACTGTATGTGTTTTCTGTTACCCTTTCTGCCCCTTGCTGTTACTGTACTTTCGGGTTTCTGTTATGGGTAAATGTTGGGTTTTGTTACTGATACTGCTGTTGCTGTTATGATAGGGTGTTGCGGTTTCTGATACTGTTGTTGCTGTTATGATACTGTTGTTGCTGTTTTCGGGTACGTGTTGCGGGTTCTGCTACGCTTTGCTGGTTTCTGCTATGTTGTTGCTGTTATGTTTCTGCTGGGTTGGGTTTACTGTGCTGCTTTTTACGTTTCTGGGTGTTGTGTTACTGATACTGTGTTGGGTGTTACTGCTACTGCTGCTGTGTTACTGAAATGTTTTTTGCTGTTTTCTTGGGTACTGTTGTTTTCTGGGTTTCTGCTACTGTGTTTTGTTACGGGTTTTGCTGTTGCTGTTTCTGTACTGTTTTTGCCCTTCTGCTACTGTTTTTTGCTGTTACTGATAAGGGTGTTCCCGTTACTGCCCACGGGTTTTTGCTGTTAAGATATGCTGTTGCTGTTTCTGATTTTCTTTCTGTTGCTGTTTCTGAAATGCTGCTGCTTTTCTGCTACTGTTGTTTTCTGTTTCGGGTACGTTGTTGCTGTTTCTGATACCTTTTCTGTTTCTGCTGCTGCTGTTACTGGGTATGTTTTTTGCGTTACTGTACTGCTGTTGCTGTTTCTGATATGCGTTGCTGTTAAAAGAAACTGCTGGTTTTTATTACTGCTCCCGCTGTTGGGTGTTACTGCTACTGTGTTGCTTTACTGATACTGGCTGTTCTGTTTCTGAACTTTCTGTTTTCTTTAAATGATACCTGGGTTTCTTTTTACTGCTATGCTGTTGCTGTTATGATACTGTTGGTTTCTGTTACCCGCCCACTGCCTGCTGTTAAAGGGTACTGCTGTTGCGTTACTGATAGCTGCTGCTGTTTCTGGGTCTGCTGTTGTGTTTTCTGCTATGCTGTTTTTGTTACTTTCCCCCCCCCCGCTGTTTTGCCGGTTAACCCATAACTCTTTTGCTGTTAAATGATTGCTGGGTTCTGTTTTACTGGGGAAAATGCGGGGGGCGGTTAACGCAGGGGTTGCTTGTTTCTGGGTACTGCTGTTGCTTTTTATGATAAATGCTGTTGCTGTTACGTACTGTTTTTGCTGTTTTCTGATACTGCTGTTTTCTGTTACTGAATGCTGCTGCTGTTTATGCTACCGTTGTTGCTGTTACTGTACTGTTTTTGCTGTTACTGAACTCTGTTTCTGTTTCTGATACTGTGCTGTGTTAAATGATACTGCTGCTGCTGTTTTCTGCTATGCTGTTGCTGTTATGTACTGCTGCTGCTGTTACTGTATGCTGGGTTTCTTTTTGCACTTTGGGGGTTGCGTTACCCGCTACCTGCTGTGTTTTCTGCTACTGTTTTTGCTGGTTTTCGTACTGCGCTTTCTGTTTCTGCTACTGTTGTTGCTGTTACGCAAATTTCTGTTTTTTTAATGCTAACTGCTGTTGCTGTTACTGCTTTCTGCTGCTGCTGTTACTGCTACTGCTGTTCTGTTACTGGCCCCCACTGCTGTTGCTGTAAAAAATAATTTTACATACTTTTTATATTGCCAGTGATTTAGAAGTCACTGGAACTGGAAACCCTCAACGATGGGTTTGAAATTTTTCGGATATTGCAAGTTGCCTTTTGTTTAGGGGTGCTATTACATTGGGCAGGGCTGCCCAAAGGTTTTCTAAAGCATAATATTCAACGTTTTGACTTTTGGGCCCCTGCTATGCCCGGGGGGAAATTCCTTTTTCCCTCTCTCTCTCTCTTCTTCTCTTCTCTCTTCTCTTCCCCTTTCCCCACCCCACTCTTTAATCTTTCACTCTTTCTCTTCCTCACGCCAGTGAAGACATACTTCAGGATCGTATTTGCTTGGACATCCTCCTCTTTTCTGCAACTTTGCAAGCTCCTGATGTGTTGATTGCAACACGAAAGCCTACAGCTATGATTCTACTACCCGAGGTTTGTTTTGCATATATATATATATTATATATATTATATATATATATATTATATATATATATATATAATATATATATATATATATATATATATATATATATATATTATATAGAGAGAGAGAGAGAGAGAGAGAGAGAGAGATAGATAGTCTCTTCTTTCTTCCGTTCTTGCATAATTCCTTCTTATCTCCCTCTCGTCTTCCTCGTTGCTTCCTTCCCTCTCCTCCCTCTCATCAGCCTCTCCCTAGACCTCTCATGAATAAATCTACAATAATCTGTGGCAGATTGAAGCCTAAATGATCCATGACTTTCCTGGTGTGTATTGGTGGTGTGTACTGGTGGTGTGTACTGGTGGTGTGTACTGGTGGTGTGTACTGGTGGTGTGTACTGGTGGTGTGTACTGGTGGAGTGTACTGGTGGTGTGTACTGGTGGTGTGTACTGGTGGTGTGTACTGGTGGTGTGTACTGGTGGTGTGTACTGGTGGTGTGCATTGGTGGTGTGTACTGGTGGTGTGTACTGGTGGTGTGTACTGGGTGGTGTGTACTGGTGGTGTGTACTGGTGGTGTGCATTGGTGGTGTGTACTGGTGGTGTGTACTGGTGGTGTGTACTGGTGGTGTGTACTGGTGGTGTGTACTGGTGGTGTGTACTGGTGGTGTGCATTGGTGGTGTGTACTGGTGGTGGTGTACTGGTGGTGTGTACTGGTGGTGTGTATGGTGATGTGCATTGGTGGTGTGTACTGGTGGTGTTGTACTGGTGGTGTGTACTGGTGGTGTGTACTGGTGGTGTGCATTGGTGGTGTGTACTGGTGGTGTGTACTGGTGGTGTGTACTGGTGGTGGCATTGGTGGTGTGTTGGGTGTGTACGGTGGTTGTACTGGTGGTGTGTACTGGTGGTGTGTACTGGTGGTGTGTACTGCGTGGTGTGCATTGGTGGTGTGTACTGGTGGTGTGTACTGGTGGTGTGTACTGGTGGTGTGTACTGGTGGTGTGCATTGGTGGTGTGTACTGGTGGTGTGTACTGGTGGTGTGTACTGGTGGTGTGTACTGGTGGTGTGCATTGGTGGTGTGTACTGGTGGTGTGTACTGGTGGTGTGTACTGGTGGTGTGTACTGGTGGTGTGTACTGGTGGTGTGTACTGGTGGTGTGCATTGGTGGTGTGTACTGGTGGTGTGTACTGGTGGTGTGTACGGTGGTGTGTACTGGTGGTGTGCATTGGTGGTGTGTCTGTGGTGTGTGTACTGGTGGTGTGTACTGGTGGTGTGTACTGGTGGTGTGTACTGGTGGTGTGCATTGGTGGTGTGTACTGGTGGTGTGCATTGGTGGTGTGCATTGGTGGTGTGTACTGGTGGTGTGCATTGGTGGTGTGTACTGGTGGTGTGTACTGGTGGTGTGCATTGGTGTGTGTATCTGGTGGTGTGTACTGGTGGTGTTGATGGTGGTGTGCATTGGTGGTGTGTACTGGTGGTGTGTACTGGTGGTGTGTACTGGTGGTGTGTACTGGTGGTGTGTACTGGTGGTGTGTACTGGTGGTGTGTACTGTTGGTGTGTACTGGTGGTGTGCATTGGTGGTGTGTACTGGTGGTGTGTACTGGTGGTGTGTACTGGTGGTGTGCATTGATGGTGTGTACTGGTGGTGTGCATTGGTGGTGTGTACTGGTGGTGTGTACTGGTGGTGTGTACTGGTGGTGTGTACTGGTGGTGTGTACTGGTGGTGTGCACTGGTGGTGTGTACTGGTGGTGTGTACTGGTGTTGTGTATGGTGGTGTGCATTGATGGTGTGTACTGGTGGTGTGCATTGGTGGTGTGTACTGGTGGTGTGTACTGGTGGTGTGTACTGGTGGTGTGTACTGGTGGTGTGCATTGGTGGTGTGTACTGGTGGTGTGTACTGGTGGTGTGTACTGGTGGTGTGCATTGGTGGTGTTGTTACTGGTGGTGTGTACTGGTGGTGTGTACTGGTGGTGTGCATTGGTGGTGTGTATGGTGGTGTGTACTGGTGGTGTGTACTGGTGGTGTGCATTGGTGGTGTGTACTGGTGGTGTGCATTGGTGGTGTGTACTGGTGGTGTGTACTGGTGGTGTGTACTGGTGGTGTGTACTGGTGGTGTGTACTGGTGGTGTGCATTGGTGGTGTGTACTGGTGGTGTGTACTGGTGGTGTGTTACTGGTGGTGTGCATTGGTGGTGTGTACTGGTGGTTGTGTACTGGTGGTGTGTACTGGTGGTGTGCATTGATGGTGTGTACTGGTGGTGTGCATTGGTGGTGTGTACTGGTGGTGTGCATTGGTGGTGTGTACTGGTGGTGTGCATTGGTGGTGTGTACTGGTGGTGTGTACTGGTGGTGTGTACTGGTGGTGTGTACTGGTGGTGTGTACTGGTGGTGTGCATTGGTGGTGTGTACTGGTGGTGTGTACTGGTGGTGTGTACTGGTGGTGTGCACTGGTGGTGTGCACTGGTGGTGTGCACTGGTGGTGTGTACTGGTGGTGTGCACTATTGGTGTGCACTGCTGGTGTGCACTGGTGGTGTGTACTGGTGATGTGTGCTGGTGGTGTGTACTGGTGGTGTGTACTGGTGGTGTGTACTGGTGGTGTGCGCTGGTGTGTACTGGTGGTGTGCACTGGTGGTGTGTACTGGTTTTGTGTACTAGTGGTGTGTACTGGTGGTGTGTACTCGTTGTGTGCACTGGTGGTGTGCACTGGTGGTGTGCACTGGTTGTGTGTATTGGTTGTGTGCACTGGTGGTGTGCACTGGTGGTGTGCACTGGTGGTGTGCACTGGTGGTGTGCACTAGTGGTGTGCTCTGGTGGTGTGCACTGGTGGTGTGCACTGGTGGTGTGCTCTGGTGGTGTGCACTGGTGGTGTGCACTGGTGGTGTGCACTGGTGGTGTGCACTGGTGGTGTGCTCTGGTGGTGTGCACTGGTGGTGTGCACTGGTGGTGTGCACTGGTGGTGTGCACTGGTGGTGTGCACTGGTGGTGTGCTCTGGTGGGTGTGCACTGGTGGGTGTGCACTGGTGGTGTGCACTGGTGGTGTGCACTGGTGGTGTGCACTGGTGGTGTGCACTGGTGGTTTGCACTGGTGGTGTGCACTGCTGGTGTGCACTGCTGGTGTGCACTGCTGGTGTGCACTGGTGGTGTGCACTGGTGGTTTGCACTGGTGGTGTGCACTTTTGGTTTGCACTGCTGGTGTGCACTGCTGGTGTGCACTGCTGGTGTGCACTGCTGGTGTGCACTGCTATTGTGCACTGCTGGTGTGCACTGCTGGTGTGCACTGGTGCTTTGCACTGGTGGTGTGCTCTGGTGGTGTACACTGGTGGTGTGCACTGGTGGTGTGCACTGGTGGTGTGCACTGGTGGTGTGCACTGGTGGTGTGCACTGGTGGTGTGCACTGGTGGTGTGCACTGCTGGTGTGCACTGGTAGTGTGCACTGGTGGTGTGCATTGGTGGTGTGTACTGGTGGTGTGCACTGGTGGTGTGCACTGCTGGTGTGCACTGCTGGTGTGCACTGCTGGTGTGCACTGCTGGTGTGTACTGCTGGTGTGCACTGCTGGTGTGCACTGCTGGTGTGCACTGCTGGTGTGTACTGCTGGTGTGCACTGCTGGTGTGCACTGCTGGTGTGCTCTGGTGGTGTGCACTGGTGGTGTGCACTGGTGGTGTGCACTGGTGGTGTGCACTGGTGGTGTGCACTGGTGGTGTGCACTGGTGGTGTGCTCTGGTGGTGTGCACTGGTGGTGTGCACTGGTGGTGTGCACTGGTGGTGTGCACTGGTGGTGTGCACTGCTGGTGTGCACTGGTGGTGTGCACTGGTGGTGTGCATTGGTGGTGTGTACTGGTGGTGTGCACTGGTGGTGTGCACTGCTGGTGTGCACTGCTGGTGTGCACTGCTGGTGTGCACTGCTGGTGTGTACTGCTGGTGTGCACTGCTGGTGTGCACTGCTGGTGTGCACTGCTGGTGTGTACTGCTGGTGTGCACTGCTGGTGTGCACTGCTGGTGTGCACTGCTGGTGTGCACTGCTGGTGTGTACTGCTGGTGTGCACTGCTGGTGTGCACTGGTGTGCACTGGTGGTGTGCACTGGTGGTGTGCACTGGTGGTGTGCACTGCTGGTGTGCACTGCTGGTGTGCACTGGTGGTGTGTACTGCTGGTGTGCACTGCTGGTG
>NC_069486.1:12448027-12500527 GCF_026875155.1 Cherax quadricarinatus | reverse complement strand
GTACGGGACAGGATGAAGTTGGAGCCATCTGTGGGCCAGCATTTTCATTTGATCAACTGACGTTATCTCGTTGACATCATTATGCTGTACGAATGTGTTCCATACTCGAGTCATCCTGGGTATGTATGATCTCAGATGGAGTGATGTTCTGGAGAAGGGTACAGCCAGAGTGAAGTTGCTGCTTTCTGCCCGTCTTGTGGCATAAAAGCTTGTTTCACGCTGTCCTCGAAGTGGATCCAAGTATGGTATTTTGACAATATTGGCCTTGTACATAACAGTAAGGCCACCCACATCCCTCCTATGTTGAAGGCTCTGCTGAAATGACAGATCTATCCAGGATGGGTCCAGGCGAGAGATGAGACGTCTTGCTCTGTTCTCTACTCTGTCAAGCAGTCGCAGATGAGAGGGGGGGCAGGCAAACCAAGAAAGTGGAGCATACTCAAGGTGCGAGCGTACTTGTGCCTCGTACAGAATCTTGCAACCCCTACTGTCAAGCAGATGGGAGATACGGCGAAGTGCTGTAAGCTTCCTGGCTGCCTTGTTTACAAGATTTACAACATGGTTCTTCATGGTTAGTTTGGAGTCAAATTTCACCCCAAGGATATCAACTTCTTCTCCAGGTGCCAACATCGTCCCATTCATCCTTACTACTGCACCAGCATTACCATCATGGTGCCTAGAGACCATCATCATTTGTGTTTTCTCAGGTGCAAATGTTACTTGCCATCTATTTCCCCAAGCTGATATAGCTCTCAGCTGGTGATTGATGCAGCTTAGAGCAGCTGACATTTCTTCTCTTGGATAAGTGAATGTCAGTGTACAGTCGTCTGCATATGCATGTGATTCTGGGATGAGATGAAGAAGGTCGTTGAAGTAGACATTCCATAACAATGGTCCCAGCACGCTTCCTTGTGGAACACTTGCCCCAATAGGATGTCTTGCTGATTCCGTTCCATTGAGGACTACACTTAGAGATCTACCATGAAGGTAATCACTGAGGAGACATAGCGTAGAGCCTGCAATTCCCAGTGCTTGAAGTTTTGCTAAGAGGCCCTGGTGCCACTATCACTCCCTCTCTCTCACTCTCATCCCCACTCTCTCAATCTCACTCCCTCTCTCTCACTCTCATCCCTACTCTCTCACTCTCAGCACCTCTCTCTCACTCTCACTCCCTCTTTCTCACTCTCACTCGCTCTCTCTCACTCTCACTCCCTCTCTCTCACTCTCACTCCCTCTCTCTCACTCTCACTCCCTCTCTCTCACTCTCACTCCCTCTCTCTCACTCTCACTCCCTCTCTCTCACTCTCACTCCTCTCTCTCACTCTCACTCCCTCTTCCAAAAAATTCCTGTCACTTTCTATCTGCCAGTAATCAACATCGTAAAGACTGATGTCCCCTCCAGTATGTTACCCTACTGTCTCTCTCTCTCTCTCTCTCTCTCTCTCTCTCTCTCTCTCTCTCTCTCTCTCTCTCTCTCTCTCTCTCTCTCTCTCTCTCTCTCTCTCCTTCTGTTGTTGTCAGCTGGAGGGACGCTGTCAGCTGGAGTCACACTATCTGCTGGAGGGATGCTGTCAGCTGGAGTCACACTATCTGCTGGAGGGATGCTGTCAGCTGGAGTCACAGTGTCTGCTGGAGGGATGCTGTCAGCTGGAGTCACACTATCTGCTGGAGGGATGCTGTCAGCTGGAGTCACACTATCTGCTGGAGAGATGCTGTCAGCTGGAGGGACGCTGCCAGGTGGAGGGACGCTGTCAGCTGTAGGGATGCTGTCAGCTGTAGGGATGCTGTCAGCTGGAGGGATGCTGTCAGCTGGAGTCACAGTGTCTGCTGGAGGGATGCTGTCAGCTGGAGGGACGCTGTCAGCTCGAGGGACGCTGTCAGCTGGAGGGACGCTGTCAGCTGGAGGGACGCTGCCAGGTGGAGGGACGCTGTCAGCTGGAGGGACGCTGCCAGGTGGAGGGACGCTGTCAGTTGGAGGGATGCTGCCAGCTGGAGGGACGCTGTCAGCTGTAGGGACGCTGTCAGCTGGAGGGATGCTGCCAGCTAGAGGGACGCTTTCAGCTGGAGGGACGCTGTCAGTTGGAGGGATGCTGCCAGCTGGAGGGACGCTGTCAGCTGTAGGGACGCTGTCAGCTGGAGGGATGCTGCCAGCTAGAGGGACGCTTTCAGCTGGAGGGACGCTGTCAGCTGGAGGGACGCTGTCAGCTGGAGGGACGCTGTCAGCTGGGTCTCCCCTGACAGACATTCGTAACAGTCTATCTCTGAGGCAAATTGCTTCGATAAACATTTTCGTGGCAGCAGATTTTCCAGACTCCCAGAGGAATACACAGTGTGTTGCAGTGTGTTGCAGTGTGTTGCAGGGTGTTGCAGTGTGTTGCAGGGTGTTGCAGGGTGTTGCAGGGTGTTGCAGGGTGTTGTAGGGTGTTGCAGGGTGTTGTAGGGTGTTGCAGGGTGTTGCAGGGTGTTGCAGTGTGTTGCAGGGTTTTGCAGGGTGTTGTAGGGTGTTGCAGGGTGTTGCAGGGTGTTGTAGGGTGTTGCAGTGTGTTGCAGGGTGTTGCAGGGTGTTTGTAGGGTGTTGCAGGGTGTTGAGGGTGTTGTAGGGTGTTGTTGGGTGTTTCAGGGTGTTGTAGGGTGTTGTAGTGTTTGTTGCAGTGTGTTGTAGGGTGTTGTAGGGTGTTGTAGGGTGTTGTAGGGTGTTTGTAGGGTGTTGAGGGTGTTGCAGTGTGTTGCAGGGTGTGTGGCAGGTGTTGCAGGGTGTTGTAGGGTGTTGTAGGGTGTTGCAGGGTGTTGTAGGGTGTTGCAGTGTGTTGCAGGGTGTTGCAGGGTGTTGCAGGGTGTTGTAGGGTGTTGTAGGGTGTTGTAGGGTGTTGTAGGGTGTTGTAGGGTGTTGTAGGGTGTTGCATGTGTGTTGCAGGGTGTTTGCAGGGTGTTGCGGGTGTTGTAGGGTGTTGCAGGGTGTTGTAGGGGTGTTGTAGGGTGTTGTAGGGGTTGTAGGGTGTTGCAGTGTGTTGCAGGGTGTTTGCAGGGTGTTGCAGGGTGTTGTAGGGTGTTGTAGGGGTGTTGCAGGGTGTTGTAGGGTGTTGCAGTGTGTTGCAGGGTGTTGCAGGGTGTTGCAGGGTGTTGCAGGGTGTTGTAGGGTGTTGCAGGGTTGTTGCAGGGTGTTGTAGGGTGTTGTAGGGTGTTGCAGGGTGTTGTAGGTGTTGCAGTGTGTTGCAGGGTGTTGCAGGGTGTTGTAGGGTGTTGCAGGGTGTTGTAGGGTGTTGCAGGGTGTTGCAGGGTGTTTGCAGGGTGTTGCAGTGTGTTGCAGGGTGTTGCAGGGTGTTGTAGGGTGTGTTGCAGGGTTGTTGTAGGGTGTTGCAGGGTGTTGCAGGGTGTTGTAGGGTGTTGTAGGGTGTTGCAGGCTGTTGCAGGGTGTTGTAGGGTGTTGCAGGGTGTTGTAGGGTGTTGCAGGGTGTTGCAGGGTGTTGTAGGGTGTTGCAGGGTGTTGCAGGGTGTTGTAGGGTGTTGCAGGGTGTTGCAGGGTGTTGTAGGGTGTTGCAGTGTGTTGCAGTGTGCTGCAGTGTGTTGCAGGGTGTTGCAGGGTGCTGCAGTGTGTTGCAGTGTGTTGCAGTGTGCTGCAGTGTGTTGCAGGGTGTTGCAGTATGTTGCAGTATGTTGCAATATGTTGCAGGGTGTTGCGGGGTGCTGCAGGGTGTTGCAGGGTGCTGCAGTGTGTTGCAGGGTGTTGCAGGGTGCTGCATTGTGTTGCAGGGTGTTGCACTGTGTTGCAGGGTGTTGCAGCCAGTGTTGTGTGTGTTGCAGGGTATTGCAGACAGTGTTGTGTGTGTTGCAGGGTGTTGCATTGTGTTGCAGGGTGTTGCAGCCAGTGTTGTGTGTGTTGCAGGGTGTTGCAGCCAGTGTTGTGTGTATTGCAGGGTGTTGCAGCCAGTGTTGTGTGTGTTGCAGGGTGTTGCAGCCAGTGTTGTGTGTGTTGCAGCCAGTGTTGTGTGTGTTGCAGGGTGTTGCAGCCAGTGTTGCAGCCAGTGTTGTGTGTGTTGCAGCCAGTGTTGCACTGCGTTGCAGGGTGTTGCAGCCAGTGTTGTGTGTGTTGCAGGGTATTGCAGCCAGTGTTGTGTGTGTTGCAGTGTGTTGCAGCCAGTGTTGTGTGTCTTGCAGAGCGTTGCAGCCAGTGTTGTGTGTGTTGCAGGGTGTTGCAGCCAGTGTTGTGTGTGTTGCAGGGTGTTGCAGCCAGTGTTGTGTGTGTTGCAGGGTGTTGCAGCCAGTGTTGTGTGTGTTGCAGGGTGTTGCAGCCAGTGTTGTGTGTGTTGCAGCCAGTGTTGTGTGTGTTGCAGTGTGTTGCAGCCAGTGTTGCAGTGTGTTGCAGCCAGTGTTGTGTGTGTTGCAGCCAGTGTTGCAGTGTGTTGCAGTCAGTGTTGTGTGTGTTGCAGCCAGTGTTGTGTGTGTTGCAGGGTGTTGCAGTCAGTGTTGCAGTGTGTTGCAGCCAGTGTTGTGTGTGTTGCAGTGTGTTGCAGCCAGTGTTGTGTGTGTTGCAGGGTGTTGCAACCAGTATTGTGTGTGTTGCAGGGTGTTGCAGCCAGTGTTGTGTGTGTTGCATGGTGTTGCAGTCAGTGTTGTGTGTGTTGCAGGGTGTTGCAGTCAGTGTTGTGTGTGTTGCAGGGTGTTGCGACCAGTGTTGTGTGTGTTGCAGGGTGTTGCAGCCAGTGTTGTGTGTGTTGCATGGTGTTTCAGTCAGAGTTGTGTGTGTTGCAGGGTGTTGCAGCCAGTGTTGTGTGTGCTGCAGCCAGTGTTGTGTGTGTTGCAGGGTGTTGCAGTGTGTTGCAGGGTGTTGCAGCCAATGTTGTGTGTCTTGCAGGGTGTTGCAGCCAGTGTTGTGTGTGTTGCAGTGTGTTGCAGCCAGTGTTGTGTGTGTTGCAGCCAGTGTTGTGTGTGTTGCAGGGTGTTGCATCCAGTGTTGAAGTGTGTTGCAGCCAGTGTTGTGTGTGTTGCAATGTGTTGCAGCCAGTGTTGTGTGTGTTGCAGGGTGTTGCAACCAGTGTTGTGTGTGTTGCAGGGTGTTGCAGCCAGTGTTGTTTGCGTTGCAGCCAGTGTTGTGTGTGTTGCAATGTGTTGCAGTCAGTGTTGTGTGTGTTGCAGGGTGTTGCAACCAGTGTTGTGTGTGTTGCAGGGTGTTGCAGCCAGTGTTGTGTGTGTTGCAGTGTGTTGCAGCCAGTGTTGTGTGTGTTGCAGGGTGTTGCAGCCAGTGTTGCAGTGTTTTGCAGCCAGTGTTCTGTGTGTTGCAGGGTGTTGCAGCCAGTGTTGTGTGTGTTGCAGGGTTGTTGCAGCCAGTGTTGTGTGTGTTGCAGTGTGTTGCAGCCAGTGTTCTGTGTGTTGCAGGGAGTTGCAGCCAGTGTTGTGTGTGTTGCAGTGTGTTGCAGCCAGTGTTCTGTGTGTTGCAGGGTGTTGCAGCCAGTGTTGTGTGTGTTGCAGGGTGTTGCAGCCAGTGTTGTGTGTGCTGGAGGGTATTGAGTGTGTTGCAGGGTGTGTTATTGGGTGTTGAGTGTTGTAGTGTGTTAATTGTGTTGAATGGGTGTGTTGTAGGGTGTTAGATGATAGAGTGTGTTTGAGTGTTGCTCCAGAGTGTTGACGGAGTAGTTTTGGGTGCGGAGGGTGACCCGGGTGTATTTCAGAGTGCGTGTGTTGGTGGGCAAAGTGTGTTAGAGTGTTGCAGGGTGTTCTGGGGTGTCCAAGGGTGTGTTAGAATGTGTTAGCGTGTTCTGGGGTTTTCCCAAAGGGGTTTGTGTTTTAGAATGTGTTAGTGTGTTATGGGGTGTCCAGTGTGTGTTAGAAATGTGTTAGTGTGTTATGGGATGTCCAAGGGTGTGTTAGAATGTGTTAGTGTGTTCTGGGGTGTCCAAGGGTGTGCTAGAATGTGTTAGTGTGTTATGGGATGCCAAGGGTGTGTTAGAATGTGTTAGTGTGTTATGGGATGTCCAAGGGTGTGGCTGAATGTTTTAAAAGTGTGTTATGGGATGTCCAAGGGTGTGCTAGAATGTGTTAGTGTGTTATGGATGTCCAAGGGTTGTGCTAGAATGTGTTAGGGGGGTTAGGGGATGCCCAAGGGTGTGTTAGAATGTGTTAGGTGTTCTGGGGTGTCCAAGGGTGTGTAGAATGTGTTAGGGGGTTATGGGATGTCCAAGGGGTGTGCTAGAATGTGTTTAGTGTGTTATGGGATGTCCAAGGGTGTGTTAGAATGTGTTAGTGTGTTCTGGGGTGTCCAAGGGTGTGTTAGAATGTGTTAGTGTGTTCTGGGATGTCCAAGGGTGTGCTAGAATGTGTTAGTGTGTTATGGGATGTCCAAGGGTGTGTTAGAATGTGTTAGTGTGTTCTGGGGTGTCCAAGGGTGTGTTAGAATGTGTTAGTGTGTTCTGGGATGTCCAAGGATGTGTTAGAATGTGTTAGTGTGTTCTGGGGTGTCCAAGTGTGTGTTAGAATGTGTTAGTGTGTTCTGGGGTGTCCAAGGGTGTGTTAGAATGTGTGTGTTCTGGGGTGCCGAAGGGTGTGTTAGGATGTGTTAGTGTGTTGACAGCGGCAGAGTTAAACACATTTACAACACCTCGGTATCTACACTCTGTAGATGTTTCGCCAACCGGTAACTTCATCAGTCCAACACAGCCCTGACTGGAAACAGCAGAAAACGAGGTAATCAGTCCCTCAGTTACCGTCTGGCCACATTTTGCAACTGAAGATACCTAGGTGTTAGGCATGTGTTCACTGATACGGATTTGGTCGTATCGAAACGTGGGAGAAGAGAGGGGAAGGGGAAGAAGGGACAGAGGGGAGTGGAGGGACGTACGTGGAAGGTGGGACGTCGTAAGAGGATGTCACACCTAATTTGGGACACTCTGGACAATGACTGGTCAGACTTGATTCGATCAAGACCGGAGCGCTTTCTTCTGGGTCTGGGACCACTGCGTGTGTATGAGAGACCACCAGGGGACCAGCAGAGAGGACCACCAAGGAGACTTCGGGCCATAGAGAGGACTATGAACCACAAGGTGCCTTGCACAAACTGGGAATTGTGGGAATTGTAAAACCGAGCGAATTCAGGACTCACAAAAAGATAGATAGATAGATAGATAGATAGATAGATAGAGAGAGAGAGAGAGAGAGAGAGAGAGAGAGAGAGAGAGAGAGAGAGAGAGAGAGAGAGAGAGAGAGAGAGAGAGAGAGAGAGAGAGAGAGAGAGATCAGTAACCCAAGACTTCATAAGCACCCCTTATCACCCCGCCAGGGAGAAACAGGGCGAGACAGCCTGGCAAAACGTCCCTAATTCTTTACCGATAGCAGATTCTGCGAAGTCTTGATAACGAATACAACGACCTCATTAACACGAGTTTAACGCACCACTGCCAAATGGAATCTGAATAGCTAAACGCCGTAAATAACGGAGATAACGCAAGAGCCGGTGCGGCCCCTTACCCAGTCGTGCCAAGTTTGCATTTTAATGTTTCACGTTTTGGAGTTGTTTTGGTGTTTTTGGAGGTGATGGGAGGGCCACCGAGGCACCCAGGTCAAGATGTCGTTGTTGTCGTAGTTTCTAGGTGGGTGGACGACCTCCTGACCCCTTTAGACGGTCGTTGGAGGCGTGTTTGTGGACGTTGGACGGCCATTTGGTTTTCTAGAGGGTACGTGTTTAGAGCCGTGTTTGTGGAGGGTGGATGGCCCTCTGGTTTCCTAGAGGGTCGTTAGAGCCGTGTTTGTGGAGGGTGGACGGCCGTCTGGTTTTCTAGAGGGTCGTTAGAGCCGTGTTTGTGGACGTTGGACGGTCCTCTGGTTTCCTAGATGGTCGTTAGAGCCGTGTTTGTGGAGGGTGGACGGCCGTCTGGTTTTCTAGAGGGTCGTTAGAGTGCCGTGAGTTATTTGGGGACGGTGGGACTGACCCTGGATTTCTCTCAGTCTTCCTCACCTTTCTTCTGATGGTCCTGGCCCTCTCCAACTCTCACCTTCACGCACTAGCCACGTCCTCCTGTCTTCTAAAGTGACACGTTGTGACAGTAACTTGGTACGGTCCTTGGCTTTCCCAGCACTATTTAAAGCCCCGTAACCATTTGTGGAATTAATGTGGACCGCCGCTGGTTACTAGCAGTGGTGACGTTATGAGCCAGTGGGGGGACGGGTTACTGAGCCAGTAGTGACCGGGGTTACTGAGACAGTTAGACCTGGGTTACTGAGCCAGTGTGACCTGGGTTACGGGTTATCCAGTAGTGACTGGGTTACTGAGCCGAGTAGTGACCTGGGTTACTGAGCCAGTGGTGACCAGGGTTATGAGCCGTGGTTGGAGCCTGGGGTTCTGGTCCTAGTGACTGGGTTAGAGCCGTGGTTTGGTTGAGCAGTAGGTGAGTCTTGGGTTACTGAGCCAGTAGTGACCTGGGTTACTGAACCGTAGTGACTGGGTTATGAAACAGTAGTGACCTGGGTTATGAGCCAGTGGTGACTGGTTACTGAGCCAGTAGTGCCTTTGGGTTACTGCGCCAGTGGTGACCTGGGTTACTGAAACCAGAAAGTGACCTGGGTTACTGAGCCAGTAGTGACCTGGGCTTATGAGCCAGTCAACCATTACTGAACCAGTAGTACCTGGTTAGAGAGTGTGCCTGGGTTACTAGACCAGTGTGACCTGGGTCCTGGGTACTGAGCCAGTAGTGACCTGGGTTACTGAGCCAGTAGTGACCTGGGTTACTGAGCCAGTGGTGACCTGGGTTACTGAGCCAGTGGTGACTTGGGTTACTGAGCCAGTAGTGACCTGGGTTACTGAGCCAGTGGTAACCTGGGTTACTGAGCCAGTAGTGACCTGGGTTACTGAACCAGTAGTGACCTGGGTTACTGAGCCAGTAGTGACCTGGGTTACTGAGCCAGTGGTGACCTGGGTTACTGAGCCAGTGGTGACTTGGGTTACTGAGCCAGTAGTGACCTGGGTTACTGAACCAGTAGTGACCTGGGTTACTGAACCAGTAGTGACCTGGGTTACTGAGCCAGTAGTGACCTGGGTTACTGAGCCAGTGGTGACCTGGGTTACTGAGACCAGTAGTGACCTGGGTTACTGAAGGCAGTTTGGGTTAACCATAGTGACCTGGTTACTGAACCAGTGTGACCTGGGTTACTGAGCCAGTGTGACCTGGGTTACTGAGCCAGTAGTGACCTGGGTTACTGAGCCAGTGGTGACCTGGGTTACTGAACCAGTAGTGACCTGGGTTACTGAGCCAGTAGTGACCTGGGTTACTGAACCAGTAGGTGACTGGTTATAAGCAGTGGTAACCTGGGTTACTAAAGCCAGTGGTGACTTGGGTTACTGAGCAGTGTGACCTGGGTTACTGAGCCAGTGTGACCTTGGGTTACTGAGCCAGTGGTGACTTGGGTTACTAAGCTAGTAGTGACCTGGGTTACTGAACCAGTAGTGACCTGGGTTACTAAGGCAGTAGTGACCTGGGTTACTGAGCCAGTGGTGACTGGGTTACTGAACCAGTAGTGACCTGGGTTACTGAGCCAGTAGTGACCTGGGTTACTGAACCAGTAGTGACCTGGGTTACTAAACCAGTAGTGACCTGGGTTACTGAGCCAGTAGTGACCTGGGTTACTGAGCCAGTAGTGACTGGGTTACTGAGCCAGTGGTGACCTGGGTTACTGAGCCAGTGGTGACCTTGGGTTTACTGAGCCAGTGTGACCTGGGTTACTGAGCCAGTAGTGACCTGGGTTACTGAACCAGTAGTGACCTGGGTTACTAAAGCCAGTGGTGACTTGGGTTACTAAGCCAGTAGTGACCTGGGTTACTGAGCCAGTGGTGACCTGGGTTACTGAGCCAGTGGTGACTTGGGTTACTGAGCTAGTAGTGACCTGGGTTACTGAACCAGTAGTGACCTGGGTTACTAAGGCAGTGGTAACCTGGGTTACTGAGCAGTGGTGACTTGGGTTACTGCAGAGCCGGGTACGGTAGTGACCTGGGTTACTAAGCCAGTAGTGACCTGGGTTACTGAACCAGTAGTGACCTGGGTTACTAAGGCAGTGGTAACCTGGGTTACTGAGCCAGTGGTGACTTGGGTTACTGAGCCAGTAGTGACCTGGGTTACTGAGCCAGTAGTGACCTGGGTTACTGAGCCAGTGGTGACTTGGGTTACTAAGCCAGTAGTGACCTAGGTTTAAGGCCAGTATGAACCTGGGTTACTGAGCCAGTGGTGACTTGGGTTACTAGCTAGTAGTGACCTGGGTTACTGAAGTAGTAGTTAACCTGGTGTTTACTAAGTAGTGGAACCTGGGTTACTGACCAGTGTGACCTGGGTTACTAAGCAGTGGTACCTGGGTTACTGACCCAGTGGTGACCTGGGTTACTAGCAGTGTACCTGGGTTACTGAGCCAGTAGTGACCTGGGTTACTAAGCCAGTGGTGACTTGGGTTACTAAGCCAGTAGTGACCTGGGTTACTGAAGCCAGTAGTGACCTGGGTTACTGAGCCAGTGGTGACTTGGGTTACTGAGGCAGTGTGACCTGGGTTACGAAGCCAGTGTGACTTGGGTTACTAAGCCAGTGGTAAACCTGGGTTACTGAGCCAGTGGTGCCCTGGGTTTTACTGAAGCCAGTGTGACTGGAGTTACTAAGCCAGTAGTGACCTGGGTTACTAAGGCAGTGTGAACCAGGGTTACTAGCCAGTGGTGACCTGGGTTACGAGCCAGTGGTGACTTGGGTTACTAAGGTAGTGACTGGGTTACTAAGACAGTGGTAACCTGGGTTACTAACCCAGTGGTGACCTGGGTTACTGAACCAGTAGTGACCAGGGTTACTAAGCCAGTGGTGACTTGGGTTACTGAGCCAGTGGTGACTTGGGTTACTGAGCAGTGGTGACTGGTTCTATGGGCCAGTGGTGACTTGAGTTACTAACCAGTAGTGACCAGGGTTACTAAGCCAGTTGTGACTTGGGTTACTGAGCCAGTGGTGACTTGGGTTACTGAGCCAGTGGTGACTTGGGTTACTAAGGCAGTGGTAACCTGGGTTACTAAGACAGTGGTGACTTGGGTTACTGAGCCAGTGGTACTTGGGTTACTGAACCAGTAGTGACCAGGGTTACTAAGCCAGTGGTGACTTGGGTTACTGAGCCAGTGGTGACTTGGGTTACTGAGCCAGTAGTGACTTGGGTTACTAAGCCAGTGGTGACTTGGGTTACTGAACCAGTAGTGACCAGGGTTACTAAGCCAGTGGTGACTTGGGTTACTGACCATGTAGGGTTTGACCAGGGTTTACAAAGGGCAGTGGTAACCTGGGTTACTCAGCCAGTGGTGACTTGGGTTACTGAGCCAGTGGTGACTTGGGTTACTGAGCCAGTAGTGACCTGGGTTACTAAGGCAGTGGTAACCTGGGTTACTAACCCAGTGGTGACCTGGGTTACTGAACCAGCAGTGACCAGGGTTACTAAGCCAGTGGTGACTTGGGATACTGAACCAGTAGTAGGGTACTCAGGGTTTTTACTGAACCAGTAGTGACCAGGGTTACTAAGCCAGTGGTGACTTGGGTTACTGAACCAGTAGTGACCAGGGTTACTAAGCCAGTGGTGACTTGGGTTACTGAACCAGTAGTGACCAGGGTTACTAAGCCAGTGGTGACTTGGGTTACTGAACCAGTAGTGACCAGGGTTACTAACCCAGTGGTGACTTGGGTTACTGAACCAGTAGTGACCAGGGTTACTAAGCCAGTGGTGACTTGGGATACTGAACCAGTAGTGACCAGGGTTACTAACCAGTGGTGACTTGGGTTACTGAACCAGTAGGTGACAGGGTTACTAAGCCAGTGGTGACTTGGGTTACTGAACCAGTAGTGACCAGGGTTACTAAGCCAGTGGTGACTTGGGTTACTGAACCAGTAGTGACCAGGGTTACTAAGCCAGTAGTGACTTGGGTACTGAACCAGTAGTGACTTGGGTTACTAAGCCAGTAGTGACCAGGGTTACTGAACCAGTAGTGACCAGGGTTACTGACCCAGTGGTGACTTGGGTTACTGAGCCAGTAGTGACCAGGGTTACTGAACCAGTAGTGACCTGGTTTACTGACCCAGTGGTGACTTGGGTTACTAAGCCAGTAGTGACCTGGGTTACTGAACCAGTAGTGACCTGGGTTACTGAGCCAGTAGTGACCAGGGTTACTGAGCCAGTGTGACTGGTTACTGAGCGTAGTGACCTGGGTTATGCCAGTAGTGACGGTTACGCGTGGTGATGTTACTTGAACCAGTAGTGACCTGGGTTACTGAGCCAGTAGTGACTGGGTTACTGACCCAGTAGTGACCTGGGTTACTGAACCAGTAGTGACCTGGGTTACTGAGCCAGTGGTGACTTGGGTTACTGAGCCAGTAGTGACCTGGGTTACTGAGCCAGTAGTGACCTGGGTTACTGAGCCAGTGGTGACTTGGGTTACTGAGCCAGTAGTGACCTGGGTTACTGAAGCCAGTAGTGACCTGGGTTACTGAACCAGTAGTGACCTGGGTTACTAAGACAGTGGTAACCTGGGTTACTAAGACAGTGGACCTGGGTTACTGAACAGTGGTAACCTGGGTTTACTAAGGCAGTGGTAAACCTGGAGGTTACTAAGACAGTGGTAACCTGGGTTACTAAGACAGTGGTAACCTGGGTTACTAAGGCAGTGGTAACCTGGGTTACTAAGACAGTGGTAACCTGGGTTACTAAGACAGTGGTAACCTGGGTTACTAAGACAGTGGTAACCTGGGTTACTAACCCAGTGGTGACCTGGGTTATTAACCCAGTGGTGACCTGGGTTATTAACCCAGTGGTGACATGGGTTTCCAATCCGGAACTAAATGCAAAACATCGAATGAGGAGAGAATGATAGCTTTAGGCCTTTCCTGTTGGAATCAACATCTTCAGGAGCTTGCAACGTTGCTTCCTACTCATTTCTGAAACATTGCAGTCTCCTGATGATGTGTTGATTGCAACACGAAAGGCCTAGAGCTATTATTCAACTCTCCCATAATTGTTCTAAACACACACACACATATATATATGTATATATATATATATTATATATATTTATATATATATATATTATATATATATATATATATATATATATATATATATATATATATATATATTTATATATATATATATATTATATATATATTATATATATATTATTATATATTATATATATGTTGGTGAGGGTTCTAACTGGACTTCTCATTCGTTCTGATTCACGAAATCGTGGGAGCAGGATTGCAAAATAATCACTGTACGAGGGTTCGAACCTCGGGCAAGCGTGTGGTATAATTCACTAAGCCAGTGCGTTGGTACACTGACCACGTCCCTCATGTGTGTATCTACCGCATTTCTTTTGTTTTGCGTTGTTCCTCGTCTCTTGCTATTGGTTCTACCCTTTTCCTCCTTATTCTACACCTCTTCTTCCTCCTAATTCTCTTCCTTTTCCACTTCTCGCTGACCACAGTCCCTCCTTGCCCCTCTCCTCCCCTTTTACACGATAATCATTACCATACCGTCGCTTACTAGCTAATATATCAGCTCTTAAGGGGGTTAGATTATCATAAGGAAGATCTCGATCACTTCAGAAGGGTTCTGATGCTCCCTTTAGATCCCCCAGCACTTGCTACAGACTCCAGGATTTGCATAAGTGGTCGAGAAAGCATCTTGCTCCTGAGGAAATACTGTGGGTCCGGTCTGACGTCTGAGTGTATACAGCAGCCATACACCGTGTATAACCAGAGCAGATGTATTAGTATGTGTGCGTTTTGGATGGAAACACAAGGCTAGGAGCGGTTGTATTTACATAACGATGTCTACAAGAGGGTGTGGTAGCCAGGGTGTTATTGATGGGTGGGTGGAGGGTATAGGGATGAGAATAGTATAAGGGCTGGGGTGAGGTATGAGGGTTGGGGTGATGGATGAGGGGTCAGGTGAAGGATGAGTGTAAGGGTTGGGGTGAGGTATGAGGGTTGGGGTGATGGATGAGGGATGGGGTGATAGAAGAAGGGGGGAATAGAAAGGCTAGTGGATGAAGATAGTGGCCAGGATTAGTAGATGATTGGTGGGGCTACAGAATGGATACAGATTTTGTGGTCAAAGTGGCTACTTTATTGTGTACCTCATATCCATCCTGTGGATGGTAGTGGCTAGTTTATTGTGTACCTCATATCCATCCTGTGGATGGTAGTGGCTAGTTTATTGTGTACCTCATATCCATCCTGTGGATGGTAATGGCTAGTTTATTGTGTACCTCATATCCACCCTGTGGATGGTAGTGGCTAGTTTATTGTGTACCTCATATCCATCCTGTGGATGGTAGTGGCTAGTTTATTGTGTACCTCATTCATCCTGTGGATGGTAATGGCTAGTTTATTGTGTACCTCATATCCACCCTGTGGATGGTTAGTGGCTAGTTTATTGTGTACCTCATATCCATCCTGTGGATGGTAGTGGCTAGTTTACTGTGTACCTCATATCCATCCTGTGGATGGTAGTGGCTAGTTTATTGTGTACCTCATATCCACCCTGTGGATGGTAGTGGCTAGTTTACTGTGTACCTCATATCCATCCTGTGGATGGTAGTGGCTAGTTTATTGTGTACCTCATATCCATCCTGTGGATGGTAGTGGCTAGTTTAA
The DNA here is from genome assembly GCF_026875155.1 of Cherax quadricarinatus. NCBI lineage: Eukaryota > Metazoa > Arthropoda > Malacostraca > Decapoda > Parastacidae > Cherax > Cherax quadricarinatus. The sequence goes on along the minus strand of NC_069486.1, from coordinate 12,485,882 downwards.
TTGTGTACCTCATATCCATCCTGTGGATGGTAGTGGCTAGTTTATTGTGTACCTCATATCCATCCTGTGGATGGTAGTGGCTAGTTTATTGTGTACCTCATATCACCCTGTGGATGGTAGTGGCTAGTTTATTGTGTACCTCATAATCCATCCTGTGGATGGTAGTGGCTAGTTTATTGTGTACCTCATATCCATCCTGTGGATGGTAGTGGCTAGTTTATTGCGTACCTCATCCATCCTGTGGATGGTAGTGGCTAGTTTATTGTGTACCTCATATCCATCCTGTGGATGGTAGTGGCTAGTTTATTGTGTACCTCATATCCATCCTGTGGATGGTAGTGGCTAGTTTATTGTGTACCTCATATCCATCCTGTGGATGGTAGTGGGTGTGTCGTCTCCCTTTCTTTCCCTTTCCCCTCTCTCTCTCTCCTTCTCCCTTCTCCCTGTGTTTAGTGTCCTTGCTATGCGACGTCCACTAAGTAATCAGCTTGTACAGCGTCCACTTTAGCAGGACGCTCGTGTCGGCAGGTGTCGACGGGACGCTGTAAGAAGTATGATGGATAGGTCTCTCTCTCTCTCTCTCTCTCTCTCTCTCTCTCTCTCTCTCTCTCTCTCTCTCTCTCTCTCTCTCTCTCTCTCTCTCTCTCTCTCTCCTTTCTATATCTCTCTGAACCTCTTCTCTGTCTGTCTAAATCTACTCCCTGCTTATCGGACTTCCTCCCTGCTTGTCTAAACGTCCTCCAGCTTGTCTGAACCTTCTTTCTGCTTATCTAACTTTCTCCCCTGCTTGTCTAACGTCCTCCCTGCTTGCCTAACTTCCTCCCTGCTAGTCTAAACCTTCTCCCTTCTTGTCTAATCTCCTCTCTGCTTGTTTAACGTCCTCCCTGCTTGTCTAAACCTCCTCCCTGCTTGTGTAAACATCCTCCCTGCTAGTCTAAACCTTCTCCTTTCTAGTCTAATTTCCTCTCTGCTTGTCTGAACCTCCTCCCTGCTTGTCTAAACCTCCTCTCTGCTTTCCTGCCTCCTCCAGCAACTCCTGTCACTGCCGGAAGTCCCGTCCAGGGTTCACCACGGGTCGGAAACTCTGTTTTTGTCCTAACTCAAGATTTTATACACCTTCTGCCCCTACCTCCCCTTCCAGCGCCTCCACCTTGACCATACACACTTGTGTATACCTCAAGTATACTCCTGTATGAGTGTATATTCCTCTATTCTTGTTAAATTTGAAATATTAAATTAGCCAGGGGAGAAATAAGTGTAGAGGGACCACGACTGTTTAATTCCTTTCCTCATATCCGTTCCTGATACGCCGGGCTGTGGTGCATAGGTTGGTCGACTGGCAGCTGGCATCAAAAGCCTGATCGATCAGGCCAGGAGACCTGCGGTGACTTACGGGTGACTTACCGGGGACTTACCGGGGACTTTCCGGAGACTTTTCGGGGACTTACCGGGGACTTTCCGGGGACTTTCCGGGGACTTTCCGGGGACTTTCCGGGGACTTACCGGGGACTTTCCGGGGACTTTCCGGGGACTTTCCGGGGACTTACCGGGGACTTTCCGGGGACTTAGCGGGGACTTAGCGGGGACTTAGCGGGGACTTAGCGGGGACTTTCCGGGGATTTACCGGTGACTTTCCGGGGACTTTCCGGGGACTTACCGGGGACTTACCGGGGACTTTCCGGGGACTTACCGGGGACACACCGGGGACTTACCAGGGACTTTCCGGGGACTTACCGGGGACTTACCGGGGACTTTCCAAGAACTTACTGGGGACTTTCCGGGGACTTTCCGGGGACTTTCCGGGGACTTACCGGGGACTTACCGGTGACTTTCTAGGGACTTTCCGGGGACTTACCGGGGACTTTCCAGGGACTTACTGGGGACTTTCCGGGGACTTTCCGGGGACTTTCCGGGGACTTACCGGGTACTTACCGGGGACTTCCCGGAGACTTTTCGGGGACTTACCGGGGACTTACCGGGGACTTTCCGGGGACTTTCCGGGGACTTTCCGGGGACTTTCCGGGGACTTACCGGGGACTTTCCGGGGACTTAGCGGGGACTTAGCGGGGATTTAGCGGGGACTTAACGGGGACTTTCCGGGGACTTACCGGTGACTTTCTGGGGACTTTCCGGGGACTTACCGGGGACTTACCGGGGACTTTCCGGGGACTTACCGGGGACACACCGGGGACTTACCAGGGACTTTCCGGGGACTTACCGGGGACTTACCGGGGACTTTCCAGGAACTTACTGGGGACTTTCCGGGGACTTTCCGGGGACTTACCGGGGACTTACCGGTGACTTTCTAGGGACTTTCCGGGGACTTACTGGGGACTTTCCAGGGACTTACTGGGGACTTTCCGGGGACTTTCCGGGGACTTTCCGGGTACTTACCGAGGACTTACCGGGGACTTTCCGGGGGCTTTCCGGGGACTTACCGGGGACTTACCGGTGACTTTCCGGGGACTTTCCGGGGACTTACCGGGGACTTACTGGGGACTTTCTGGGGACTTTCCGGGGACTTACCGGGGACTTTCCGGGGACTTTCTGGGGACTTACCGGGGACTTACTGGTGACTTACCGGGGACTTTCCGGGGACTTACAGGTAATAATAACAAAAATTTAAAGGCAGTGCAGTAGACCTAGTGGACTATACTAGGCCTAGTGGACTTTCTTAGGCCTAGTGGACTTTCTTAGGCCTAGTGGACTTTCTTAGGCCTAATGAACTATCCTAGGCCTAGTGGACTTAGGCCTAATGAACTATCCTAGGCCTAGTGGACTTTCTTAAGCCTAGTGGACTTTCTTAGGCCTAATGAACTATCATAGGCCTAGTGGACTTTCTTAGGCCTAGTGGACTTTCTTAGGCCTAATGAACTATCCTAGGCCTAGTGGACTTTCGTAGGCCTAGTGGACTATCCTAGGCCTAGTGGACTTTCTTAGGCCTAGTGGGCTTTCTTAGGCCTAATGAACTATCCTAGGCCTAGTGGACTTTCTTAGGCCTAGTGGACTTTCTTAGGCCTAGTGGACTTTCTTAGGCCTAATGAACTATCCTAGGCCTAGTGGACTTTCTTAGGCCTAGTGGACTTTCCTAGGCCTAATGAACTATCCTAGGCCTAGTGTACTTTCCTAGGCCTAGTGGACTATACTAGGCCTAGAGGACTGTCCTAGGCCTATTGGGTTATCCTAGATACTGTTGCTATGTTGTAAGCGGGGATAACTGAAGTAAGCCAGGCAGTGTGGCTTGTATCCATCTGTACAGATGGTGAAGTGTCTCAGATAAATTACATCAATTACAGCTTCCAGATGCCTCTCTCTCTCTCTCTCTCTCTCTCTCTCTCTCTCTCTCTCTCTCTCTCTCTCTCTCTTTTTTTTTTTTTTTTTTTTTTTTTTTTTTTTTTTTTTACACAGGGTTTGACAAGGTTAAGGATCCCTAGCTTTATTGACAGCTATTTACAGGTTAAGGATTCCTAACTTTATTGACAAGCTAAGAGCTGTTACCTACATCAGCTCATTTGAAAGCATTTTTATTGTTATGAGACATACAAGTAGGGAACAGGATGAAGTTGGAGCCATCTGTGGGCCAGCATTTTCATTTGATCAACTGACGTTATCTCGTTGACATCATTATGCTGAACGAATGTGTTCCATACTCGAGTCATCCTGGGTATGTATGATCTCAGATGGAGTGATGTCCTGGAGAAGGGTACAGCCAGAGTGAAGTTGCTGCTTTCTGCCCGTCTCTCTCTCTCTCTCTCTCTCTCTCTCTCTCTCTCTCTCTCTTCACACACACATTTTCTTTGGAGAGATAGGAGAGGTTGAGAGAACAAGAGCAGTAGTGGTAGTTGAACTACCACAACTACCACAACTACCACCACCATTACCATCACCACCATCCCTACTCCACTACCCGGATAACAAGCCTGGGTCACCAAGATATTCTTCACCCACTGGATAAGCATTATCCATGCTACATCAACTTTCAACCCCTTCCCCCTCTCTCTCTCTTTTTCACACACACACACACACACACACACACACACACACACACACACACACACACACACACACAGGAGCTGTGAATCGACCCCCTGCAACCACAGCTAGGTAAGTACACACATACTGACGACATCACACATGAAAGGCCCATCAGACCTAGTGATCACGTGGTCCTGAGCTTCAAATACTTAATAGAGTTACAAGTGGAGAGGGAAGCAGCAAGTGTAGGATGGGAGAAGCCAAACTACAAGAGAGGGGAACCAGTAAGTGATGTGATGGAATATGTGATCACAAAATACCAGGAGCTAGAGGAGGGGTTCGTACCCAGGGGCAACAGAAACAACGGGAAGACCAGAAGATCGCTCGGTTCACCCAAAGGTGTAGAGAGGCCAAAGTTAATGAGATAGAGAATGGAAAAACTACAGAAGACAAAGGACCCAGGAAAATAAGGAGATTGGTCGAAGAACCAGAAATGAATATGCATAGATAGAAAGGGAGGCCCAGCGACAATATGAAAATGACATACCAGCGAAAGCTAAGTCTGACCTGAAGCTGTTGTACAGCCACATCAGGAGGAAAACAACAGTCAAGGACCAGGTAATCAGACTGAGGAAGGAAGGAAGGAGGAGAGATCACAGGAAACGACCAAGTGTGTTAAGAGCTAAACACGAAATTCACTGAAGTGTTTTCAGTGGAAACAGAAAGAACTCCAGAAAGCCGGAATGGTAGAGTACACCAGCAAGTACTGGACACAACACATACAAAACCAAGGAGGAGGTGAAGAGGCTGCTAAGTGCTATTGGAGTGTGAGCAAGGTAACGTTTGTGGAGGCATGTAGGAAATTGATTACCTGGACTAGAGTTCCGGAGGTGGGACATATATATATATATATATATATATATATATTATATATTTATATATATATATTATATATATATTATATATTATATACATTCTTTCCGTGTATTTTAGCACAATAATTCGGAAACGGATGGAGAGATTTATATAAAATTCAGTGTGAATATTGGACCAGTGGAAAGCTGTAATTTAATTTGTATTTTTACGTATTCAACCTGTGTATACTGACGCACAGATGTGTATACATGCATACACATACGCACACACATACGTGCACACATACACATACACACACAGTATGCAAAGTCACGGAGAAGATTATCAGGAGAGTGGTGGAGCACCTGGAAAGGAACAAGGTTATAAACGACAACCAGCACGGATTCAGGGAAGGAAAATCCTGTGTCACAAACCTACTGGAGTTCTATGACAAGGTGACGGCAGTAAGACACGAGAGAGAGGGGTAGGTAGACTGCGTTTTCTTGGACTGTAAGAAAGCCTGCGACACAAGACTGGTTGAAAGGATGGAAGACCAGGCAGGTATAACAGGTATCAGAGAATACCTGTTATGGATGGTATCAAGTGATGGTACTTAACGAGGTGTCAGAGTGAGCTCCCTATATAATATATTTATATATATATATATATTATATATATATTATTATATTATATTTATATATTTATATATATTTATATTATTATATATATATATATATATATATATTTATACATCAGATATACATACATACAGAGATGACCACGAATTCACACTCCCACCTTCCTCACGCACACCTTCTCCCCCACGCCCATCTCCCCCCCACGCCCACAACACAGCAACTCATGTATTGATTTCTGAATTTTTGAATCTGGTATCATTCCCCATTAAATTCCCAAAATTCTTTGCATAAACCACTTACATGTCCTCTCCCTTGATGGGGCAGGGGGGGTATGAGGTTTGGGAGGGGGGGTTGATGGTGGCAGGGAGGGTTTGATGGTGGCAGGGAGTGATGATGGGGGGCAGGGGGTGTATGATGGTGGCAGGGGGGTATGATGGTGGCAGGGAGGGTAGTGGGGCAGGGGGGTATGATGGAGGCAGGAAGGTATGATGGGGGGCGGGGGGGTATGTGGTGGAGGGAGGGTATGATGGACGAGGGGGGTATGTGGTGGAGGGAGGGAATGATGGTGGCAGGGAGGGTATGATGGTGCGGGAGGTATGATGGTGGCAGGGAGGGTATGTTTGGGGGGGGAGGGTTGTGGGGGCAGGGAGGGGTTGATGGTGGCGGGAGGGTATGATGGGGAGCAGGGAGGGGATGATGGTGCAGGGAGGGTATGATGGTGGCAGGGGGGGGGTATGATGGAAGCAGGGAGGGTATTTATGGTGGCAGGGAGGGGTTTATGGTGGCAGGGAGGGTTTGATGGTGGCGGGGGGTATGAGGGGAGCAGGGGGGTATGTGGTAGCAGGGGGGTTGATGGTAAGGGGGGGGTATGGGTGGGGGGGGGGTATGTGGTAGCGGGGGGGGTATGTGGTGGCGGGAGGGTTATGGGTGGAGGGAGGGTATGAGGTAGGGGAGGGTATGATGGTAGCAGGGGGGTTGATGGTAGCAGGGGGGGTATGATGGTGGCGGGGGGTATGATGGGGCAGGGAGGGTATGATGGTGGGGGGGGGTATGATGGTGAGGGAGGGTTTGTGGTACCAGGGAAAAGGGATGATGGTAGCGGGGGGGTTGTGGTAGCGGGGGGTTGATGGGGCAGGGAGGGTACGTGGTACGGGAAAAGGGATGATGGTAGCAGGGGGGTATGTGGGAGCAGGGAGCGTATGATGGTAGCGGGGGGGTATGTGGTGGCGGGAGGGTATGATGGTAGCAGGGAGGGTATGTGGTAGCAGGGAGGGTATGATGGTAGCAGGGGGGGGTATGATGGTGGCAGGGAGGGTATGTTTTTTGCAGGGAGGGTATGTTTGGGGAGGGTGGGTATGATGGTGGCAGGGAGGTATGATGGTGGAGGGAGGGTATGATGGTGCGGGAGGGTATGATGGTAGCAGGGAGGGTATGATGGTCAGGGAGGGTTTTTGGTAGGGGAGGGTTGGGTGGCAGGGGGGTATGAGGTGGGGGGGGTATGATGGTAGAGGGAGTGTATGATGGTGGGAGGGGGGTAAAAATGGTAGAGGGGGGGGTTGATGGTAGCAGGGTGGGATGATGGTGGGGGGAGGTATGATGGTGGAGGGGGGTATGTGGTGCGGGAGGGTATGATGGGAGCAGGGAGGGTATGATGGTAGCAGGGGGGTATGATGGTAGCAGGGAGGGGGATGTGGTTGGGAGGGAGGGAGATGGGGGCAGGGAGGGTATGTGGGAAGGGGAGGGGTTTTTGATGGTGGGAGGGGGGGTTTATGGTGCGGAAGGGGATGTGGTAGAGGGAAGGTATGATGGTAGAGGGGGGTATGATGGTCAGGGAGGGGATGATGGTACAGGGGGGTAGATGGTGGCGGGAGGGAGATGGTGGCGGGAGGGTATGATGGGGGCAGGGGGGTATGATGGTAGCGGGAGGGTATGATGGTAGCAGGGAGGGTTGATGGTGGCAGGGAGGGGATGATGGTAGCAGGGGGGTTTTGTGGTAGAGGGGGGGATGATGGTGGGGGGGAGGGTATGATTATGGCAGGGGGGGTATGAGGGTGGCAGGGGGGGTTTGATGGTGCAGGGGGGTTGATGGTGGGGGAGGGTATATGGTAGGGGGAGGGTTTATGGTGGCGGGGGAGAGAATGTGGTGGCGGGAGGGTAGATGGTACGGGGGGGTATGAGGTAGCGGGGGGGTATATGGGGGGCAGGGGGGGTATGAGGGTCAGGGAGGGTATGATGGTGCAGGGGGGGTTTTTGAGGGGCGGGGAGGGTATGGGTAGCGGGAGGGTATGATGGTAGCAGGGAGGGTATGATGGTGGCAGGGAGGGTATGATGGTAGCAGGGAGGGTATGATGGTAGCAGGGAGGGTTTATGGTAGCAGGGAGGGTATGGGGGTGGAGGGAGGGTTTGAGGGTACAGGGAGGGTATAAGGGTGCAGGGAGGGATGTGGGGGCGGGGAGGGTTGGGGTAGCAGGGAGGGTATGAGGGTAGGGGGGAGGGTATGTGGTGGCGGGGAGGGTAGAGGTGGCAGGAAGGGTATGATGGTAGCAGGGAGGGTATGATTGTAGAGGGAGGGTATATGGTGGAGGGGGGGTTTTGGTGGTAGCAGGGGGTTTTGAGGGGTGCAGGGAGGGTAGTGTGGCAGGGGGGGTATGATGGTTGCGGGGAGGGTTATGTGGTAGCGGGGGGGTATAGGTAGCAGGCGGGGATGATGGTACAGGGGGGGTATGAGGGTAGCAGGGGGGGTAGGGTGGTAGCAAGAAGGTTGATGGTAGCAGGGGGGGTATGATGTGCAGGGGGGTTGATGGAGCAGGGGGGTTTTTATGGTAGCAGGGGAGGGTATGATGGGGGCAGGGAGGGTATGATGGTGGCAGGGAGGGTAGATTAGCAGGGAGGGTATGTGGTAGCAGGGAGGGTATGATGTAGCGGGGAGGGTTGGGTGCAGGGAGGGTTGGTGGTAGTAGGGGGGGTATGTGGTAGCAGGGGGGTATGATGGAGCAGGGAGTGATGAGGGTGCAGGGAGGGATGATGGGGAGGGGGGGTATGGGGGAGCAGGGAGGGTTGATTGTGGGGGGGGGTAAAATGGTAGCAGGGGGGGGTTGAGGTGCGGGAGGGTATGGGTGGGAGGGAGGTATGGGTAAGGGAGGTATGATGGTAAGGGGGGGGTATGTGGTGGGGGAGGGTATGATGGTGGCGGGAAAGGTTGATGGTAGCAGGGGGGGTTTTGAGGTAGCAGGGGAGGGTTGATGGTGGCAGGAGGGTTGAGGGTAGCAGAGAGGGGTTGGGGAGCAGGGGGGGATGAGGGTAGCAGGGAGGGTATGTGGTAGCGGGGAGGGTATATGGTGCGGGGGGTATGTGGTGGCGGGGATGGTATGATGGTAGCAGGGGGGGTTGAGGGGTAGCGGGGGGTATGAGGTAGCGCTAGGGTATGATGGTGCGGGGAGGGTATGATGGTAGCGGGGGGTATGATGGTGGCGGAGGGTATGATGGACAGGGGGGGTTGATGGTAGCGGGGAGGGTATGATGGTAGAGGGGGGTATGATGGGGCGGGAGGTTATGAGGGGTAGCAGGGGGGTATGATGGAGCAGGGAGGGTTGATGGGGCAGGGAGGGTATGATGGTAGTGGAGAATGAGGGGAGCAGGGAGGGATAGGGTAGCAGGGAGGGAGAGGTAGCAGGGAGGGTAGAGGAGCGGGAGGTTGATTGTGGCAGGGATGGTTGATGGTAGCAGGGAGGGTATGTTGTAGAGGGGGGGTATGATGGAGCAGGGAGGGTATGATGGTAGCAGGGAGGGTATGATGGTAGCAGGGAGGGTATGATGGTAGCAGGGAGGGTATGATGGTAGCAGGGAGGGTATGATGGTAGCAGGGAGGGTATGATGGTAGCAGGGAGGGTATGATGGTGGCAGGGAGGGTATGATGGTAGCAGGGAGGGTATGATGGTAGCAGGGAGGGTATGATGGTGGCAGGGAGGGTATGATGGTAGCAGGGAGGGTAGGGATGGTAGCAGGAGTATGATGGTAGCAGGAGGTTGATGGTAGCAGGGGAGGGTATGATGGTGGCAGGGATGGTATGATGGTAGCAGGGAGGGATATGATGGTAGCAGGTAGGGTATGTTTGGTACGGGGAGGGTATGGTCAGGGGGTATGATGGTAGCGGGGAGGGTTTTATGGGTGGCAGGGAGGGTATGGATGGGGGCCCAGGGGGGGTTATGATGGTAGCGGGGAGGGTATGATTTAGCGGGGAGGGGTATGATGGTAGCAGGGAGGGTATGATGGTAGCGGGGGAGGGTATGATGGTACAGTGAGGGTATGATGGTAGCAGGGAGGTATGAGGTAGCAGGGAGGTATGATGGCAGGGAGGGTAGATAGCAGAGGGAGGTAGATGGTCGGGGAGGTATGATGGTAGCAGGGAGGGAATGAGGTAGCGGGGAAAGGGAAATGGTGGCAGCAGGGAGGGTATGTGGTAGTAGGGAGGGTATGAGGGTTTAGTAGGGAGGTTATGATGGTGCAGGGAAGGTATGATGGTAGCAGGGGGGTTTTGATGGTAGCCGGGAAGGTGTCATGGTGCAGGGAAGGGTATGATGGTAGCCGGGAAGGTGTCATGGTAGCAGATTATCATGGTAGCAGGGTACGTGTCCTGGTAGCAGGGTATCATGGTAGCAGGGTATCATGGTAGCAGGGTATCATGGTAGGAAGGTATCATGGTAGCAGGGTATCATGGTAGCAGGATATCATAGTAGCAGGGTATGATGGTAGCAGGGAGGGTATGATTGGTAGCAGGGAGGGTATGATGGTGGCAGGGAGGGTATGGTGGTAACAGGGAGTGTATGATGGTAGCAGGGAGGGTATGATGGTAGCAGGGAGGGTATGATGGTAGCAGGGAGGGTATGATGGTAGCAGGGAGGGTATGATGGTAGCAGGGAGGGTATGATGGTAGCAGGGAGGGTATGATGGTAGCAGGGAGGGTATGATGGTAGCAGGGGGGGTATGATGGTAGCGGGGGGAAGGGTTTGCAATGGTAGCAGAGTATCATGGTAGCGGGGAAGGTGTATGGTAGCAGAGTATCATGGTAGCAGGGAAGGTGTCATGGTAGCAGATTATCATGGTAGCAGGGTATCATGGTAGCAGGGAAGGTGTCATGGTAGCAGAGTATCATGGTAGCAGGGAAGGTGTCATGGTAGCAGAGTATCATGGTAGCAGGGAAGGTGTCATGGTAGCAGATTATCATGGTAGCAGAGAAGGTGTCATGGTAGCAGAGTATCAGGGTAGCAGGGGGAAGGTGTCGGGGAGCAGATTATCAGGTGCAGGGTATCATGGTAGCGGGGAAAAGGTGTCTGGTAGCAGAGTATCATGGTAGCAGGGAAGGTGTCTTGGTAGAAAGAGTTTTTTTTTTTCATGGTACAGGGAAGGTGTCAGGGTTTGCAAAAGTATCGGGGTGGGCGGGAAACCCATGGTAGCAGATTTCCCCTGGTAGAAAGGGTATCAGGGGGTAGCGGGAGTATCATGGTAGCATGGGAAACCCCGGGGTAGCAGGGTTTTTCAAGACTAAACCCCCAAAAAGGGTAATAGCCATTGGGCGTTTGGCCCCTCATTTTCGAAACCCCAAACCCCTTTAAAATGTGAGAGATGCAGGACCCCTTATCCCCTTTCTCCAAAGCCCGCCCAAAGGGACCCCCTTAGATGCGAAAACAGTCGCTAGCCGGGCCCAAGGGCCCCATAGCGGGCGCATTAGCAGGCGCATAGCGGGCCATAGAAAAGGTCCATAGCAGGCCCATAGCAGGGGCCCAAATTGCGGGCTTAGCAGGCCCCCATAGAGGGCATAGCAGGCGCTTTTGCAGGGCATGCAGGGCCCATAGCGGGCCCCCATACAGGCCCTTTAAAAAAAGGCCCCTTAGCAGGCGCATAGCGGGGCCCCATAGCGGGCCCCCAAAAGCAGGCCCATAGAGGCGATAGGGGCCCTTAGCACCCCCTAGCGGGCCCATAGCAGGCCCATAGCGGGCCTTACCCCAGTCGATATGTTAAACATGATTCTCAAAACCCCTTCAATAACTGGCCTATGGCTTAGGAGGGCTTTAAAAATGCGCATTAAGGTGTAAGTGGAAAAGGGGTAAGGAAAAAATTTTTGAATTTTTCTGACGAACGGGGCGCAAAAATCAGGGTTTAAGGGGAAGGGAACCCGTGGGGGCCAGGTGAGATGCGGGTTTCACAAGGTACTGTGTTGGTGCCTTTTCTGTTTTTTAAATCTGCCACAATCACCACCATCATCTGCAACCATCAACCACAAATCCCAATAAAACACAAACCCCCCCAATCAAAATTTACACCATCAAAATACCTTTAAACCAAAACCCACTGCATAAAACCCCCAACCATTCCACCCCAATAAAAACCCCATTATAATAAAACCACAAACCACCATCATAAACCCAAAATCATCAACCCCCAACAACCGCCATCAAAAAAAAACCGCCCCAACCAAAAACACCCCCTCAACCACAACCCATAAACCCAAAAAATCACCACCATCAACCAAACCCCCAAACCATCAAATAAAACCCATAAACCACAATCCCCACCATAACCCACAACCAACCATCAAACACTACCCATCCCCAAAAACCCCAAAACCCCAAAAAAACAATCACCCCATAAACCACAACCCCCCCCAAAAAACACTACCATCAGCCAAAAACCACTACCATAATTACAACCACCATAAAATCAAAACCCACAACCAAAAACCCATCAACCACAATAATAAACCCCAAAAACCACCCCCAATCAACCAAATCACCCCCATCAACCAAAAACCCACAATCTAAACCACAACCACCAACTACAACCAAACCAAAACCCATCAATCCCCAACCCACAACCCCCAACCCCCCCATAAACCAAAAACCCCCAACCCCCAAACCTTAAACCCAAAACCCCAAATCACCAACCAAAAACCCCCAAAAACCCCCCACCATAAAAAACCCAAACCAAATTTCACCAACCACAACCCCCAACCACCCCATAAACCACCACCATTAACCCCCTATAACCAAAACCCTATAACCCAAACCAACATAAAAACCCAAAACCCATCAACCCAAACCCATCAATCACCCCCCCACAATCACCAAACACCCCCATAACCCCACCATCAAATCACAACCATCAATCCCCCAAACCCCAAAACCCACCCCCCAAAACCCATCAACCCCCCCACCATCAGTAACCACCCACAACCCCCAACCACCACAATAAACCAAAACCAATCCCCAAACCAAAAACCCCCAACCAAAAACCTTCAACCAAAAACCATAAACCCCAAAAACCCCCAACCCAAAACCCAATAACCACCTTTCATAAACCAAAACCCATCAATCAAAACCCACAACCCCCAAACCACAACCACCAACAAAAACCAAAACCCAAAACAATAAACCCAAAATTCGCCCAATCACGACCACAACCCCCAAACCCAAACCCAAACACCTCAACCACAAACAATCAACCACAACCAAAATCACCACCCACAACCCCACCCACAACCATCAATAACAAACCCATCCCACCACATCAACCACAACCATCGATAAACAACCCCCAACCATCAACCACCCCCATAAATTTCACCACATCAACCCCCCACCATCAACCCCCACCATAAACGTAAAAACCATCAATCACCCCCCACAACCCCCCCCCCCAAAACCCACCCAATCAAACCAAACACCCCACCCCCAATAACCCCCCCATCAATCCCCAAACCAATAAACCACCACCATAACCCACCCAATCAACGAACCATCAATCCCAAACCCAAAACCCACCACCCCCCAAATAAATCACAACCCCCAAACCCAAAACCCATAAACCCCAAACCATAAACCCCACAAAAATCAACCACAACCATCAATCACCCCCAAAACCACCCCCCAAAAAAACTATCAATCACAACCCCCCAACCACAACCATCAACCCCCACCATCAACCCACCCACAATAAAATAAACCCACAATCCCCCCCAAAACCCCACCACCCCCCCCCCATCAATCAAAACCATCCCACACCATAAACCCAAAAATCATCAATCACCCCCCATCAACCACCAAAAATAAACCACAATCATCTTCAAAACCCAAAAACCGCAAACCACAACCCCCAACCCAACAAACCCCCAACCAAACCATAAACCCCCACCATAAACTACCACCAAAAACGAAACCATCAATCAACCACATAAAATTCAACTCCCAAACCCCCCCAACCCAACAAACCTCTATAAACCCATCAACCAGAAACACCCTGACCCCCGGGGGGGCCCTAAGGGGAAGAAAAACCCCTTAATGCCACTCTCCAGCCTCCTGGTCCCTCAGGGGAAAAAAAAAGGTGAATTTTTTTAATGAAGAAAAAAGCCCCACCCGATTTTAGGGGGAGAAACCCCTATGTGCACTCTGGGAGAGCACAAAGTGCACCCCGGGGGACGCACATGGGTCCCCCCGACTTGTACGTTAGTGGGGGATGGTAAAAGGGAGGGGTTGTGTGGAGGCGGTTTTGTGTGCCCCGGGGGCGATGTGTGTCGGAGGCGATGTTCGGAGGCGGTGTGTGTGTCGGAGGCGGTGTGTCGGAGGCGTTTTTGTGTGTCGGAGGGGGTGGGGTTCCCGGGGGTGTGTGTGCCCGGGGGGGGTGTGGTGTTCGGAGGCGATTTTGTGTGTCGGAGGCGGTGTGTCGGAAAGGGGATGTGTTGTCGGGGCCGGGGGTGTGTGGTCGGAGGCGGTGTGTGTGGGCGGAGGGGGGTGGGTTCCGGGGGCGTGTGTGTGTCGGAGGCGGGTTTCGGGGGCGGGGTGTTTGGGCGGAGGCGATGGGGTGTGTCGGAGGCGAGTGTGTGTCGGAGGCGGGTGTTTTGGGGAGGGGGGGTGTGTGTTCGGAGGGGATGTGTGGTCGGGGGCGGTGTGCGGAGGCGATGTGTGTGTCGGAGGCGGTGGTGTGTCGGAGGCGATGTGGGGTGTCGGGGCGGGGTTTTGTTGGGGGGCGAGGGGTCGGAAAGGGGGTGGTTTTGTGTCGGAGGCGATGTTGTGTTTGGAGGCGGTGTGTCGGGGGGCGGTGTTTTGGAAAGGGGATTTTTTGTGTGTCGGAGGCGATGGGGTGTGTCGGAGGCGGGTGGGGTGTCGGGGGGCGTTGTGTGTGTCGGAGGGGGGTGTCGGAGGCGATGTTGTCGGAGGCGGTTTTGTGTGTCCCGGGGGCGGGTGTTGTTTGGGGGCGGGTGTGTGTCAAAGGGGATGTGTGTGTCGGAGGGGGTGTGTGTGGTTTGGGGGGGCGATTTTGTTTTGTCGGAGGCGGATGAGTTGGGGTGTTGTTCTTGTTAATGGTGAGTCAAAAATTTTTATACTCACACACACAACACACCCACACACAAAACACACACACACACACACACACACAAAAACCCCACCACACACAAACACACCACACCCACACACACACCACCCAACACACACAAAACACCAAAAATTGCTGGACCGGGCCAGCAAAAGGGTCCTGGGGGTGCAATCCCACCAAGTGCAAAGTCTTTAAATTGGGGGGGAAAGGGGAAAGAAGGCCGCAGACGGAAATACAGTCTAGGGGGCCAGAGATAAAAAAACTCACCAAAGGGAAAAAAATCTTGGGGTAAGTATAACACCCAAACACATTCCGGGGCGCACAAACAACCAAATAACTGCTGAGCATACACCCCCCACACACCCCACAAAACCCCCAACACAAACCCCCACCCCCCAAACACCCACACCCCCCAACACACACCCACACCCCCCCACAACCCCCACCACCCACACACCCCCAAACCACCCCCCACACAACCCCACCCACCCACACAACCCACACACCCCCAACACACCCACAACACCCACACACACCCACACACCCCCACACCCCCCCACCACACCCACCACACCCACAACACCCACCCCCAACCCCCCACCCACCCCCCCCCACACCCACCCCACACACCCCCACACCCCCCCCCCACACATCCAACCCCCACACACACCCACCCCCACACACCCCCACACCACCCAACACCACACCACCCAACACCCACCCGCACCCCCCTCCCCACCCCCACCACCCCCCCCACACCCACCCCCACCCCCCACCCACCACACCCCCCCAAAACACCCCCCCCCCACACCCCACCCACACACCCCCACCACACACCCCAACACACCCCACCCCCCCAACCCCACACAACAAAACCACCACCCACACACACCCAACACACCCACACACACCCCCCCAACACCCACACACACCACCCCACCCCACCCCACACACCCCCCACACACCCCCCCCCCCCCCCAAACACACGCAACACACACAAAAACCCCCAAACACAATACACACCCCACCCACACAAACATATTCCCCAGACTCACAATAAATCCCCCCCCCCCCCACCGACATCTCACTCCTTCCCCTGATCCCCCCCCCCTTTTTCCCCCTCCCCCTCCCCACCCCCCTCTCCCCACCACCCACTTCCCCATTTCCCCTCCTTCCCACTCCCCCCCCCCACTACTCTCCCCCAATCCCAAATTTCCTCCTCTTCCCCCCCCCCACACTCTGACATATAAAAATTTAACCTAACATACGAATTACTAGGTTTCCACTCTGAGGAAATCGGATAAAAAAAATTGGGGTTTGCCAGAGAGCAACAAGAAAACCCAAGGGACGGGGGGAGGGAATGCAAAGGAAAGGGGCAGCAGAGCTCACAAAAAAGGGAAAAAGAGGGGAAAAAGAAACTAAAAACTTAGCTAGAAGGAAGGGGGTAACATGGAAAGCAGGAAGTGGGAGGTGAAATAAAAGCAGAGACCAGGATCAGAGTTAGAAGAGGAACGGGAAAATCTGTCACCCAAAAGAACTAAAAAAATTTTGGGGATTGACAAAAAGGGATGCTACCTCAGCCAAAAAATAAGGGGACTGTGGGGAAAAAAGGGGGAACAACTCATGTAAAGCCTACAGTGGGACTGTAGTAAAATAAAGATAACATATGTGGAGGCCCAAAAGACCCAACAAGCCAGGGAAAGCCGAAAAGGGAAAATGACAGGCCACTACCCCATGTACATAGCTAGTGAAACTGAAAAAAGGGAAAAGCTGCAATGGGGGAAATAAAATTGAATGGGGGGTACCAGGATATGCAGGGGGAGATGAAAGGGTGGGCAGTTTTTTGGGTAGGCTACAGGAATTAAAGGGAAACAATGAAGCAAGAAAAAAAGGGGGAAAAAAAAAAGCAATTGAAAGCATCATGAAAGTAATTGAGAAGACGCATGCCCCACGGAAAATTTTCGGGGAATGGGGGGGTTTGTAAAAAGAAAAACCCCGGCCAGTGAAAGTCCTTCAAGGCAGAATCGACCAAAACGGATACGGGGGAGAAAGCCGTTTAAAGGGGGACATCCCCGGCATACAGGAAGGTGTATCTCGCCCGGGCGACAGAACACAAGCGAAAGGGGGAAAACTGAAGAGTATAAAAAGGGGAAAGGGGGAAAGAGGGGGGATGGAGAAAAAGACGGGATCCAGAACGGAAAAGTCAAATACAACCTCCCCCAACTTCCTATAGAAGCCCCCCAAAAAACCATAAACCCCCAGTGCAGCCAAACACTCTAAACCAAAACCCCATTCTTCCAATCCCCCCCACACATTACAAACTTACCCCCAAGCAACCACCCATATTTCCTTTCGGGCCCCATTCCCCCCAACCCCCAAATTTAACCCCCAACCAAAGTCTTAGAAAAAAAGTTAAAGGGTATGGTATAAAAAAAGCAGATGGAATAACAAATAATTGAAGAGGGGCATGAAAAATCAAGAGACACCCCCAGCTAATACCTCCAAAAAACAAAACTCACCAAATAATAACAGATTCAATTTTTCCCCCCCGGATTCAAATCCCGGAAAAGACAGGGGGAGGAGGGGGGGAGGAGATTCCCACTCCCAATTAAAACCCAGTGGGGTTTTGAGAAAAGGGAAAGGGAAATGGTGGCAGGGGTGAAAGGGGACTTATAGGAACATCCAACTAGGAACAAAAGGTGAAAATTGCGAAATGTCAACCCACCACAGAACTGCAGGAACCCAAGAGAAAATACGATGAAGCCAGACCTGGCGACACACTAGCCGAGGGGCCGGGAGAGCCATGGGGGGGGAGCAAATTACTAGTTAAGGGTGTTTTCAATCACGGGAAATTTGACTGGGAAAACCTGGAGCCCCATGGGGGTTCTGAAACAGGAGAGCCAAGATGATGGATGTGTACGAAAACCTCATGCTTTCAACTTTTAAAAGGACACCCCAGAGAAAAGGGAGAAGATGAACCAGCAAGACGGACTTGATTCCCCTTTGATATTTCAGACCCGGGGATATCTTGATGAAATCCCCTGGAGCTAGTGATCATGGGGTTTCTGTGCTTGACTAAATTTTTGAGCCAAGGGGAAGAGTAGTAAAATAGGGGGGGAAAAACCAAACTAAAAAAGGGGAACTATCAGGCATAGAACTTCCTTCAAAACTTTCATTGGGAGGGGGAAATGACGGGGAAAACCATACAAGAAAGAGGACTATTGGCAACAAAACAAGGGGGCAAGGAGGGGTTTTTTTTCCAAAGGGGAAACAGAAATAATGGGGAAAGAAAACGAGTCCTTGGTTTCACCCAAAGGTTAGGGAGGCAAAAACTATGTACTAGAGAAGGGAAAAAAGGGTACAAAGACAGGAACTCGGAAAATAAAGAGATTAGCCAAAGCCAAAAAAATGAATATGCTCAATAAAAGGGGGGGTCAGCGAAAATTTAAAAATGACATAGCATCGAAAGTCAAACTGCCCCGAAGCTGTTGTCACCCACTCAGGGGAAAAACAACAGTAAAGGGACCGGGTAATCGACGGGGAAGGGTGAGGGGGAAATTTACAAGAAACACCGAAGGTAGTAGGTCAAACAAATTTAAAGAAGATTTACGTGGAAACCAGGGGGACTCCGGGAAATCAGAAACAGGGGGGTACAAAAAATGTGGAAGGAATAAACCAAGGAGGAAGGGGAAAAGCGCTATGCGAACTTGACACCCAAAGGCGGGGGCCCCAGACAACTCTCTCCGTGGGTCCAAAACGGGGGAGCGAGATATTGTGTGTGCCTTAAAAAAAGTCTTAAACACACATTTAAAACTGGGCAACTCCCGAGGTATGGAAGATGGCAAATGTATCCCAATTTTTAAAAAGGGAGAAACATGGGGCACTAAAAACAGCCTTATCCAAACTGTTAGTATGCAGGTCGGAAAAGATCATAGGGAGAGGGTGGGGCACCTGGAAAGAAACAATTATAAAAGACAAACCCGCAGGGTTTTAGGGGAAAGGAAAATCCCGTGCCCCAAAAACCCACTAGAGTTTTTGACAGGGACAGAAGTAAGACAAAAGAGAGGGGTGGATCGACTGCATTTTTTGGGCTGCAAAAAAGGCCTTCGACACATTCCCCAAAGGTTACTGAAAAAGCTAGAAAATCAGGACAATAACAGAAAGGGCCGAATGGATAGGGAAAAACCCGACAGGGGGAACAAGAGTCATGGTACGTGCGAGTGCAAGTGGGCGCTTGTGACAACGGGGTTCCCCCAGGGGGATTCCTAGGACCCGTGCTGTTCTTGGTATATGTGAACGACATAACGGAAAAAGGGTGACTCAGAAATGTCCTTGTTTGCAATGATTGAATTAATGAGAAGAATCAAATCGGGAGGATAGGGGAGGACTCAAAGAGACCTGGGAAAGGGTACAAGCCTGGTCCAGAAAAGGTCCTTGAGTTTAACCCTGCCAAATGAAAGTCATGAAAATTGGGGAAGGGAAAAGAAGCCGCAAAACACAAAAAAAATTTTTTGATGGCCAAAGACTGCAAATCTCATAGAAAAAGATCTGGGGTGATATAACCCAGATATCTCCTGAGGGGCACATAAAAACAGATAACTGCTGCAGCATACGGGCGCCTGCAAACCCACGGTTGCGTTCCGATACCTCAATAGGGTCGTTTTAAGACCTTTTACCCTTTACTAGGCCCATCTGGAGTTGCCACCATTTTTTAATCCACACCTTCAAGCACGTCAAGAAATTAGGAAAGTGCAAAGGTTTGCAACAAGCTATCCCAGGCTACGGGATTGTCGTACGAAAAAGGTTGAGGGAAACGGCCTGACGACACGAGGACAGGAGGGTCAGGGGAGACATGATAAAGACATATAAAATACGCGCAGAAAAGACACGGTGGACAAAGACAGATTTTCCCGAGAGGGACACATACCAAGAGGGCACAATTGGAAAGTTTTAAAAAAAACAGATGAATATAGGGATGTTAGGAATATTTCTTTATCTGAGTATCAAGTCGTGGGTAGTTAAAAATGAAGTAGTGGAAAGGCGGGGAAACCCTACATAGTTTTAAGGCAGGGATGTAAAGCTCATGGATCAGGAGAGAGAGGACCAGTACAATCTGAAGAGGCGGGGCCAGGAGCAAATGACCCCTGCAACCACAAAAAGTGAGTAAAACACAACAAACACACACACACACACACACCCAACACAACAACACACAACCACACACACACACACACAAAACACCACACAACACACACAACCCACCACACACCAACACACACACACACCCCACACACACCCCCAAAACCCCCACACACACACACAACACACAACCACACACACACAACACCAAACACACACACACACAACACAACACACACACACCACACAACCCCCAACACACCAACAAAACACACACACACACACACACACACACAACACCACACACAACACACCACACACACCACACACACACAACACACCACACACACACACACAACCCACACCACACCCACACACACACACACACAGTGTGTGTGTTTTGTGTGGTGTGTGTGTGTGTGTGTGTGTGTGTGTTGTGTGGTGTTGTGGGTGTGTGTGTGTGTGGGTGTTGTGTGGGCTCATGGGAGGGGGAAAAAGGGGGAGGTAGTTTTGTGTACGGGTCAAGAAGCCAAGGGGGCCCAAATTTTAAGAAATAAAAAAAGGAGGGGAAAAAAAGATTGAAGGGTCAGAAAAAAAAGGGGGGCAAATGACCCAGGTGACAAATTTTCAGGAATTGGGTTGTTTGCGAGTGGAAGGATACGGGCCGTCAGAGTAAAAATTTTAAGGGAAAAACAGTTTGAACCAGGATTCTGCAAGAAAAGCAAAAACTGAGGACAAAGAGGGGGGGCCAGAGAGTATACCTCGACCCCGAAGAACCAAGAAAAGGATACAAACCCGAAAAAGAGGTACAAAACGCAAGGAGGAACGAGAAGCAAAGAAAAAGAGCAGACCCAGAAAGGGGAAGGGCAAACACACCCCACAGAATCTCCCCCCAAAAGACCCCCCGCGACATTCCCCAAAGCAAACTGACAACCATACTAAAACCCACTCACGTTCCTATGCCCCCAACCCCCCTATCACAAACCTCACCCCAACAGCTGTCCCCATGGGCATTCTGATCCCACCCCCCTCAACACAAAAACCCCCCTAAACCCACAGCCCCATAAGGCCCCCCCCCAAGGTCTGCTCCCCCCCCAAACCCCCCTATACTTGCATGACCACAATGATAGAAAAGAAAAATAAAGGTTTGGTAGAATAAACATGAGGAGTGGAATGAAAGAAAATGAAAAATCCCCCGACATCATAGCGTCACAGAAACAAAACTCGCTGAGACAATAAAAGACACAATTTCCCACAGGGTATCAGATCCTGAGGAAAAAGAAGAGGAGGGGGGGAGGAGGGGTTGCACCCCATAAAACACCAATGGGGATTTAGGAAATGGAAGGCATGGACATGATTGGAAAAGAGACACATTGTAGGTACAATTTATCCGGGGGAAAAAAGTAGTCATTGGGGTGATGTATAACCCCCACAGAACTGCAGGAGGCCCAAAAGAGGAGTACGAGAAAAAAAACAGGGGGGGTTTGGTGAACACTGGTGAGGGGGCAAGAAAGCCACTCGAGCAGGGGCAAAGTTACTGGGAATGGGGGATTTCAACCACAGGAGATCGACTGGGAAAACCTGGAGCCCCTGGGGGGCCCGAAACATGGAGAGCCAAGATGATGGATGGGTACTTGAAAACCTATGCACAAATGTCAGGGGCACAACCAGAGAGAGAGGGGGGATGAGCCAGCAAAATGGATCTGTGTTTACCCGAGCAGTTTTAGAATTAGGAAACACTTACAAGGCCCCCTTTGGGGCTAGCGATCAGTGGGTTTTGAGTTTTGACTAAATTTGAGAGTTACAAGTGGAAAGGGAACAGAAATGAAGGGGAAAGGCCAAACTTAAAAGGGGGGGACTACACAGGTATGAAAACTTTCCGAGGAGTCAGGGACAGAGAAAGGTAGGAAAATCATAAACGAGATATGGGTAGTGGGAACAAAGTTCAAGGGGCAAGGGAAAATTTTGTTTTCCAAAAACAAAATAAAAGGAAGACCAAAACGAGTCCTTGGTTACCCCAAGATGTAGGGAGGCAAAAAAGTCCAGAGGGAAATACAGGGGGCATAGGGCCCAGGGGAAAAAAAGGGATTGTAGAAAAGCCAAAACGATATGCGAGTAAGGGGGAGGCCCCGCGACAGTATGAAAAAGACATAGCATCGAAAGTCAATCTGACCCGAAAAAAGCTGTATAGCCACTTGGGGGGAAGACACAGTCAAGGACCAGGGGATAAGGCTGAGGAAGAAGGGGGAGAACTCACAAGAAAGACAAAGGTATTGAGGAGCTCAACACGAGATTTAAGGGAAATATTTTACAGTAGAGACAGGAAGGACTCTGGGGACAGACCAGATGGGGCACCACAAGGAATACACCCAAAAAGGGTTGGACGACTACATAAGAGAGGGGGGGAAGAAATGCTAAGGGACATCGATCCTCAAAGGCATGGGACCCAAAAACATTCTCCCCTGGGTCTTAAGAGGGGGAGATATGTTGGGTACCACTTACCCCAATCTTTAACCATCCTGGAAAATGGGGAATACCGAGGAAAGAACGCAAAGTATTTTCCCTTTTCAAAAAAGACGGGAAAAAAGGCACAAACTAAGACCTGTGTCTTGCGTGTTTTATGCAAAATTTTTGGAAAAATTTCAGGAGGAAGGGTGGGGCACCCGAACGGAACGGGTTAAATGCCAACCAGCACGGATTCACGAAGGGAAAACCTGTGCACAAACCTTCTGGATTTTATGTAAATAACAGAATAAGACAAAAAGGGGGAGGGGGGGGTTGATTTCTCTTTTTGGACTGCAAGAAGGCCTTTTGACACGTTCCTCACAAAAAGATTGTGCAGAAGTAAACATCAGGGCATATAACAGGGAAAGGGGACTGCAATGGTCCCGAATACCTACAGGGGGCAAAAGAGTCATGGTACGTAATGATGTATCCAGTGGGGCCCCGTGACGGCGGGGGCCCCCAGGGGGTCGGGCCTAGGACCATGATTTTTTTATATGGGAACGCATGACGAAGGGTTAGACCAAAGTGTCCCTGTTTGCAGATGTGGAAGTTAATAGGGGAATTAAAAACGATGAGGCCAGGGAGGGCTTCAAAGAGACCCGAAAGACTGGACACCTGGTCCAGCAAATGCTTCTCGAATTAATCCTGCCAAATGCAAAGTCATGAAAAAGGGGAAGGGCACAAAAACCACAACAGAGTATAGGCTAAAGGGGGCCAAAAAACGCAAAAACCTCACTCAAGGAGAAAGATTTTGGGTGAGTATAACCCGAAACTTCTCCAAAAGCACACTCAACCCAAAATAACTCCCGAAAGCATATGGGCCCTGGAAAACCCTGAGAACAGCATTCCGACCCCTTTTGAAAGGGAAACCCTTTCAAGACACTTACACCGTTATGCCGGCCCATACTGGAGTATGCGAAACCTTTTTTTAAAAACCCGCATTTGATAAAGCACTTTCAAGAAACAAAAGAAAGTAAAAAGGGTTTTGCAACAAGGTTATTCCCGAGCTAAGGGAATGGGCCTATTTAAAAAGATTAAGGGAAATCGTCCTGACACACTGGGGACAGGGGGGTCAGGGGAGACATGATAACGACATATAAAATACGCGTGGAATAAACAAGGGGGACAAGGGCCCGGAAAGGTTTCCCGGAAGGGGGCCCGAAACCAAAAGGCCACAAAAGGAAGTTGAAGAAAACAAATGAGTCAGAGAGAAAGTAGGAAAATATTTTTTTTTAGTCCCAAAGGGTTTTTAAGGCAGTGGAAAGCCTAAAAATGACGAAATGGGGGCAGGAAACCCAAAAATTTTAAGACGAAGGTTTTTAAAAAAGCTCATGGGGCGGGGAAAAGAGAGGGGCCCAGTAGCCCAAACCCGTGAAGAGGCGGGGGCCCGGAGCTAGGACTCGACCCCCCGCAAAAAACCCAAAAAAAAGGGTTGGGGTACAAATAGGTGAGTACACACACACAAAAACACACACACACACCCCCACACCAAAAACACACACACACACACAACACCAAAACACACACACCACACACACAAAAAACACACACATCCCTTTTTATGTCGACCCTGATTTTTTATTTCGAGTCCCAAATTTAAAAAAAAATTACAAGCAGCTAATGTGTGTGTGTTTTGCGTGTGTGGTGGAGTGTGTGTGTGGGGTGTGTGTGTGGGGTGTGTGTGTGGGGTGGGGTGTGTGTGGTTTTGTGTGGTGTGTGTGTGTGTGTAGGGGGGTGTGGGGTGTGGTTTGTATTGTACCACTAATTGTGGTTGGGAGGGTTTGAGTCACAGCTTCCCCGGCCCCCGCCTCTTCATAATTGCTACTAGATCCTCTCTCTCCCTGCCCAAGACCTTTTTCATACCTCTTAAAAACAAAGTAAGGTTCCTGCCTCCCCCCTACATCACTTGGGGCCCGACTAATTTCCCCTTCCTGACAACTCTAAAAGACTGAAGAAATACTTTTCCCAACATCCCCTTTTTTTCATCTGATCTTCAAAATTCCAATTGTTTAAAACCCCCTTTTTGCTGGTTTTCATCCCCGGAACACCCTGTCTCTGTCCACCTTTTCAATTCCTGCAGAATTTTTTTATGTCGTTATCAAGTCCCCCCCCCTGACCCTTTCCCGTCCCCCGTGTTTGTCAGGAAAGATTTTCCCCCTTTAAACCCTTTTTCTAGGACAATCCTCTTACTCCCCGACTAGTCTTGTTTCAGACCTTTTTCATTTCCCTAAATTTCTTGAAAGAGCTTAACCAGGTGGGGTTTCCCCAAAATGGTGCTGCATACTCCAGTAAAGGGCCTTTACGTACACGGGGTACGGCTTTAACATTCCTTACGAGGTTTTCGGAAAAAAACAAATTTTCAGGTTTTTTAGGCGCCCAAAATTTTTTTAACATTTTTCGGTTGAAAGTGCGCCTCATGGAGATTTTGTTTTAGGGTTTTACCACCCCCAGATCTTTTCCTTGAGTGAGGTTTGAAGTCTTTGACCACCTAACCTGTACTCTCTCTGCAAGTCTTCTTTGCCCTTCCCCAGTCTTCATGACTTTGCACTTGGTGGGGTTAAAGTGCAGGAGCCAGTTGTTGGACCAGGCTTGTAGCCTGTCCAGATCCCTTTGTAGTCCTATCTGATCCTCATCCATTTGAATTCTTTGCATTAGCTTCACATCATCTGCAAACAAGGACACCTCTGAATCTATCTCTTCCGTCATGTCATTCACATACACCAGAAACAGCGCTGGTCATAGGACTGACCCTTGTGGAACCCCGCTCGTCACAGTCTCCCACTCTGACATCTCATCACATACCATCACTTACTGATGTCTTCCTGACAGGTAATCCTTGATCCATTGTAGTGCCTTCCCTGTTATTCCTGCCTGGTCCTCCGTTATTCCTGCCTGGTCCTCCGTTATTCCTGCCTGGTCTTCCATTATTCCTGCTTGGTCCTCCGTTATTCCTGCCTGGTCCTCCGTTATTCCTGCCTGGTCCTCTGTTATTCCTGCTTGGTCCTCCGTTATTCCTGCTTGGTCCTCCGTTATTCCTGCTTGGTCCTCCGTTATTCCTGCCTGGTCCTCCGTTATTCCTGCCTGGTCCTCCAGTTTATGCACTAATCTCTTGTGTGGAACTGTGTCAAACGCCTTCTTACAACCCAAGAAAATGCATTTTACCCACCCGTCTCTCTCCTGCCTTACTTCTGTCACCCTGGCGAAAACTCCAGGAGGTTTGTGACACACGATTTCCGTCCCTGAAACCGTGCTGGTTATCTTGTACAATCTGATAATCTTCTCATTGACTTTGCATACTATGAATGTCAGTGATATTGTAGTTCAATGCTGCTTATCTGTCTCCTTTCTTAAAAATTAGGACTTCAATTTCTGTTTTTCACGTGTCAGACAGTCGCCCTGATTCATTAGATGTGTTGAAGATTGTTGTTAGTGGTAAACAAAGTGCCTCTGCTCCCTCTCTCATGACCCACGGAGAGATGTTGTCTGGTTCTGTACCCTTTGAGGGATGTTGACAACCAAGTGAAAGCCTTCACTGGACACATCCTTAATCTACAACAAGAACACATTCCTCACCAGGCAATATGTGACGAAGCCTACAGATCAGCCTTGGTTTGGCTTTCGTTGTAGAGAGGCTGCTACTGCTAAGTACAAAGCATGGCGAAGGTATAAGAGACATCCTACCTCCTATAACAGGAACTTGCACATGCAAGCCTGTAGGCATATGGGTGACGTTCAAAAGTGGGCCATTGCTAAATGGGAGGTGGACACTAAAAGAAAGCTAGCATCAGGTAGAGTAGGTTCCAAAACCTGGTGGTCCCTGGTCAAGGACAGACAAGGTTATCTGCCTGATGAACTCATTCCACAACTAAATCGACAGAATGGGACCACCTCTACTAGTAGTCAGAGAAGGCGGACCTCTTTTGCTGAACACTTTGCTACCAAAATGCAAGTTGCTGATCCAGCAAGGGACCCTCCTTGGCTAGCTGCAAGAACTGTGTCAAAACTGTCAGTGGTGACAATAAGGCAGGAGGAGGTGCATTTCCTTCTTAAATCGCTTGACCAAGAAAAGGCTGTGGACCCAGACAAGTTGAGCCCAAGATTGTTGAGAAGATGTGCAGACCAGCTAGCAGCACCTCTAACTCGCATCTTTCAGCACTGCCTAGTACAGTGTAAATGGCCCTCTCTGTGGAAAGAGGCCAATGTAGTCCCTGTTCACAAAAAGAAGAGCAGAGCAGAAATCAGCAACTACAGACCAGTGTCACTACTGTCAGCCACTGGTAAGATCCTTGAGACAATAATCTCAAGACAAATGACAGAGTTTTTTGACTATCACTCATTACTTTGTGATCGTCAATATGGCTTCTGCTGATCTGTTGTTAAACCTCTCCACTAAGTGGCACCAGTCACTGGATGAATCCAAAGTCAGCTGTGTGGTAGCACTGGACATTGCTGGCGCTTTCGACCGGGTGTGGCACCAGGGCCTCTTAGCAAAACTTCAAGCACTGGGAATTGCAGGCTCTACGCTATGTCTCCTCAGTGATTACCTTCATGGTAGATCTCTAAGGGTAGTTCTCAATGGAACGGAATCAGCAAGACATCCTATTGGGGCAAGTGTTCCACAAGGAAGTGTGCTGGGTCCACTGTTATGGAATGTCTACTTCAACGACCTTCTTCATCTCATCCCAGAATCACATGCATATGCAGACGATGTACACTGACATTCACTTGTCCAAGAGAAGAAATGTCAGCTGCTCTAAGCTACATCAATCACCAGCTGAGAGCTATATCAGCTTGGGGAAATAGATGGCAAGTAACATTTGCACCTGAGAAAACGCAAATGATGATCGTCTCTAGGCACCATGATGGTAATGCTGGTGCAGTAGTAAGGATGAATGGGAGGGTGTTGGCACCTGGAGAAGAAGTTGATATCCTTGGGGTGAAATTTGACTCCAATTTAACCATGAAGAACCATGTTGTAAATCTTGCAAACAAGGCAGCCAGGAAACTTACAGCACTTCGCCGTATCTCGCATCCACTTGTCAGTAGGGGTTGCAAGATTCTGTACGAGGCACAAGTACGCTCGCACCTTGAGTATGCTCCACTTTCTTGGTTTGCCTGCCCCCCTCTCATCTGCGACTGCTTGACAGAGTAGAGAACAGAGCAAGACGTCTCATCACTCGCCTGGACCCATCCTGGATAGATCTGTCATTTCAGCAGAGCCTTCAACACAGGAGGGATGTGGGTGACCTTACTGTTATGTACAAGGCCAATATTGTCAAAATACCACACTTGGATCCACTTCGAGGACAGCGTGAAACAAGCTTTTATGCCACAAGACGGGCAGAAAGCAGCAACTTCACTCTGGCTGTCCCCTTTATCTCACAGACATCACATCCATGAATTGTCAACGAGATAAAGTCAGTTGATCAAATGAAAATGCCTGGCCCACAGATGGCTTCAACTTCATCCTGTTCCCTACTTGTATGTCTCATAACAATAAAAATGCTTTCAAATGAGCTGATGTAGGTAACAGCTCTTAGCTTGCCAATAAAGTTAGGAATCTTTAACCTGTAAATAGCTTGTCTATAAAGCTAGGGATCCTTAACCTTGTCAAACCCTGTGTAAAAGAGAGAGAGAGAGAGAGAGAGAGAGAGAGAGAGAGAGAGAGAGAGAGAGAGAGAGAGAGAGAGAGAGAGAGAGAGAGAGAGAGAGAGAGAGAGAGAGAGAGAGAGATAACACACTTACTTCCTCTCGACCATCTGTACAATAGACAGTCTATGTAACCTCAGTATTCACAGTGTATTGATCCAGCCTACCAATCTGTCTACTCTCACCACAATCCACAATCTGTCTACTCACTCTCTACAATCTGCCTACTCTCACCACAATCTGCCTACTCTCTCCATAATCTGTCTACTTTCTCCATAATCTGTCTACTGTCTCCACAATCTGCCTACTCTAACCACAGTCTGTCTACTTTCTCCACAATCTGTCTACTTTCTCCACACTCTGTCTACTTTCTCCACACTCTGTCTACTCTCAGTCACCATAAGCAGTAATTCCATCACCCACAACCCCATCTCATCAGTGGTCCACTGGTAGACTTGGCCCAGTGGAAGTCTTACTGCTGTCAGTGGTCCACTGGTAGACTTGGCCCAGTGGAAGTCCTACTGCTGTCAGTGGTCCACTGGTAGACTTGGCCCAGTGGAAGTCCTACTGCTGTCAGTGGTCCACTGGTAGACTTGGCCCAGTGGAAGTCCTACTGCTGTCAGTGGTCCACTGGTAGACTTGGCCCAGTGGAAGTCCTACTGCCTGTCAGTGGTCCACTGGTAGACTTGGCCCAGTGGAAGTCCTACTGCCGTCAGTGGTCCACTGGTAGACTTGACCCAGTGGAAGTCCTACTGCTGTCAGTGGTCCACTGGTAGACTTGGCCCAGTGGAAGTCCTACTGCTGTCAGTGCTCCACTGGTAGACTTGGCTCAGTGGAAGTCCTACTGCTGTCAGTGGTCCACTGGTAGACTTGGCCCAGTGGAAGTCCTACTGCTGTCAGTGGTCCACTGGTAGACTTGGCCAGTGGAAGTCCTACTGCTGTCAGTGGTCCACTGGTAGACTTGGCCCAGTGGAAGTCCTACTGCTGTCAGTGGTCCACTGGTAGACTTGGCCCAGTGGAAGTCCTACTGCTGTCAGTGGTCCACTGGTAGACTTGGCCCAGTGGAAGTCCTACTGCTGTCAGTGGTCCACTGTAGACTTGCACAGTGAAGTCCTACTGCTGTCAGTGGTCCACTGGTAGACTTGGCCCAGTGGAAGTCCTACTGCTGTCACTGGTCCTCTCCTTCCCTCCTTCTACACAGAAGGATTACGCAATGTAGTTAATGTTTTTTTGTTTTTCTTGTTATTGTTCCCTTCCCTCTCTCTCCCCTCTCTCTCTCTCCCCTCCCCTTCCCTCCTCTCTTCTCCGCCTTCTCTTCCTCTCTCCCCTCTCGTCTCACTGTGTGACTCACCAATAATTATTATCAGGTTAATGGGGGCTGGAGTAATGACTTGATATCATTAGCGCCATCAGTCATATGCAGCCGGTTATCGTGCAAGATAGCGGGTTTTCCTGTGCTCCTCCTTTCCTCTTCTTCCTCCCTTTCCTCTTCTCTTACTCTTTCGTGTACCTAATTAGAGTCACTATGTACAATGTCCCCTATATTCCTTTCTTGCTTGTCTTGGTCACTCGTTCACACAGGAAAGAAGGACAGGAGCTATGCATCGACCCTGCAACACAACTAGTGGTACACCACACACACACACACACACACACACTACACCACACACACACACACATCACCCACCACACACACCTGCACGCACGAAGCCAAATTGACACGACAAACTGGATTTTCTTAAGCACCGTCAGCTTACTTACTCAAGCGGTTATTCCAGTCCCCTCCGCCTACTCTCCTTCCCACAAGCTTGTCCCTTACTGACAAGGTTTTACAATCCTCTGCGTTACTATCCTTGCGAGTTTTCAGCACACCTAGACACAATACTAGACGATAGTGTATGCTATGATAGATGTACATGTGTAGCATACCAACATCCGCGGTGCCCAGTGTTCCATAATCTGTTGGGGATTCCGGTGTCCCTGGGGATGTCAGTCACAATGCAGATTCTAGCATCGTCAGCAGGTAGGCGCAGTCGTTATGATTTCTATTTGTCCCCAGCTTGAGGGTGAGGAACAGGTGGGAGTGGTACTGTACCTTGTTGGAACACATGGAGTGAGTACTGTACCTTGTCACACTGGTGAGCTACTGTACCTTGTGGAACACTGGGACGTGAGTATGTACCTTGTGGAAAACTGGGAGTGGAGTAACTGTACTTGTGAACACTAGGAATGAGTACTGTACCTTGTGGACACTGGAGTGAGTACTGTACCTTGTGGAACACTGGGGACGAGTACTGTACTTTGTGGAACACTGGGAGTGAGTACTGTACCTTGTGGAACTTTGGAAGTGAGTACTGTACCTTGTGGAACACTGGGAGTGAGTACTGTATCTTGTGGAACACTAGGAATGAGTACTGTACCTTGTGGAACACTGGGAGTAAGTACTGTACCTTGTGGAACACTGGGAGCGAGTACTGTACCTTGTGTAACACTGGGAGTGAGTACTATACCTTGTGAAACACTGGGAGTGAGTACTGTACCTTGTGGAACACTGGGAGTGAGTACTGTACCTTGTGGAACACTGGGAGCGAGTACTGTACCTTGTGGAACACTGGGAGTGAGTACTGTACCTTGTGGAACACTGAGATCATGTCGTAGTGATCCAGTAGTTGGGACAGGCAGGGGTGACCATCTAAGATCATGTCGTAGTGATCCAGTAGTTGTGAGAGGCTGGAACTACTTGTTCCAGACCCATGCTGCCCTGGATACGGTTGTTGGGTATCCAAGAGGCTGTTGCTAATAACACATGACGTTAGTGCTATCGGTCTATAGCTCTTGGCAGCTGACCCAAGAGTGTACAGTCCCACTACAATGAATTCTATGGGTCTACAGAAGTACGTATTCTTTATCGTGGTTTACAAGTATAACTGTGATGGCTCTAATCATTAAAGTCAGAGCCGAAATTGACTCTTAATTTGACCAAAATGCGTAACAATAGAGTCTAATGCTACTTCTGAATCCATGACGACCCATTCGCCAAAGAGCAGCAATGCTGGAATCAGCAGTGAGCAGAGTCAGGCATGGAATCTAGGAGATCAACAACGACCCTAACTGCGGGAACACTTGGATTGATCTGTATGGGGAAAGATAATATTAAGTAAGTATTTACTGAGTGAATATGTCAATATTGTGAAGTTACAGGCCACAGTATAGACGGGAAGTCATCCATTATGTGTTGCTGTGTTGATTAGTACATCACGATTGAAGGATTGACCACACTGACTCCAGGTTGAGGGGCTAACTACCTCAAATACTGTTTCTCCAAGTTCCTCTACCATTTCTAACTAGGTCTTCTATCATCTGTCAGCTTCTAACTAGGTCCTGTGTCATCTGTCAGTTGCTAACTAGGTCCTGTATCATCTGTCAGTTACTAACTAGGTCTGTACCCATCTGTCAGCATTCTAACTAGGTCCTGTGTCATCTGTCAGTTGCTAACTAGGTCCTGTATCATCTGTCAGTTGCTAACTAGGTCCTGTATCATCTGTCAGCTACTAACTAGGTCCTGTATCACCCAGTAGCTACTAACTAGGTCCTGTATCATCTGTCAGCTGCTAACTAGGTCCTGTATCATCTGTCAGCTACTAACTAGGTCCTGTATCATCTGTCAGCTACTAACTAGGTCCTGTATCATCTGTCAGCTTCTAACTAGTCCTACCCATCTGTCAGCTACTAACTAGGTCCTGTATCATCTGTCAGCTACTAACTAGGTCCTGTGTCATCTGTCAGTTGCAACTAGGTCCGTATCAACTGTCAAGCTAACTTACTAGGTCCTTATCCATCTGTCAGCTCCTAACTAGGTCCTGTATCATCTGTCAGCTACTAACTAGGTCCTGATCATCTGTCAGCTATTTAACTAGGTCCTGTATCATCTGTCAGCTCTAACTAGGTCCTGTATCATCTGTCTGCTACTAACTAGTCCTGTATCATCTGTCAGTACTAAACTAGGTCCTGTATCATCTGTCAGCTACTAACTAGGTCTGTATCAATCTGTCGCTACTAACTAGGTCCTGTATCATCTGTCAGCTACTAACTAGGTCCTGTATCATCTGTCAGCTTCTAACTAGGTCCTGTATCATCTGTCAGCTACTAACTAGGTCCTGTATCATCTGTCAGCTACTAACTAGGTCCTGTATCATCTGTCAGCTACTAACTAGGTCCTGTATCATCTGTCAGCTACTAACTAGGTCCTGTATCATCTGTCAGCTACTAACTAGGTCCTGTATCATATCTCAGTCACTAACTAGGTCCTGTATCATCTGTCAGCTACTAACTAGGTCCTGTATCATCTGTCAGCTACTAACTAGGTCCTGTATCATCTGTCAGCTACTAACTAGGTCCTGTATCATCTGTCAGCTATTAACTAGGTCCTGTATCATATCTCAGTCACTAACTAGGTCCTGTATCATCTCTCAGTCACTAACTAGGTCCTGTATCATCTGTCAGTCACTAACTAGGTCCTGTATCATCTCTCAGTCACTAACTAGGTTCTCCACCATCTCCTGTATTTCGCCAATGTAACATACTGTCTTCTGGATAAAGTTAATTTCTCTTTCCTTTATATTCTCCTCTTCAGTAGTCTGCTGTATTGTGTCTCATTTATCCAGCTTCTATTCTTTCTATCCACCTCTACTTTCATCAAGTATACCAAGGTTAGAACTCTGGGGATGATGTTATCCAGGGAAGTTCATTATCAGTATCTCCTATGTCCGACTAGTTCAAGGTGAAAAGCAGGTACAGCCGTGCCGTGCTTTTTTTTTATTTTTTATTGACACATCGTCCGATTCCCACCAAGGCAGGGTCGCCTGGAAATGAAGAAAAACTTTCACCATCATTCACTCCATCACTGTCTTGCCAGAAGGGTGCTTTACACTACAGTTTTTAAACTGCAACATTAACACCCCTCCTTCAGAGTGCAGGCACTGTACTTCCCATCTCCAGGACTCAAGTCCAGCCTGCCCGTTTCCCCGAATCCCTTCATAAATGTTACCTTGCTTACACTCCAACAGCACGTCATGTCATAAAAACCACTTGTCTCCACTCGCTTCCATCTAAGACACTCACGCATGCTTGCTGGAAGTCCAAGCCCCTTGTACACACAAAGCCTCCTCTACCTCCTCCCTCCAACCTTTCCTAGGTCGACCTCTACCCCGCCTTCCCTCCACTACAGATTTATTCACTCTCGAAGTCCTTCTATATTGTTCCATCCTATTTACATGTCTGAACCACCTCAACAACCCGTCCTCAGAACTCTGGATAATAATTTTGGTAATCCTGCACCTCCTCCTAATTTCCAAACTACGGATTCTCTGCATTATATTCACTCCACACATTGCCCTCAGACATGACATCTCCACTGCCTCCAGCCTCCTCCTCCACTGCCTCCAGCCTCCTCCTACACTGTCTCCAGCCTCCTCCTACACTGCCTCCAGCCTCCTCCTACACTGCCTCCAGCCTCCTCCTACACTGCCTCCAGCCTCCTCCTACACTGCCTCCAGCCTCCTCCTACACTGCCTCCAGCCTCCTCCTACACTGCCTCCAGCCTCCTCCTACACTGCCTCCAGCCTCCTCCTACACTGCCTCCAGCCTTCTCCTTGTTACAACATTCAACACTCTGTTTCACACACATATAAGAACGTTGATATAACTACACTCTCATACATTCCCCTCTTTGTTTCCCTGGACAAAGTTCTTTGTCTTCCACAGACTCCTCAGTGCAACACTCTCCATCAGTTCTATGATTCACCTCATCTTTCATAGATCATCTGCTGACACATCCACCTCATAAATTCTGAATACATTCACCTCCTCCATCTACTCTCTCCCTCCATCTGTATCCAATCTTTCATCACCTAATCTTTTTGTTATCCTCATAACCTTACCTTTCCTGTATTCACCTTTAATTTTCTTCTTTTGCACACCCTACCAAATTCATCCCCCAACTCTGCAACTTCTCTTCAGAATCTCCCAAGAGCCACAGTGTCATCAGCTAAGAGCAGCTGTGACAACTCCCGCTTTTGTGTGATTCTTTATCTTTTAACTCCACGCCTCTTGCCAAGACCCTCCGCATTTCTCTCTACAACCCCATCTTAAATATATAAACCAACCACGTGTGACATCACACTCTACCTGTCTAAGGCCTACTTTTACTGGGAAATAATTTCCCTCTTCCTACCATACTCTAACTTGAGCCTCACTATCTGTAAAACTTCACTGCTTTCAGTAACCTACCTCCTACACCATACACCTTCAACATCTGCCACATGCCACCTATCACCCTGTCATACACCTTTTCCAAATCCATAAATTCCACAAAGCGTCTTTACTCTTATCTAAATACTTTCACTTATATGTTTCACTGTAAACACCTGGTCCACACTCCCCCTAACCTTCTAAAGCCTCCTTGTTCATCTGCTATCCTCTCTGTCTTACTCTTAATTCTTTCAATAATAACTCTACCATACACTTTACCAAGTATTCTCAACAGATTTATTCCC
Source organism: Cherax quadricarinatus (assembly GCF_026875155.1). NCBI lineage: Eukaryota > Metazoa > Arthropoda > Malacostraca > Decapoda > Parastacidae > Cherax > Cherax quadricarinatus. The sequence goes on along the minus strand of NC_069486.1, from coordinate 12,451,201 downwards.
TTATAATTTTTACACTCTCTTTTATCACCTTTGCCTTTATACAAAGGAACTATGGATGCTCTCTGCCAGTCCCTGGGTACCTTACCTTCTTCCATACATTTATTAAATAAAAACACCAACCACTCCAGAACTATTTGTGGTTGCAGGGGTCGGTTCACAGCTCCTGGCCCCTTTGCTGGTCGTTACTAAATTCACTCTCTCCCTGCTTCATAAGCTTTATCGTGTGTGTGTGTCTGTGTGTGTGTGTGTGTGTGTGTACTCACCTAGTTGTACTCACCTAGTTGAGGTTGCGGGGGTCGAGTCCGAGCTCCTGGCCCCGCCTCTTCACTGATCGCTACTAGGTCACTCTCCCTGAGCCGTGAGCTTTATCATACCTCTGCTTAAAGCTATGTATGGATCCTGCCTCCACTACATCGCTTCCCAAACTATTCCACTTACTGACTACTCTGTGCTGAAGAATACTTCCTAACATCCCTGTTGATTCATCTGTGTTTCAGCTTCCAACTGTGTCCCCTTGTTACGGTGCCATCTCTGGAACAACCTGTCTTTGTCCACCATTGTCAATTCCTCTCAGTATTTTGTATGTGTTATCATGTCCTCCCTACTCTCCTGTCCTCCATTGTCGTCAGTGATTTCCCTTAACCTCTCCTCGTAGACATACCCCTTAGCTCTGGGACTAGTCTTGTTGCAAACCTTTGCACTTTCTCTAGTTTCTTTACGTGCTTGGCTAGGTGTGGATTCCAAACTGGTGTGTGTGTGTGTGTGTGTGTGTGTGTGTGTGTGTGTGTGTGTGTGTGTGTGTGTGTTTAATATCAGCCAGGGCGTCCAGCAATGAATATTTCAATTTTTGACCATTCCTACGTTCGCATATGTAACCAGTCCTTCGTTCCTCGATAACGCGGATTGACGACTGGAAACTCAATCCACCTCCCATCCAACACATCCTCCGCCATCCCCCCTATCCACCCCCCTTCCATATCCTCCACCATCACCCCCTCCCCACCTTGCTGGTCCTAAATCAAAAGTATACTTTTAAAAGTTGTGTTAATTTGGACGCCTCTCTCAATTTTCCTGTTGTTTTCCAAACTAGAAATATTTTCCGCCTCTGATAAAGTTAATGATCACTCATATTAGAGTCCTCATCAGGTATGCAAATTGCTCAAAGTGATTTTGAAAAATATCCTACAGCCCCCGCCCTTCGTAATAGAGACGGGAGGTGGCAGTGTTGAGGCCAGGAGAACGTATCTGGCTGCTTGGTGGCCCTGTGTCATGGACCTTGTGTAGCGTCGCGTCAGGGGCCCTCTTGCCGTGTTGCGAGGTGGATTGTGTTTTCCTCTTTGGCCCCGCGACCGGCTGATTGCGGTCGGTAGTTCTATTCGAAGCTCATCTTTCCGACACAGCTTCAGGGCACAGATTAATCAGAGGGGGCATATTGGTAACTGTGGCACAGATACCCCCTTTCTCTCTCTCTCTCTCTGGGGCACTACACGAGGAAGGAACAACAGAAGGCCAGACTACGACATTTTCTCGTGCCACAGACGATCGTAAATAAGATTTATTAAGTAAATCGTCAGTGAGGCATTAAATCGGGAGGCACTCCTGCCCAGTCTTACCTCACTCAACACACATACGACAGAGTGCCAACACCAGAGTGCCAACACCACCACCAGCCACAGCCGCTTTGATCACCACCACCATGATGCCAGCAGTGCCAGCCACCAGCATCAGTGCCAGCCACCGCCCTCATCCACCTTTCTCATTGCCTGCTTACCCACCACCACCTACGCCTCCTCGTCTTATCCCTCGGATGCTCTGAAGGAAGAGATTTTAGCTGTTAAAGGGGAATCCTGAGAGAGGGATAACTTTGACGGAGAAGTCGACTCTGGTGAACACACGCAATGGCTCCTTCCTGGCACCTCTCTCCCACAGACTTTCGCTCACCACCAACACGCCCCTCTAAAAACACATCCCATAGACCAAAACCACAGCTCAAACTAACACATTTCGCACCTTTAACACACAGACACCCACCTCCTCCAACCTACCAGCCTCAAATGACCCCTTTGGAAAGTATACAAACCAGAGAATAAGCAATCCAGAGCTAACGAAAGGGAAAGAAACAGAGGAGAAGAGAGCAAGAGAGAGAGCTTTCCCTCGGGCGAAATATTAGCACATGTTGTTCTAGTGGAGGCAAGACTGATTTGAGGAGAATTTGTGGTGAAATTAGGTTTAGGAGTGGTGATGGAAGGCGAGGAACGAGCAGCCTCGCTACCGGACAGTCTTAAGTCTAAACTTTGTGGCACCAGTGACTTGGAGTCTTGACGGGTGGGGGTGACAGCTGGGGGAGACAGGTGGGAAGATAGGTGGGATGTTGACGTGTGTGTGTGTGTGTGTGTGTGTGTGTGTGTGTGTGTGTGTGAAACATTAATTCACACATCACACACACAGACACACACATACACACACTGAAGTGTCCCTATTCGAATATGATGTGAAGTTGATGAGAAGAATTAAATCGGATGAGGATGAGGCAGGACTGCAAAGAGACCTTGGTCTAGAAACTGTCCGTGGTCTAGAAACTGGCATCTCGAATTCAGTCCTGCCAAATGCAAAGTCATGAAGACTGGGGAGGGGCAAAGAAGACCGCAGACAGAGTATAGGCTAGGTGGACAAAGACTACAGACCTCACTCAGGGAGAAAGACCTTGGGGTGACCATAACACCGAGCACATCACCGGAGGCACACATCAACCAAATAACTGCTGCAGCATACGGGCGCCTGGCAAACCTGAGAATAGAGTTCCGATACCTTAATAAGGAATCGTTCAAGACATTGTACACTGTGTATGTTAGGCCCATACTGGAGTATGCAGCACCAGTCTGGAACCCACACCTGGTCAAGCACGTCAAGAAGTTAGAGAAAGTAAAAAGGGTTTTGCAACAAGGCTAGCCCCAAGAGCTCAGGGGAATGTCGTACGAGGAAAGGTTAAGGGAAATCGGACTGACGACACTGGAGGACAGAAGAGTCGGGGGAGACATGATAACGACATACAACATACTGCGGGGAATAGACAAGGTGGACCAGAGATAGGATGTTCCAGAGATGGGACACAGAAAAAAGGGGGTCACAACTGGAAGCTGAAGACTCAGACGAGTCACAGGGACGTTAGGAAGT
>NC_069486.1:12438027-12443027 GCF_026875155.1 Cherax quadricarinatus | reverse complement strand
TCCTGCTCTATCACCTAGCTATCAGGGGAAGACGGGAGGGGGGCGTCGACCCCCCTTCCTGCTCTATCACCTAGCTATCAGGGGAAGACGGGAGGGGGGCGTCGACCCCTTTTCCTGCTCTATCACCTAGCTATCGGGGGAAGACGGGGGGGGGGCGTCGACCCCCTTCCTGCTCTATCACCTAGCTATCAGGGGAAAGACGGGGGGGGGCGTCGACCCCCCTTCCTGCTCTATCACCTAGCTATCAGGGGAAGACGGGAGGGGGGCGTCGACCCCCCTTCCTGCTCTATCACCTAGCTATCAGGGGAAGACGGGAGGGGGGCGTCGACCCCTTTTCCTGCTCTATCACCTAGCTATCAGGGGAAGACGGGAGGGGGGGCGTCGACCCCCCTTCCTGCTCTTTCACCTAGCTATCAGGGGAAGACGGGAGGGGGGCGTCGACCCCCCTTCCTGCTCTATCACCTAGCTATCAGGGGAAGACGGGAGGGGGGCGTCGACCCCCCTTCCTGCTCTATCACCTAGCTATCAGGGGAAGACGGGAGGGGGTTAGAGCTTCGTTTTAGAGAGCTGGGGAACTCTTGCTTCGTAAATGATTTTTTGGTCACCCCTACCCCTTTGCCCCCTACCCCTTCCCCTTCCCCCTTCCAGCCTCCCCCCTCTCCCCTTAAGAATTAATTGTGTGGGTTTTGTAGGAGAGACGAGTACAGTAATTACCATAATAAGCGGAACCAATGTATGGTGAGATATTCACCTATGAGGACGCTGACAGTGAGAAGCAGCCTCTGTCAGGGTCCTTATCTCTGTTATCTGCTGTCTGTATTCTCTTATCTGCTGTCTGTATTCTCTTATCTGCTGTCTGTATTCTCTTATCTGCTGTTTGTATTCTGTTATCTGATGTTTGTATTCTGTTATCTGCTGTTTGTATTCTGTTATCTGCTGTTTGTATTCTGTTATCTGATGTTTGTATTCTGTTATCTGCTGTTTGTATTCTGTTATCTGCTGTTTGTATTCTGTTATCTGCTGTTTGTATTCTGTTATCTGCTGTTTGTATTCTGTTATCTGCTGTTTGTATTCTGTTATCTGCTGTTTGTATTCTGTTATCTGCTGTCTGTATTCTGTTATCTGATGTCTGTATTCTGTTATCTGCTGTCTGTATTCTGTTATCTGATGTCTGTATTCTGTTATCTGATGTCTGTATTCTATTATCTGCTGTCTGTATTCTGTTATCTGCTGTCTGTATTCTGTTATCTGCTGTCTGTATTCTGTTATCTGCTGTCTGTATTCTCTTATCTGCTGTCTGTATTCTGTTATCTGCTGTCTGTATTCTGTTATCTGTTGTCTGTATTCTGTTATCTGCTGTCTGTATTCTGTTATCTGCTGTCTGTATTCTGTTATCTGCTGTCTGTATTCTGTTATCTGCTGTTTGTATTCTGTTATCTGCTGTCTGTATTCTGTTATCTGAAGTCTGTATTCTGTTATCTGCTGTCTGTATTCTGTTATCTGCTGTTTGTATTCTGTTATCTGCTGTCTGTATTCTGTTATCTGCTGTCTGCATTCTGTTATCTGCTGTTTGTATTCTGTTATCTGCTGTCTGTATTCTGTTATCTGAAGTCTGTATTCTGTTATCTGCTGTCTGTATTCTGTTATCTGCTGTTTGTATTCTGTTATCTGCTGTCTGTATTCTGTTATCTGCTGTCTGTATTCTGTTATCTGCTGTCTGTATTCTGTTATCTGCTGTCTGTATTCTGTTATCTGCTGTCTGTATTCTGTTATCTGCTGTCTGTATTCTGTTATCTGCTGTTTGTATTCTGTTATCTGCTGTCTGTATTCTGTTATCTGCTGTCTGTATTCTGTTATCTGCTGTCTGTATTCTGTTATCTGCTGTCTGTATTCTGTTATCTGCTGTCTGTATTCTGTTATCTGCTGTCTGTATTCTGTTATCTGCTGTCTGTATTCTGTTATCTGCTGTCTGTATTCTGTTATCTGCTGTCTGTATTCTGTTATCTGCTGTCTGTATTCTGTTATCTGCTGTCTGTATTCTGTTATCTGCTGTCTGTATTCTGTTATCTGCTGTCTGTATTCTGTTATCTGAAGTCTGTATTCTGTTATCTGCTGTTTGTATTCTGTTATCTGCTGTCTGTATTCTGTTATCTGCTGTCTGTATTCTGTTATCTGCTGTCTGTATTCTGTTATCTGCTGTCTGTATTCTGTTATCTGCTGTCTGTATTCTGTTATCTGCTGTCTGTATTCTGTTATCTGCTGTCTGTATTCTGTTATCTGCTGTCTGTATTCTGTTATCTGCTGTCTGTATTCTGTTATCTGCTGTCTGTATTCTGTTATCTGCTGTCTGTATTCTGTTATCTGCTGTCTGTATTCTGTTATCTGCTGTCTGTATTCTGTTATCTGAAGTCTGTATTCTGTTATCTGCTGTCTGTATTCTGTTATCTGCTGTTTGTATTCTGTTATCTGCTGTCTGTATTCTGTTATCTGCTGTCTGTATTCTGTTATCTGCTGTCTGTATTCTGTTATCTGCTGTCTGTATTCTGTTATCTGCTGTCTGTATTCTGTTATCTGCTGTCTGTATTCTGTTATCTGCTGTTTGTATTCTGTTATCTGCTGTCTGTATTCTGTTATCTGTTGTCTGTATTCTGTTATCTGCTGTCTGTATTCTGTTATCTGCTGTCTGTATTCTGTTATCTGCTGTCTGTATTCTGTATCTGCTGTCTGTATTCTGTTATCTGCTGTCTGTATTCTGTTATCTGCTGTCTGTATTCTGTTATCTGCTGTCTGTATTCTGTTATCTGCTGTCTGTATTCTGTTATCTGCTGTCTGTATTCTGTTATCTGCTGTCTGTATTCTGTTATCTGCTGTCTGTATTCTGTTATCTGCTGTCTGTATTCTGTTATCTGCTGTCTGTATTCTGTTATCTGCTGTCTGTATTCTGTTATCTGAAGTCTGTATTCTGTTATCTGCTGTCTGTATTCTGTTATCTGCTGTCTGTATTCTGTTATCTGCTGTCTGTATTCTGTTATCTGCTGTCTGTATTCTGTTGTCTGCTGTCTGTATTCTGTTATCTGCTGTCTGTATTCTGTTATCTGCTGTCTGTATTCTGTTATCTGCTGTCTGTATTCTGTTATCTGCTGTCTGTATTCTGTTATCTGCTGTCTGTATTCTGTTATCTGCTGTCTGTATTCTGTTATCTGCTGTCTGTATTCTGTTATCTGAAGTCTGTATTCTGTTATCTGCTGTCTGTATTCTGTTATCTGCTGTTTGTATTCTGTTATCTGCTGTCTGTATTCTGTTATCTGCTGTCTGTATTCTGTTATCTGCTGTCTGTATTCTGTTATCTGCTGTCTGTATTCTGTTATCTGCTGTCTGTATTCTGTTATCTGCTGTCTGTATTCTGTTATCTGCTGTTTGTATTCTGTTATCTGCTGTCTGTATTCTGTTATCTGCTGTCTGTATTCTGTTATCAGCTGTCTGTATTCTGTTATCTGCTGTCTGTATTCTGTTATCTGCTGTCTGTATTCTGTTATCTGCTGTCTGTATTCTGTTATCTGCTGTCTGTATTCTGTTATCTGCTGTCTGTATTCTGTTATCTGCTGTCTGTATTCTGTTATCTGCTGTCTGTATTCTGTTATCTGCTGTCTGTATTCTGTTATCTGCTGTCTGTATTCTGTTATCTGCTGTCTGTATTCTGTTATCTGCTGTCTGTATTCTGTTATCTGCTGTCTGTATTCTGTTATCTGCTGTCTGTATTCTGTTATCTGCTGTCTGTATTCTGTTATCTGCTGTCTGTATTCTGTTATCTGCTGTCTGTATTCTGTTATCTGCTGTCTGTATTCTGTTATCTGCTGTCTGCATTCTGTTATCTGCTGTTTGTATTCTGTTATCTGCTGTCTGTATTCTGTTATCTGCTGTCTGTATTCTGTTATCTGCTGTCTGTATTCTGTTATCAGCTGTCTGTATTCTGTTATCTGCTGTCTGTATTCTGTTATCTGCTGTCTGTATTCTGTTATCTGCTGTCTGTATTCTATTATCTGCTGTCTGTATTCTGTTATCTGCTGTTTGTATTCTGTTATCTGCTGTTTGTATTCTGTTATCTGCTGTCTGTATTCTGTTATCTGCTGTCTGTATTCTATTATCTGCTGTCTGTATTCTGTTATCTGCTGTTTGTATTCTGTTATCTGCTGTCTGTATTCTGTTATCTGCTGTCTGTATTCTATTATCTGCTGTCATGGTAGTTAATACACTCCCTGGTTAATACACTCCCTGGTTAATACACTCCCTGGTTAATACACTCCCTGGTTAATACACTCCCTGGTTAATACACTCCCTGGTTAATACACTCCCTGGTTAATACACTCCCTGGTTAATACACTCCCTGGTTAATACACTCCTTGGTTAATACACTCCCTGGTTAATACACTTCCTGGTTAATACACTACCTGGTTAATACACTCCCTGGTTAATGCACTCCCTGGTTAATACCCTTCCTGGTTAATACACTCCCTGGTTAATACACTACCTGGTTAATACACTTCCTGGTTAATACACTTCCTGGTTAATACACTCCCTGGTTAATACAGTACCTTGTTAATACACTCCCTGGTTAATACACTCCCTGGTTAATACACTTCCTGGTTAATACACTCCCTGGTTAATACACTTCCTGGTTAATACACTACCTGGTTAATACACTCCCTGGTTAATGCACTCCCTGGTTAATACCCTTCCTGGTTAATACACTCCCTGGTTAATACACTACCTGGTTAATACACTTCCTGGTTAATACACTTCCTGGTTAATACACTCCCTGGTTAATACACTACCTGGTTAATACACTTCCTGGTTAATACACTTCCTGGTTAATACACTCCCTGGTTAATACACTACCTGGTTAATGTACTTCCTGGTTAATACACTCCCTGGTTAATACACTTCCTGGTTAATACACTCCCTGGTTAATACACTCCCTGGTTAATACACTTCCTGGTTAA
>NC_069486.1:12408027-12428027 GCF_026875155.1 Cherax quadricarinatus | reverse complement strand
TGTCTTATTCATCAATAAAGACACCCAGGTGTTGTACATGTGTCTTATTCATCAATAAAGACACCCAGGTGTTGTACATGTGTCTTATTCATCAATAAAGACACCCAGGTGTTGTACATGTGTCTTATTCATCAATAAAGACGCCTAGGTTTGTACATGTGTCTTATTCATCAATAAAGTCACCCAGGTGTTGTACATGTGTCTATTCATCAATAAAGACACCCAGGTGTTGTACATGTGTCTTATTCATCAATAAAGACGCCTAGGTGTTGTACATGTGTCTTATTCATCAATAAAGACACACAGGTGTTGTACATGTGTCTTATTCATCAATAAAGACACCTAGGTGTTGTACATGTGTCTTATTCATCAATAAAGACACCCAGGTGTTGTACATGTGTCTTATTCATCAATAAAGACACCCAGGTGTTGTACATGTGTCTTATTCATCAATAAAGACACCCAGGTGTTGTACATGTGTCTTATTCATCAATAAAGACGCCTAGGTGTTGTACATGTGTCTTATTCATCAATAAAGTCACCCAGGTGTTGTACATGTGTCTTATTCATCAATAAAGACGCCTAGGTGTTGTACATGTGTCTTATTCATCAATAAAGACGCCTAGGTGTTGTACATGTGTCTTATTCATCAATAAAGACACCTAGGTGTTGTACATGTGTCTTATTCATCAATAAAGACGCCTAGGTGTTGTACATGTGTCTTATTCATCAATAAAGACACCTAGGTGTTGTACATGTGTCTTATTCATCAATAAAGACACCAAGGTGTTGCACATGTGTCTTATTCATCAATAAAGTCACCCAGGTGTTGTACATGTGTCTTATTCATCAATAAAGACGCCTAGGTGTTGTACATGTGTCTTATTCATCAATAAAGACACCTAGGTGTTGTACATGTGTCTTATTCATCAATAAAGACACCTAGGTCTTGTACATGTGTCTTATTCATCAATAAAGTCACCCAGGTGTTGCACATGTGTCTTATTCATCAATAAAGACACCCAGGTGTTGTACATGTGTCTTATTCATCAATAAAGACACCTAGGTGTTGTACATGTGCCTTATTCATCAATAAAGACACCTAGGTCTTGTACATGTGTCTTATTCATCAATAAAGTCACCCAGGTGTTGTACACGTGTCTAATTCATCAATAAAGACACCCAGGTGTTGTACATGTGTCTTATTCATCAATAAAGTCACCCAGGTGTTGTACATGTGTCTTATTCATCAATAAAGACACCCAGGTGTTGCACATGTGTCTTATTCATCAATAAAGACACCTAGGTGTTGTACATGTGTCTTATTCATCAATAAAGTCACCCAGGTGTTGTACATGTGTCTTATTCATCAATAAAGTCACCCAGGTGTTGTACATGTGTCTTATTCATCAATAAAGTCACCAGGTGTTGTACATGTGTCTTATTCATCAATAAAGTCACCCAGGTGTTGTACATGTGTCTTATTCATCAATAAAGTCACCCAGGTGTTGTACATGTGTCTTATTCATCAATAAAGACACCCAGGTGTTGTACACGTGTCTTATTCATCAATAAAGACACCTAGGTGTTGTACATGTGTCTTATTCATCAATAAAGACGCCAGGTGTTGTACATGTGTCTTATTCATCAATAAAGACACCCAGGTGTTGTACATGTGTCTTATTCATCAATAAAGTCACCCAGGTGTTGTACATGTGTCTTATTCATCAGTAAAGACACCCAGGTGTTGTACATGTGTCTTATTCATCAATAAAGTCACCCAGGTGTTGTACATGTGTCTTATTCATCAATAAAGACACCCAGGTGTTGTACATGTGTCTTATTCATCAATAAAGACACCCAGGTGTTGTACATGTGTCTTATTCATCAATAAAGACACCCAGGTGTTGTACATGTGTCTTATTCATCAATAAAGACACCCAGGTGTTGTACATGTGTCTTATTCATCAATAAAGTCACCCAGGTGTTGTACATGTGTCTTATTCATCAATAAAGACACCCAGGTGTTGTACACGTGTCTTATTCATCAATAAAGACACCCAGGTGTTGTACATGTGTCTTATTCATCAATAAAGACACCCAGGTGTTGTACATGTGTCTTATTCATCAATAAAGACGCCCAGGTGTTGTACACGTGTTTTATTCATCAATAAAGACACCCAGGTGTTGTACATGTGTCTTATTCATCAATAAAGACGCCCAGGTGTTGTACACGTGTTTTATTCATCAATAAAGACATCCAGGTGTTGTACATGTGTCTTATTCATCAATAAAGACGCCCAGGTGTTGTACACGTGTTTTATTCATCAATAAAGTCACCCAGGTGTTGTACATGTGTCTTATTCATCAATAAAGACACCCAGGTGTTGTACATGTGTCTTATTCATCAATAAAGACACCCAGGTGTTGTACATGTGTCTTATTCATCAATAAAGACGCCAGGTGTTGAACAAGTGTATAATTTTTCACATGTGTCTAAACTACTTGGAGCGGTTGAAGTTCTTTGACTTGTACTTCCTGGATTGCTGGCGAGAAAGATACATGATAAAATACACTTGGTAAATCCTAGAGGGACTAGGTACAAATCTGCACACTGAAATCACTCCCTACGAAAGCAAAAGACTCTGCAGGAGATGCAACATTCCCAAAATGAAAGTCAGTGGTGCCACGAGTACACTAAGAGACAACACAATAAGTGTCAGGGGACCAACACTGGTCAACTGCCTCCCAGCATACGTAAGGGGGATTTCCAATACATTCCTGGCTGTCAAGACCCCTGGCTGTCTTTAAGCCCACTGACTGTCTTCAAGACCCCTGATTGTCTTCAAGACCCCTGGTTGTCTTCAAGACCCATGACTGTCTTTAAGACCCATGACTGTCTTCAAGACCCATGAATGTCTTCAAAACCTCTGGCTGTCTTCAAGACCCATGACTGTCTTCAAAACCTCTGGCTGTCTTTAAGACCACTGACTGTCTTCAAGACCCCTGATTGTCTTCAAGACCCCTGGTTGTCTTCAAGACCCATGACTGTCTTTAAGACCCATGACTGTCTTCAAGATCCCTGACTGTCTTCAAGAGGGAGCTGGACAGACACCTGAATTCAGTACCTAACCATCAGAGCTGTTGTAGTTCGTTCGTTTGACAACGTGTAACTAGCAGTGGATCAGGCCCTGATCCACCGCGAAGCCTGGTCATGGGCCGGACCTCAGGGGGCGCAGACCCCCCGAAACACCCAACAGGTATACCCCAGGTATCCCAACACACTCATCAACCCAACACACCGGAGAACACGAAGCCCTCAGCACAGACCGCAATGGAACCCAATCTTTGTTTACCTTCCCGGCCGTGTTTTGGCGCGAGATTGCGCGCCAAAAATAACCCTTTCATTTTTGGCGGGAAGATGTGACAAGGTTCCCAGAGTCTAATGGAACTCAAGTTCTCTCTATTTTAGTCTGTGTGTGACCCTCCCTTGACCCTATGTAGAGGAATGACGGCATGTTTGGCAATGTACTTTAATAATAGGATTAAAATGGACGAAATTCTGGTAGTAGTAGCAGTAGTAGTAGTGGTAGTAGTAGTAGTGGTAGTAGTAGTAGTGGTAGTAGTAGTAGTGGTAGTAGTAGGAGTAGTAGCAGTAGTAGTAGTGGTAGTAGTAGTAGTGGTAGTAGTAGTAGTAGTAGCAGTAGTAGTAGTGGTAGTGGTAGTAGTAGTAGTAGTAGTATTAGTATTAGTATTAGTTTAGTATTAGTAGTAGTAGTAGCAGAAGAAAAAGAAGTGTGTATACACTTACAAATGTATATTTTGGTATACATTCTCTGAGAGGTGTATATCTCAGTGTATATACACTGAGAGGTGTATATCTCTAGTGTAATCTATACACTGGTATAGTTTACATTAATCAGTATTTTTAGGTATTAAAAGTTATTCTTGACTGGTGAGTGTACAGGGTCTGACATGTAGCTACTTTTAGATTGACCTCATGCTGTAGTAGATCGTGTTTTGGAAACCCCATTAACCAACCAACCAGTCTTAATGACCCTCGTGTAGTAGATAGTCTTGAAACCCCATTAACAACCAAACCAAGGGAGAACCTTAATGACCCTCGTGTAGTAGATAGTCTTGAAACCCCATTAACCAACCAACCAGCCTTAATGACCCTCGTGTAGTAGATAGTCTTGAAACCCCATTAACCAACCAACCAGCCTTAATGACCCTCGTGTAGTAGATAGTCTTGAAACCCCATTAACCAACCAACCAGCCTTAATGACCCTCGTGTAGTAGATAGTCTTGAAACCCCATTAACCAACCAACCAGTCTTAATGACCCTCGTGTAGTAGATAGTCTTGAAACCCCATTAACCAACCAAACACACCTTAATATGTGTATATTAGTAATTGAAACCCCATTACCAAGCCAAATCAGCTTAAATGACCCTCAGTCAAGTATTAGTTAGTCTTGCAACCCATGTAACCAACACAACACAGCCTTAATGACCACTCGTGTAGTAGAGTCTTGATAACCCCATTAAATCACCGAATCCAGCCTTAATGGACCACAGTGTTAGTAGATGTCTTGAAACAACCATTGAATTACAACCAATAATCCTTACATATGTGTTATTTTCAGTAATCTGATATTCGCCAGGCCATCTTCAGGTCACTTAAATAAGCTGTGGAACATGTACAACTTTTAACAAATACTCATGAGGGTCAAAAAAGTATCTATTGTTAAGAGAGACTTTGACAATCTAGGTAGTTCACACACACACACACACACACACACACACACACACACACACACACACACACACACACACACACACACACACACAAATACTGAGAGGAATTGACAAGGTGGACAAAGACAGGATGTTCCAGAGATTGGACACAGTAACAAGGGGACACAGTTGGAAGCTGAAGACACAGATGAATCACAGGGATGTTAGGAAGTATTTCTTCAGCCACAGAGTAGTCAGTAAGTGGAATAGTTTGGGAAGCGATGTAGTGGAGGCAGGATCCATACATAGCTTTAAGCAGAGGTACGATAAAGCTCATGGTTCAGGGAGAGTGACTTAGTAGCGATCAGTGAAGAGGCGGGGCCAGGAGCTCGGACTCGACCCCTGCAACCTCAACTAGGTGAGTACAACTAGGTGAGTACAAAGGCTGTTCCAGAGACTGGACACAGAAACAAGGGGTCACAATTGGAGGTTGAAGACTCAGATGAGTCAAAGGGATGTTAGGAAGTATTTCTTCAGCCACAGAGTAGTCAGTAAGTGGAATAGTCTAGAAAGCGACGTAGTGGAGGCAGGAACCATACATAGTTTTAAGACGAGGTATGATAAGGCTCATGGAGCAGGGAGAGAGAGAGAGGACCTAGTAGCAGTGAAGAGGCTGGGCCAGGAGCTATGAATCGACCCCTGCAACCACAATTAGGTGAGTACAAATAGGTGAGTACACACAGAGTTGAAGAGGCTGGGCCAGGAGCTATGAATCGACCCCTGCAACCTCAACTAGGTGAGTACAACTAGGTGAGTACAGCAGTACAAGGTCAGCATGACTGATACACGTGTTGTACAGGTGTTTACAGAATCTTGAAAGTGTTTCCTGGTGTGATTACACCTGCACGATCCCCAACACAGTTCCTACGTTTTATTTTTAACGTTTTAGGCTGTTTTCTCCTCTGTCTGTTTTTTTTTTAAGAGATCTGTGATTGGAATTCCTCTGAGAGGGGAAAGTGAGTGAGTTGAGTGAGAGTCTGTGGTCTGTACTCTGTGTGAGTCTGTGGTCTGTACTTTGTTGTCTGTGGTCTGTACTTTGTGTGTCTGTGGTCTGTACTCTGTGTCTGTGGTCTGTACTCTGTGTGTCTGTGGTCTGTAATTTGTTGTCTGTGGTCTGTACTCTGTGTGAGTCTGTGGTCTGTACTCTGTGTGAGTCTGTGGTCTGTACTTTGTGTGAGTCTGTGGTCTGTACTCTGTGTTAATGTACTCTATCTGTGTGAGTCTGAGTGCAAAGTATATTTTCACACACACACACACACACACACACACACACACACACACACACACACACACACACACACACACACACACACACACACACACACACACACACACACACACACACATACACACACACACACACACACACACTCAGACGAGTCACAGGGACGTTAGGAAGTATTTCTTCAGTCATAGAGTTGTCAGCAAGTGGAATAGCCTAGCAAGTGAAGTAGTGGAGGCAGGAACCATACATAGTTTTAAGAAGAGGTATGACAAAGCTCAGGAAGCAGAGAGAGAGAGGATCCAGTAGCGATCAGTGAAGAGGCGGGGCCAGGAGCTGAGTCTCGACCCCTGCAACCACAATTAGGTGAGTACAATTAGGTGAGTACACACACACACACACACACACACACACACACACACACACAAAGGTTGTGCAAGGCAACACAGTGTTACCTGTGTTTCTGTACCCGTGTGTTGCTTCCAGTGAACTGGCTAAGGAGTTTGTCCTGTACTCTTGTTATGTGTTGCAGGAAGTAACGACCCTAAGTTGCTGCAAGAAATCGAGCATTAGCATGGATGGTCTTGCAGACGCTTCCAGCAGACCAGCTCCTTGCAGAGATTGCAAGCAGTCCCATTGGGACAGTGGGACAGTGGGACAAGTGGGAAAAGTGTCTCCTACACTGCACAACAATGTCCTCACGTAAGGACTCAATGTGGATCACATGTCCTCTCCTGTGTGTCTTTCCCATGTACTCCAGTGTACTCCCGAGTACCGCCCCCAACACACCATCACCACCACTAAAATTAAGAGATGATGGAGCAGTTCCCTTCAACATTGGAAATAAGTGGCAGTGAGTGAGGAAGTCAGTGGGTTCTAAGGCCTTTTCTCCATCTCCCTACTAGGCACAGTGCCATAAAGTGCCACGCTAACAGAGAAACAGTGCCACGCTAACAGGGAGACAGTGCCACGTTAACAGGGAAACAGTGCCACGCAAACAGGGAAACAATACCACGTTAACAGGGAAACAGTGCCACGCTAACAGGGAAACAGTGCCACGCTAACAGGGAGACAGTGCCACGTTAACAGGGAAAGAGTGCCACGCTAACAGGGAAACAATACCACGTTAACAGGGAAACAGTGCCACGCTAACAGGGAAACGATGCCACGATAACTTGGAAACTGTGCTGTTGGTCTTCGGGAACTTACGTTTCAGTTGACAGCTACAGCAATCCAGTCAGGTCAAACACCGGGCTACTGAAAGTGCCAGCTATGTTCCACAGGGTTGTATTAGAGTGATTATGGCTAGGGTTACCACTCGCCCTGAAAACCTATATTCGATATTTTGAGGTCTGTCACCTGGAAAGTCGTGGGTGGGTCTTACCTGGGTCTGGACAGTCACCCTGGTGTCCGTGTCTTACCTGGGTCTGGACAGTCACCCTGGTGTCAGTGTCTTACCTGGGTCTGGACAGTCACCCTGGTGTCAGTGTCTTACCTGGGTCTGGACAGTCACTCTGGTGTCAGAGTCTTACCTGGGTCTGGACAGTCACTCTGGTGTCAGAGTCTTACCTGGGACTGGACAGTCACTCTGGTGTCAGAGTCTTACCTGGGTCTGGACAGTCACTCTGGTGTCAGAGTCTTACCTGGGTCTGGACAGTCACCCTGGTGTCAGTGTCTTACCTGGGTCTGGACAGTCACTCTGGTGTCAGTGTCTTACCTGGGTCTGGACAGTCACCCTGGTGTCCGTGTCTTACCTGGGTCTGGACAGTCACCCTGGTGTCCGTGTCTTACCTGGGTCTGGACAGTCACCCTGGTGTCAGTGTCTTACCTGGGTCTGGCAGTCACCTGGTGCCCGTGTCTTCCCGGGGTTTTCTGGACGTCACCCGGTGTCCGGTCTTCCCTGGGTTGGCGTTCCCCTGGTGTCAGTGCTTCCCTGGGTCTGGATGACCCGGGTGTCAGTGTTTACCGGGTTGGACAGTCACCCTGGTGTCAGTGTTTACCTGGGTCTGGCGTTCCCTGGTGTCGGTTTTTTCCTGGGTTGGACAGTCCCCCGGTGTCCGTGTCTTCCCTGGGTCTGGACAGTCCCCTGGGTCAGTGTTTTACCTGGGTCTGGACAGTACCTGGTTTTCCGTGTCTTACCTGGGGTTGGACATTTCCCCCTGGTGTCGTGTTTACCGGGTCTGGACAGCCCCCTGGTGTCCGGTTTACTGGGTCTGGACGTCCCCTGGTGCCCGTTTTCTTACCGGGGGCTGGACAGTTACCTGGTGTCGTGTTTCCTGGGTTGGACAGTCCCCTGGTGCCCGTGTTTTCCGGGTTGGACAGTTCCTGGTGCCTTTGTTTCCCTGGGTCGGACAGTCCCCTGGGGTCGAGTTTTTCCTGGGTCTGGAGAGTCCCCTGGTGTCAGTGTCTTACCTGGGGTCTGGACTCCCCTGGTGTCGTGTCTTACCTGGGTCTGGACAGTCCCCCCTGGGTCAGGTCTTCCCGGGGTTGAACAGTCACTTGGTGTCAGTGTTTCTGGGTTGGACTCCCCCTGGTGTCGTGTCTTACCTGGGTTGGACAGTCCCCCTGGTGTCGGGTTTTTAGGGGTCTGGACAGTCACCCGGGCCCCTCAGTGTTTCCCGGGTCGGGGACGTAACCTGGTGTCGTGTCTTCCCTGGGTTGGACAGTCACTCTGGTGTCAGTGTTTTACCTGGGTCTGGACAGTCACCCTGGTGTCTAAAAGTCTTCCCTGGGTTGGACAGTCACCCTGGTGTAAATGTTTTCCCCGGGTTGGCGTCCCCCTGGTGTCAGGTTTTCCCCTGGGTTGGACAGTCACCCTGGCGTCAGTGTCTTTTCCCGGGTTTTGGGACAGCACTCAGATGTCAGGTCTTACCTGGGTCTGGCAGTCCCCCTGGTCAGGTCTTCCCGGGTTGGCAGTCCCCCGGGGGTTGTATTTTACCTGGGTCTGGACGTCACCTGGTGTCAGTGTCTTCCCTGGGTCTGGACAGCCCCCCTGGCGTCGTTTTTTCCTGGGTCTTGGACACCCCTTTGGTGCCCCGGTTTTTCCCTGGGTTGGAATCCCCCTGGCGTCAGTGGTCTTACCGGGGTTGGGGACAGTATTTGGTGTCAGAGTCTTACCTGGGATGGAAGTCACTTGGTGTCAGAGTCTTTACTGGGATTGGACAGGGGACTCTGGGTCGAGTTTTACCGGGACTGGACAGTCATTGGTGTCAGGTCTTACCTGGGACTGGACAGCTTCTGGTGTAGAGTCTTACCTGGGCTGGACGTACTCTGGTGTCAGTGTTTCCCGGGGGCTGGACAGTCACCCTGGTGTCAAAAGGTCTTACCTGGGTCTGGACAGTCATTCTGGTGTAGAGTTTACTGGGACTGGACAGTCATTTTGGTGTCAGAGTCTTCCCGGGGGTTTTGGACAGTGACTCTGGTGTCAGAGTTTTCCCTGGGACGGGGACAGTCATTTGGGTGTCGGGTTTACCTGGGAGGGGGACAGTCACTCTGGGTCAGGTCTTACCGGGTTGGACAGTACCCGGGTGTCCGTGTCTTCCCTGGGTCTGGACGTCACCTGGTGTCCGTGTCTTACCGGGGTTTGGGGACAGTCCCCCGGGTTTTGTCAGTGTCTCCCGGGTCTGGACAGTCACCCTGGTGTCCGTGTCTTCCCGGGGGTCTGGCGGGTCATCCGGGTCCTTTTTGTCTTACGGGGGGGGGACAGTTCCCCTGGTGTCAGTGTCTTCCCGGGGGATGGACAGTCACCCTGGTGTCAGGGTTTCCCTGGGTCTGGAAGCACCCTGGGTTTCGGGTGTTTACCTGGGTCGGGGACAGTTCCCCGGGTTTGTGGGTTTTGTTTTACGGGGTCTGGACATCCCCCTGGTGCCCTGTCTTCCTGGGCTGGACAGTCCCCCTGGTGTCTTTTGTCTTCCCGGGGTTGGGACAGTCCCCGGGTTTTGTCGTGTCTTACTGGGTTGGCATTTTCCCTGGTGTCGTGTTTTTCCTGGGTCTGGACAGTCCCCCTGGTGTCCGTGTCTTACTGGGTTGGCGTACCCTGGTGCCCGGTTTTCCTGGGTTGGACGTCCCCCTGGTGTCCGTGTTTACCTGGGTCTGGGACCCCCCTGGTGTCCGTGTTTTACCGGGTCGGGACAGTTCCCCTGGTGCCCTTTTGTCTTCCCGGGTCTGGACGCACCCTTTGTGTCAGAGCCCTTACCTGGGTTGGAGAGTCCCCCTGGTGTCAGTGTCTTCCCGGGTTGGCAGTCCCCTGGTGTCAGTGTCTTCCCGGGGTTTGGGACAGTCCCCCTGGTGTCGTGTCTTCTGGGTTGAACAGTCACTCTGGTGTCAGTGTTTTACTGGGTCGGGACAGCACCCTGGTGCAGTGTCTTACCTGGGTCGGACAGTCCCCCTGGTTCAGAGTCTTACCTGGGTCTGGACAGTCCCCCCTGGCGTCAGTGTTTTAAACTGGGCGGGACAGTCACCCTGGTGTAGTGTCTTACCTGGGTTGGACAGTCACTCTGGTGTCAGTGTTTCCCGGGTTGGACGTCACCCTGGTGCAGAGTTTACCTGGGTTGGACATCCCCCTGGTGTCGGTCTTCGGGGTTGGGGGCAGTCACCTGGTGCAGGTCTTACCTGGGTCGGACAGTCCCCCTGGCGTCGTGTCTTCCCGGGGTTTGGGACAGTCACTTGATGTCAGTGTCTTACCTGGGTCGGGCAGCCCCCTGTGTCAGAGTCTTACCGGGTCTGGACAGTCACCCGGGTTTGTCAGTATTTACCTGGGTCGGGACAGTCCCCCTGGTGTCAGTGTTACCTGGGTCTGGACAGTCCCCCTGGCGTCAGTTTTTTACCTGGGTCTGGACCCACTCGGGTTGTAAGTGTTTACGGGGGTTTTGGACAGTTACCCTGGCGTCAGTGTTTTACCGGGTTTGGGGACGTCTTTGGTGTCAGAGTCTTACCTGGGATGGACAGTCACTTGGTGTCAGGTCTTACCTGGGTTTTGGGAAGTGATCTGGTGTCAGGTCTTACCGGGGCTGGACGTCACTTTGGTGAAGGTCTTACCTGGGACTGGACAGTTTCGGGTGTCAGAGTTTACCGGGGGACTGGACAGTCACCTGGTGTCGTGTCTTACGGGGGTCTGGAAGTCCCCCTGGTGTCAGGTCTTACCGGGGTTGGCAGTCATTCTGGTGTCGGTCTTCCCTGGGATGGACAGCACTCGGGTTTGTCGATCTTCCTGGGATTGGCATGTTGGTGTCAGAGTCTTCCCTGGGACTGGACGTCACTTGGTGTCAGAGTCTTCCCTGGGATGGAAAAGTCACTTGGTGTCGAGTCTTCCCTGGGTCTGGACAGTCATTTGGGTCAGAGTTTACCTGGGTGGACAGTCACTCTGGTGTCAGGTTTCCCGGGACGGGGACAGTCACTCGGGTGTCAGAGTCTTACCTGGGACTGGACAGTACTTGGTGTCAGAGTTTTTCCCGGGGGACTGGACAGTCCTCTGGTGTCAGAGTTTTACCTGGGACTGGACAGTCACTCTGGTGTCAGAGTCTTACCTGGGACTGGACAGTCACTCTGGTGTCAGAGTCTTACCTGGGACTGGACAGTCACTCTGGTGTCAGAGTCTTACCTGGGGAGGGGACGTCTCTGGTGTCAGAGCTTCCCTGGGTTGGACGTCCCCCTGGTGTCAGATCTTCCCTGGGTTGGACGGGCACTTGGTGTCGGTCTTCCCTGGGACTGGACGTCATTTGGGTGTCAGAGTCTTACCTGGGTTGTACAGTCCTTTGGTGTCGAGTTTCCTGGGAGGACGTCACTCTGGTGTCAGAGTCTTCCCTGGGGTCTGGACAGTCACTTGGTGTCAGGTTTACCTGGGACGGACAGTCACTTGGTGTCGAGTTTACCTGGGTTGGAAAGTCACTCGGTGTCGAGTTTTACTGGGATGGAAATTTCACTCTGGTGTAGAGTCTTCCTGGGTCTGGACAGTCACTTGGTTCAGAGTCTTCCCTGGGATGGACAGTCACTCTGGTGTAAGTCTTCCTGGGTTGGACGTCATTTTGGTGTAGAGTCTTACCTGGGATGGAAGTCCCTCTGTGTCAGAGCTTCCTGGGACTGGACAGTCACTTGGTGTCAGGTCTTACCGGGTCTGGACAGTATTGGTGTAGGTCTTACCTGGGATGGACAGTCACTCTGGTGTCGAGTCTTACCTGGGTCTGGACAGTCCTTGGGTGTAGAGTCTTACCGGGTGGACATCACTCTGTGTCGAGTCTTACCTGGGACTGGACGCACTCGGTGTCAGGTCTTCGGGTCTGGCCACCCCTCTGGTGTCAGAGTCTTACCTGGGACTGGACAGTCACTCTGGTGTCAGAGTCTTACCTGGGTCTGGACAGTCACTCTGGTGTCAGAGTCTTACTGGGGATAAACAGCACTTGGTGTCAGAGTTTACCTGGGTCTGGACAGTCACTCGGTGTCAGGTTTCCCTGGGCGGACAGTCATTTGGTGTCAGAGTCTTCCGGGGCTGGACTATTTGGTGTCGAGTCTTACCTGGGACGGACATCCTCTCGTGTCGAGTCTTACCTGGGACTGGACAGTCATTGGTGTCGATTTCCTGGGTTGGACAGTCACTTGGGTCAGGTCTTACCTGGGACGGACAGATCTGGTGTCAGATCTTCCTGGGTCGGACGGGTCCTCTGGGTCGAGTCTTACCTGGGTCTGGACAGTCACTTGGTGTCGATTTTTACCTGGGTCTGGACGTCACTTGGGTCGAGTCTTCCTGGGTCTGGACAGCCCCTCTGGTTCAGAGTCTTACCTGGGTTGGACAGCACTTGGTGTCAGAGTCTTCCTGGGTCTGGACAGTCACTCGGTGTCAGAGTCTTCCCTGGGTGGGGACAGTACTCGGGTGTAGGTCTTACGGGGGACTGGACAGTACTCTCGTTGTCAGAGTCTTACGGGGTGGACAGTCATCTGGTGTCAGAGTTTTTCCCTGGGTCTGGACAGTCATCTGGTGTAGAGTTTACCTGGGACGGGACAGTCACTTGGTGTCAGAGTCTTACCGGGTCGGGACAATCGTACCTATATGGCATACCTGTCTTGATGCTGGTATCAATGTTATGATGCTTTTTGATGGCTGATTGTACCACCCATGACGTGGTATAAGGCTTGATTAAAGACATGACTTTGGGAGTTGATTCTTCATCATTTTGGGCCCAAAAAGTTTAATCACCTGCTTGACCATCATGTCCACAACTTCAGTTGTGGGAAAAATATCCGTGGATAATTTCCATAGTGTGGGAAACATAGCGTACCTCGCCTACCGAATAACACAAAATACCTCTCGTTTTTTCCTTGTACATGAGAAGTTATGTATTATCTCTTCCCCAGTTCTTCGAAGGACGTTGAAAACAACTTAACTTTTGTGATAAAACACAATACAGCCACCCAAAGTTCTGGGTCAAGCGGCATGGCTTCGTTAGTGATACTCATTTACTTTTATATCGTAATAGTCGTTTTTTTTCGTGATGTAACCCGACTTGAGGAGCCCCAACACCTTTTTTTAGTGGAATATAAACCCATTGCAGTTTAATGTGATCCTTTTTGACAACGTTTCCCCCCACAGTGGGTTTTTTCAAGTCACACACAGATCTACCCGGGTGGGGGTAGGGTATTTTTTCAGGTTCAGAATGTTGGGTCGGTGAAGATGCTCATTGATGTCTACCGGGTGGAGTTTAGGGGTCTTGGGTAGTTTGGGGGGGGTACATTTATTTCCACCTTTTACAATTGGTTTTCCGGGACATAAGTTAAGCGTAGGTGTCAGCTCTGGGAACTGATGAATAAAGGTGTGGATTCCTTGATTCCAAGTTGCAGGGTTTTCAGTATAATGTATGCTTATTATAATGCGAGTTACATTTTTGATGAGTTTTTACTGGTCTTTGGAAACAAACCTTCCTCAGACAAAAAATTGTAATTATTAGTTGGATTCTCCGCAAAAAGGACAAAATGCTGTGCACCCGCAAACATAATGTTTCGTTTTCTCTGTTTTTTTTTTCTGCATTAATTTTAAAAGAAACTAATTTTGCTAAGATAATAGAAGTTTCTGGTATGGTTTAAAATGAGCTTAGTGTTGCAAGAGAAAGTCTTATTCATCTCTGCTAAAAGAGAAAAAAAGAGGATGTGACCCCCTTAGTTACAGCTGTATGCCGTGTGGGAAAGTAGAGAGAGGGGGCTTGCCCCCCCTTTAGAGGGGTTGCCACCCCCCGTTTGGGAAAATTTTTCCCCAAGAGCCATGCTACCCGAGAGCCCAAAAAGTGCCACTTAACAGGAGCCAAACGTGCCCATTAACGGGAACCCAAACAGTTTCCCATTTAAAAGGGAGCCAAACGTGCCCCAAAAAACAGGGGAAACCAACAGTGCCCATTAACAGGGAGCTAAAGTGCCACATTAAAAAGGGAACCAAAAAAGTGCCCCATTAAAGGGAACCAAACAGTGCCCCATTAAAGGGAACAAAAAAGTGCCACATTAACGGGAGCCCCAAAAAGTGCCCCATTAACGGGAGCCAAAAAGTGCCACATTAAAAATCTTTCCGGCTGAGGCAAGGGAAAAGGGAGGGAAAAGGGCAAGAAGGAAAGGAGGGGGGAAGGAGGCAGTGAGACAGGGAGATGCAGGTGAAGCAGGAAGGGGACAGGGAGAGGAGGAAGGGAGACGGGAGAGGGGAAGGGAGGCAGCGAGAGGTAGGAAGGGGGCAGGGAGGGAGGCGGGAGGGAGGCAGGAAGTTAGACAGGGAGAAATATGAAGGTACATGTGGGAAACAAGGAGAGGAAGGGGAGATGTAAAATGGAGTAAGCAGAGAGAGAGGAAGGGAAGGGGGGGGAAGTGGGAGGGAGGGGGGGGGAGGGAGGGAGGGAGGGTGGGAGGGAGAATAGAATAAAACAAATGGATAAATTGGAAGGAGAATTGTAAAAGGTGAGGGAGATGATGGAGGCAGTGTGGGTGAGGGAGATGTGGAGGCAGTGTGGAGTGGGGGGTATGGAGGAGTGTGGAGGAGGGAGTGTGGAGGCAGTTTTGGGGTGGGGGTGATGGAGGAGTGTGGGGTGAGGGGAGGGAAAGATGGAAGCAGTGTGGGGTGAGGGGAGTGGGAGGCAGTGTGGAGTGAGGGGAAAGAGGGAGGCAGTGTGGGGTGAGGGGATGATGGAGGCAGTGTGGGTGAGGGAGATGATGGAGGCAGTGTGGAGTGAGGGAGATGATGGAGGCAGTGTGGAGTGAGGGAGATGATGGAGGCAGTGTGGAGTGAGGGAGATGATGGAGGCAGTGTGGATGAGGGAGAGATGGGGCGTGTGGAGTGGGGAGATGATGGAGGCATGTGGAGGAGGGGATGATGGAGGCAGTGTGGAGTGAGGGAAAAGATGGAGGCGTGTGGAGTGAGGGGGATGTGGAGGCGTGTGGAGTGAGGGAGTGATGGAGCAGTGTGGAGTGGGGAGATGATGGGGGCAGTGTGGAGGAGGGGATGAGGGGCGTGTGGAGTGAGGGAGATGATGGAGGCATGTGGAGTGAGGGAGTGATGGAGGCAGTGTGGAGTGAGGGAGTTTATGGGGGCATTGTGGGTGGGGAGTGATGGAGGCAGTGTGGAGTGAGGGGTGATGGAGGGAGGTGGAGTGGGGGATGATGGGGCAGTGTGGTTGAGGGAGATGATGGAGGGGTGTGGAGTGAGGGAGATGATGGAGGCAGTGGGAGTGGGGAGATGATGGAGGGGTGTGGAGTGAGGGGGTTGGAGGCAGTGTGGAGTGAGGGAGATGATGGGCAGTGTGGGTGAGGGAGTGATGGAGGGAGTGGGGTGAGGGGATGATGGAGGGGGTGTGGAGTGAGGGAGATGATGGAGGCAGTGTGGAGTGAGGGAGATGATGGAGGCAGTGTGGAGTGAGGGAGATGATGGAGGCAGTGTGGAGTGAGGGAGATGATGGGGCAGTGTTGGGGGGGGGGGAAAAACACCACACCCCCACACCAAAAACCACACACACACACACACACACACACCACACACACACACACACACCACACCTGGGATTTTAACCCCGGAGGGTTAACCAGCCAGGATAAACCAAGAAAGTCAGTGGGTCATCACGGTTTATCTTATTACCATTGTGATCCTTCAATCTTGTCCCCCAGGATGCCACCCACACCAGTCTACTACTTACCTACTTAATTGCTTGGGAACAGTGACAGCAGAAGAAAGTGCTAGCACCCAGGTACCTATTTCTTGTAGGTGAAAAGTGACAGAGGGAAAAAGGGCTAACCCCAGGTACCTATTACTTGCTAGGTGAACAGTGACGGGTGTAAGAAAAAGACACCCCAAAAGTTTCACCCCGGGTGGGTATCGAATCATTGTCACTCTGTGGGCCAGGCGTTGCCAACCAGACCCCGGGGCCCTGAAAAAAACGTTTTTCCCTTTTGAGTGACATGTTAACTTAGTTAAATTCCCTTTAAATTTTATTAATTTTAAAAAATTGTTTTTATAAAACCCGATTAACAAAATAGAATGATTTTAATATGGAATTTTGTTCGGGTTATACAAATTAGATTTAATCATAAAGAATAGAATTTGGAGGTATACACCCGTTAATTCACGGGGATATACACCTGCCCGTGTATATACACTGAGAGATTAACCTTTTTTGTGTATATACACCCTTTTTATTGTAAATGAGATTTATATTTTCCTCTTGTGTTATGTATATACACTGGGGAGGTATACCCTCTCATAGTATTACATTGGTATTTAAATCCTTTTGTGTTTATGTTATGCACTGGAGGTATAATTTTCTTGTATACACACTGGTTTATAACCTCTTGTGTTTCTGTATATACACTGAGAAAAATTTTCTCTCATTGTATATCACTGAGATTTTATAACCCCTCTGTGTATTATGCATATAAATGAGAAATATTACTCCTATCAGTGTTTACATTGAGAGGGGGATACACATTCTGTGTATTAACACAAAAAATATACCCCTTATTGTACCCAAAATTTTTAGGGGGCCCCCAGGAGCCCCTAACAACAGATTAAAACCCCCCCCACTACCCCTCAAAAAATGATAAATTCTCCCCAGATTCTAACCCGGGTTAGAAAAAATTTTATAGAATTTTTTTAGAGTTTTTTCCCAGGCCCCTATAGACGAATTGCTTTAAGAAACGTTGCCAAAAAACGAAACGTTCTATGAAGGTGAGGAAAAGGAATACATTTGGTCCTTTAGAGATTTTTCGACTGTTGTGTTTGGGAACGAATGTGAGGGGGTAGAGAGAATAGGGAAGAATAGGGGGGAAGGGGGGGGTGAGGGGGAGGGGGAAGGGGGAAAAGGAGGTAGGAAGAGGCGAGGGGGAGAGAAGATGGGGAAAGGAGGGGGAAAAAGAGGGGAGGGGGAGAAGAGGGGGGAAAGGGGGAAGGAAAAAGGGAGAGAGGGAAAAGAAGAGGGGAAAGGAGGTAGAAGAGGCAGAGAGGGGGAGAAAAGGGGAAAAGGGGTAGGAAGAGGCAGAGGGGGAGAGAAAAAGGGTATTGGGGAAAGGGAGGAGGTGGAGGGGTGAAATTTGGGGGGTACATAGGATAAAAAAGGGAAGCGAAGAGGAACGTGGGTTAAAAGAAGGAAAAGAAAAGAGAAAAGGGAAAAATTTGGGAACATAATAATAATAACCTCCCCCCCTCCCCTATCCCCCCCAGAGAGGGGGGGAAGTAATGGGGTTCAAATAAGTGGCAGGGTTTTTTTAGCTAAAAATTTTCCCCTTGTTTATGTCCCCTTTTATACCTCCACTGGTGAAAACCCGGTGAAAATGGTGACAACACTGGTGACAGTTGTGACCTGGAGATATACAGAGAACTTTACTACTCTAAAATGTACAATAAAACACCTCAAATTTCTGGGAACGGTTGATATCCTTTAGCTTGTACTCCCTGGAACACAGGGGAGAAGATATATATGTTTATTCCCGGGAAAAAAACCCGCGGATAGTCCCAAATCTGCACATGAAAAACACTCCCTGGAAAGCAAAAGATTGAATTTTCCCCCCCCCCCCCTAGCAATATTTAAGACCAGGATAAGGTTTACTACCCGGAGTTTACCTGGAAACTGAGGACACGATGGCCCTAGGGGTGTTTGGAGGCATTTTTGTAGCCTTAGGTAGTTGAAAAATGGGGGTTTGGAGAGGCAAAATAGCGGGGGAGGCAGATCAATACAGGCTTCAGGGTGGGTATGAAGTCGGGGGGTGTTATTATTGTGGGTTTTTGGAGTCGGGTCCAGGAGCGAGGCTCAACACCCTTTAAGCATAAATTAGGTGTACAACCACCACCACACCACACACACACCACCTCACACACACACACACACACACACACACACACACAAAACACACACACACACACACACACAACACACACACACACACACACACACAATCCACACAACACACACACACACACAAACACACACACACACACCACACTCACACACACACAACACACACCACACACACACACACACACACCACACAAACACACAACACACACACACACACACACACACACACACATCTACATAAACCCATTAATAACAGTACACAATACAAAATCTGTACATTACAGAAACTCACTAAATCCAACTTCACAGCTCGTGAACGCATTACTCTCAGCCGTCTATAACGCAGGATGTGTTTACGTCTGGAGACGCAACATCTACGTCTCTCAGCAAGGCTCTCAGACACTAATATTTGTGACTATATTTAAGTTCTTCCTTATACTCCCCTTCTAAACTTATATCTTACTTCTCAGTGAATAAATATTTATTTATTCTTATCTTCTTGTTCTTTCCTATGTGTACTTTCAATTTCCTTCTTTGGGATGCCCTCCCAGACGCCTCCGGTAACCATGGCAACCTCTCACGGGTTCCCACTAGCACCGCGTCATCAGCAAAAATCAACTCTTATCGTTACCCACTTTGAGTTATTTCTGTGTTTGTGTTTTGGTCTCTTAGACCTTCATCTACTACTACAACTACTAGTGCTACTACTACTACTACTACTACCATTATTCCTACTACTACTACTACTACTACCAATGCTACTTCCACTACTGCTTATGCTATTATATATATATATGTGGTGCCGAATAGGCAGAACTTGCGATCTTGGCTTAAATAGCAACGTTCATCTTGCCATATAGGACAAGTGAAAATTTGTGTATGCAATAATTTCGCCAAAATCATTCTGAACATAACGAGAAAAATATATTTCACTGTGTTTGTTTAGTATTAAATTATTGTAAACAAATCTAAAATATATTTAGTTGGGTTTGACTAAAATAAATTGTTCTTGTTATAATAAGGTTAGGTAAGTTTTCTAAGTTCCTTTTGGTGCAGAATTATATAAATTTTTTACATTAACATTAATGAAAAAAAATATCTTTAAACGTATAAGAGAAAATTTTAGAAATGACTTAATTTTAAATGAGTTCTTGCTAATTGACCAGTTTTACCTATTCGGCACGACATATATATCTATATATTATATATATTATATATATATATATATTTATATTTATATATATATATATATATATATATATATCTATATATTATAAACATTATCTCTCAGTCCACAGCAGGATTCGAACCTACTCACTCTGTTGCAAATTGCCAAGCATTTCAAAATCTCTTCCGCCGTTCACAGAATTTCCTGAATAAGCTATAACAGACCTGGTGCCTCGGAGTGCCGAGCATTAGTGTCATCTGGGCACTCAGAGTTATCTGGGATCTGGCTGAGTGGAGAAGGTACTACGTACTTTGATGCGAAATAATTGAATATAACGTCGCCTGTTTGCGAAATTAGCCAACAATATAGGTATCAGAAGAGGATTGGATAAAGGAATGGATAGAGTAGATAGAATATAAGTAGAGAGAGAGAGAGAGAGAGGAGAGAGAGAGAGAGAGAGAGTTAGAGAGAGTGTGGGGGGGTTGTATCCCTCTTGGATAATGC
>NC_069486.1:12384786-12407527 GCF_026875155.1 Cherax quadricarinatus | reverse complement strand
GCGGCGGGGTTGCTGCTGGCAGACTTGTGGAGGTGGCAGGCGGCTGTGTGCTGCTTGGCAGACTTGTGGAGGTGGCAGGCGGCTTGTTGCTGCTGGCAGACTTGTGGAGGTGGCAGGCGGCTGTGTTGCTGCTGGCAGACTTGTGGAGGTGGCAGGCGGCTGTGTTGCTGCTGGCAGACTTGTGGAGGTGGCAGGCGGCTGTGTTGCTGCTGGCAGACTTGGTGGAGGTGGCAGGCGGCTGTGTTGCTGCTGGCAGACTTGTGGAGGTGGCAGGCGGCTGTGCTGCTGCTGGCAGACTTGTGGAGGTGGCAGGCGGCTGTGTTGCTGCTGGCCAGACTTGTGGAGGTGGCAGGCGGCTGTGTTGCTGCTGGCAGGACTTGTGGAGGTGGCAGGCGCCTGTGCTGCTGCTGGCAGACTTGTGGTGAGTGGCAGGCGGCTGTGATGCTGGCTGGCAGACTTGTTGGAGGTGGCAGGCGGCTGTGCTGCTGCTGGCAACTGTGTGGCAGGATGGCAGGCGGCTGTGTTGCTGCTGGCAGACTTGTGGAGTGGCAGGCGGCTGTGTTGCTGCTGGCAGACTTGTGGAGGTGGCAGGCGGCTGTATTGCTGCTGGCAGCTTGTGGAGTGGCAGGCGGCTGCGCTGCTGCCGGTGTGGTGATGGTCATACTGCCTATCCATATCAACTTGGGCTGCCATCCACAGGATAAGGTTGAAGTGCTACTCCAGTCTCAAAATCTAAATCTAATCTGTGTCCGTATTCCATTATTCTCTCCCACCCTCGCAACTCCTCATCATCATCTCTCATCTCTATCATCTCATTCCTACATCTCTCTCTCTCTCCTCTCTCCTCTCACATCTCGTCCCCCTCACAACCCCCATACTCTCACTACCTCTCATCTCTCTCATCTCCTCTGTCTTATTTCTTTCTCCCTCCCTTCAATAAGCAGTCACCCCAATCAAGTATATCTATCCCCTCATCTCCCACACATCTCATCTCCTCGCCCCCAGCAACACCCCAAGCATCCCTGACATCCTCATCTCCTCTCACTGGCATTCTCCTCACCCCCAGCAACACCCTCAGCAACACCCCCAGCATCCCTAACATCCTCATTTCCTCTCACTGGCATTCTCCCCACCCCCAGCAACACCCCAGCAACACCCCAGCAACATCCCAATATCCCTGGACATCCTCATCTCCTCTCACTGACCTTCTCCTCACCCCGCAACAACCCCAGCAATCCCTGACATCCTCATTTCATCTCACTGGCATTCTCCTCACCCCAGCAACACCCCAGCGTCCCTGACATCCTCATCTCCTCTCACTGGCATTCTCCTCACCCCAGCAACACCCCAGCAACACCCCAGCATCCCTGACATCCTCATCTCCCCCCACTGGCACTTTCCACACCAGCAACACTCCAATCATCCTCCCCTCCACACACAGGCACTCTCCCCACCCCCAGCAACACCGCCAGCATCCTCCCCTCCTCTCACTGGCACTCTCCTCACCCCAGCAACACCCCAGCATCCCTGACATCCTCATCTCCTCTCTCTGGCATTCTCCTCACCCCAGCAACACCCCAGCATCCCTGATATCCTCATCTCCTCTCACTGTCGTTCTCCTCACCCAAGCAACACCCCAGCATCCCTGACATCCTCATCTCCTCTCACTGGCATTCTCCTCACCCAAGCAACACCCCAGCATCCCTGACATCCTCATCTCCTCTCACTGGCATTCTCCTCACCCCAGCAACATCCCAGCATCCCTGACATCCTCATCTCTCCTCACTGGCACTTTCCCCACACCAGCAACACTCCAATCATCCTCCCCTCCACACACAGGCACTCTCCCCACCCCCAGCAACACCGCCAGCATCCTCCCCTCCTCTCACTGGCACTCTCCTCACCCCAGCAACACCCCCAGCATCCCTAACATCCTCCACTCACTGTCACTCTTCCCACACCAGCAATACCCCTACCTTCCTCCCCTCCACACGCAGGCACTCTCCCCACCCCAGTGGCACCACTGGGGAGAACGTCATCCTTCACTATCTACATAGGAAGCAGCGGGCTCCTGGTAATGATGAAAGATAGCCCTCCTGATGCATATTTCCTTTGAAATCACAGTGACAGCCTGAAGTATGCCTTGTTAGGCAGGTGGAGCTGTGAGAGGCAGGGGAAGGAAGGGTAGCAGGCAAGGAGAGGGAGGAGAGAAGGCAGGGAGAGGGAGGAGAGAAGGCAGGGAGAGGGAGGAGAGAAGGCAGGGGAGGGAGGTGAGAAGGCAGGGAGAGGGAGGTGAGAAGGCAGGAAGGGAGGTGAGAAGGCAGGGAGAGGGAGGAGAGAAGGCAGGGAGAGGAGGAGAGAAGGCAGGGAGAGGGAGGAGAGAAGGCAGGAGAGGGAGGAGAGAAGGCAGGGAGAGGGAGGAGAGAAGGCAGGGAGGGGAGGAGAGAAGGCAGGAGAGGGAGGAGAGAAGGCAGGGAGAGGAGGATAGCAGGCAGGGAGAGGGAAAAGCAGCAGGGAAAGAGGAGAGGAGGCAGGGAGAGAGAGGGAATCAGGCAGAGAGAGGGAGGGTAGAGGCAGGGAAAGGACCATAACATTGACTGAATCATAACATGGTACAATTTCGTGTTATGGTACAATTTAGTGTTGTGGTACAATTCAGTGTTATGGTACAATTTAGTGTTGTGGGTACAATTTAGTGTTGTTGTACAATTCAGTGTTATGGCACAAGTCAATGTTGTGGTACAAGCCAGCGTTATGGTATAAGCCAGTGCTATGATACAAGCCAGTGTTATGGTACAAGCCAGTGTTATGGTACAGTCAGTGTTATGGTACAAGCCAGTGTTATGGTACAAGCCAGTGTTATGGTTACAAGCCAGTGTTATGGTACAAGCCAGTGTTATGGTACAAGTCAGTGTTATGGTACAAGCCAGTGTTATGGTACAAGCCAGTGTTATGGTACAAGCCAGCGTTATGGTACAAACCAGTGTTATGGTACAAGCCAGTGTTATGATACAAGCCAGTGTTATGGTACAAGCCAGTGTTATGGTACAAGCCAGTGTTATGGTACAAGCCAGTGTTATGGTACAAGTCAGTGTTTAGGTTACAAGCCAGTGTTATGGTACAAGCCAGTGTTATGGTACAAGCCAGTGTTGTGGTACAAGCCAGTGTTATGGTACAAGCCAGTGTTATGGTACAAGCCAGTGTTATGGTAACAAGCCAGTGTTATGGTACAAGCCAGTGTTATGGTACAAGCCAGTGTTGTGGTACAAGCCAGTGTTATGGTACAAGCCAGTGTTATGGTACAAGCCAGTGTTTGTGGTACAAGCCAGTGTTTTGGTACAAGCCAGTGTTTATGGTACAAGCCAGTGTTATGGTACAAGCCAGTGTTATGGTACAAGCCAGTGTTATGGTACAAGCCAGTGTTATGGTACAAGCCAGTGTTATGGTACAAGCCAGTGTTATGGTACAAGCCATGTTATGTACAAGCCAGTGTTATGGTACAAGCCAGTGTTATGGCACAAGCCAGTGTTATGGTACAAAGCCAGTGTTATGGTACAAGCCAGTGTTATGGTACAAGTCAGTGTTATGGTACAAGCCAGTGTTATGGTACAAGCCAGTGTTATGGTACAAGTCAGTGTTATGGTACAACCCCAGTGTTATGGTACAAGCCAGTGTTATGTACAAGCCAGTGTTATGGTACAAGCCAGTGTTATGGTACAAGCCAGTGTTATGGTACAAGCCAGTGTTATGGTACAAGCCAGTGTTATGGTACAAGCCAGTGTTATAGTACAACCCAGTGTTTATGGTACAAGCCAGTGTTATGGTACAAGCCAGTGTTATGGTACAAGCCAGTGTTATGGTACAAGCCAGTGTTATGGTACAAGCCAGTGTTATGGTACAAGCCAGTGTTATAGTACAAGCCAGTGTTATGGTACAAGCCAGTGTTATGGTACAAGCCAGTGTTATGGTACAAGCCAGTGTTATGGTACAAGCCAGTGTTATGGTACAAGCCAGTGTTATGGTACAAGCCAGTGTTATGGTACAAGCCAGTGTTATGGTACAAGCCAGTGTTTATGGTACAAGCCAGTGTTATGGTACAAGCCAGTGTTATAGTACAAGCCAGTGTTATGGTACAAGCCATGTTATGGTACATAGAGTCATCACCAAAAGACTAAGTATCAAACACATTCTTCGAGAGTATCACCAAGTATAAATCCCTATGACATCTTCCCGTCGTGAGTAAAGTCTTCCGAATAAGGGATGCTGATGAAGTCATAGACATGAGGAAATACTGCATGTAGGCCGTAGGCTGCAGGCTGCAGGCTCCTACATATAGACTGCAACACAATATTTGACACGAATTGTGTCAGATATTATTTGGCGTGCTAAAGGGTCATCTTGGAAATAAAGACAAGTTACAGTGTTATTATTATTGTTAATTTGAGATTCCATCTCGCTTGATCTCGACCTGACTATCTATTATGGATAGATAATAGAATATCCGTTGTTTATATGCAATGGATATTCCGTAAGGAGCTCTCAGCTTATTTTGTATAAACTACTGGAGAACTATAAACTAGCCACTACCATCCACAGGGTGGATATGAGGTACACAATAAACTAGCCACTACCATCCACAGGATGGATATGAGGTACACAAA
Organism: Cherax quadricarinatus; assembly: GCF_026875155.1. NCBI lineage: Eukaryota > Metazoa > Arthropoda > Malacostraca > Decapoda > Parastacidae > Cherax > Cherax quadricarinatus. The sequence continues at coordinate 12,402,866 of NC_069486.1, read as the reverse complement.
AAAACTAGCCATTACCATCCACAGGTGGATATGAGGTACACAATAAACTAGCCGCTACCATCCACAGGGTGGAATGAGGTACACAGTAAAACTAGCCACTACCATCCACAGGGGGGATATGAGGTACACAATAAACTAGCCACTACCATCCACAGGATGGATATGAGGTACACAATAAACTAGCCACTACCATCCACAGGGTGTATGAGGTACACAATAAAGTAGCCACTACCATCCACAGGATGTATGAGGTACACAATAAACTAGCCACTACCATCCACAGGATGTATGAGGTACACAATAAACTAGCCACTACCATCCACAGGATGGATATGAGGTACACAATAAACTAGCCACTACCATCCACAGGATGGATATGAGGTACACAATGAACTAGCCACTACCATCCACAGGGTGGATATGAGGTACACAATAAACTAGCCACTACCATCCACAGGATGGCTATGAGGTACACAATAAACTAGCCACTACCATCCACAGGGTGGATATGAGGTACACAATAAACTAGCCACTTACCATCCACAGGATGGATATGAGGTACACAATAAAACTAGCCACTACCCATCCACAGGATGGATATGAGGTACACAATAAACTAGCCACTACCATCCACAGGATGGATATGAGGTACACAATAAACTAGCCACTACCATCCACAGGGTGGATATGAGGTACACAATAAACTAGCCACTACCATCCACAGGATGGATATGAGGTACACAATAAACTAGCCACTACCATCCACAGGATGGCTATGAGGTACACAATAAACTAGCCACTACCATCCACAGGGTGGATATGAGGTACACAATAAACTAGCCACTACCATCCACAGGATGGCTATGAGGTACACAATAAACTAGCCACTACCATCCACAGGATGGATATGAGGTACACTATAAACTAGCCACTACCATCCACAGGGTGGATATGAGGTACACAATAAACTAGTTGAATAAGACACATGTACAACACCTGTGTGTCTTTATTGATGAATAAGACATTACATCTAACATATGTGGAATATCTATAAGGGTGATAATGAGTGCCACGACTAGTGCCATAAGTGCCACCACAACTGGCATCACAAGCGCCATTCTGAACGCCACCATAAGTGCCAACATGAGTGTCAATAGAGGTGCCAGCACCTGGGGGCGTGTGTCCCCCACAAACAATAGGTCAGAAACAACTTAGACGAGAGACACAATAGGTTTTGACACCTGCGGCCGCAGGCAGCCAATCAGAGCAGCCCTTATCGCCACTCTCGGCCAATCATTAACATAATCAATCGCCAGGCTCCGCCCCTCCAGAGGATCGCGAGTATATAAAGGGGAACGCAAGAGAAAACGGGCTCAGTTACTTTATGTTCATTGATGGTTGAGGTTCTCCTGTGTGTCTGAACCACTGATGCCCGTGTGAATGGAGAGGTTCACCTCGCTCTAAGGAACTACAGCCGTTCTAACTATCCGGTCTCGGATACTAGCAGGCTCCTTCTGCTGGTGCTATTTCTACTACTACTAGCGCCTACCTGCTGGAACTTAGTCTAATCTTAGAAGGTAAATATTTGTGGCAGCTATTTAGGTTGTGATTGAGGACGGAGGTTCGAGCCTTCTCTACGTGTTATTTGTGACCACAAGTGTTTAACGCTTACAGTAAGAAATTTATTATTAAAAAGAAAATGCAGATTTATTGTCTGATAGCTAATGAAAAAATATTTATTATTATTATTATTATTATTATTATTATTATTATATTATTATTATTATTATTATTATTATTATTATTATTATTATTATTATTATGATACCAAAAGTTGTAGACGTGTGTGTGTGTGTGTGTGTGTGTGTGTGTTGTGTGTGTGTGTGTGGTGTGTTGTGTGTGTGTGTGTGTGTGTGTGTGTGTGTGTGTAGCAGGTTATATACCTTGTGGCAGCTGGTTGAAGAGTCTTGGTCCGCGCATGTTGACATAATGTTCTCTTATTGTGCCAAGGTTGCCCCTGATAATCACTGGGTTTATTTTACTCTCCTTCCATACCTGTCACTGCAGTGTTGTTATAGCAGTGTGTAGAGCTATATCTGTCACTGCATGTTGTTATAGCAGTGTGTAGAGCTATATCTGTAACTGCAGTGTTGTTATGGCTGCACTTTCCAGGTATATATTATCAAGCACCTCTATCTCATTCGCTCCAGAGAGTACTATTTAGGACACTGAGGCGTTCCCAGTAACGTAAATGCTTCATTGGCTCTATGTGGGCCGTAAATAAACTCTACATCTGCAAAAGCTCTGCTCTATTTCTCCTACTTCCAACGAAGCTGTGAGCACACAGTAATATTCTAGACATGGAAGGAGAAAATGACTGAGAAAGAGCCACACCACTGTTGAGAAAGTTCTCGTTATCCACTCTATCATTCTCGTGGCCTTGGCTGCATCTGCCTTTCTCTTCCCAGACAAAAGAGCCTCTGGCATTATTTAGAGGTCTTTTGTTTACCTTGGTCTCTAGGTGAGTGTAAGATTTTTTTCTGATTTCTAACCCAGGAAGGTTAGCCACCCAGGATGACCCAGGGGGAGGGTTAGCCAGCCAGGATGACCCAGGGGGAGGGTTAGTCACCCAGGATGACCCAGGGGGAGGGTTAGCCAGCCAGGATGACCCAGGGGGGGTTAGCCAGCCAGGATGACCAAGGGGGAGGGTTAGCCAGCCAGGATGACCCAGGGGGAGGGTTAGCCACCCAGGATGACCCAGGGGGAGGGTTAGCCACCCAGGATGACCCAGGGGGAGGGTTAGCCAGCCAGGATGACCCAGGGGGAGGGTTAGCCACCCAGGATGACCCAGGGGGAGGGTTAGCCACCAGGATGACCCAGGGGGAGGGTTAGCCACCCAGGATGACCCAGGGGGAGGGTCAGCCACCCAGGATGACCCAGGGGGAGGGTCAGCCACCCAGGATGACCCAGGGGGAGGGTTAGCCACCCAGGATGACCCAGGGAGAGGGTTAGCCAGCCAGGATGACCCAGGGGGAGGGTTAGCCAGCCAGGATGACCCAGGGGGAGGGTTAGCCAGCCAGGATGACCCAGGGGGAGGGTTAGCCACCCAGGATGAACCAGGGGGAGGTTAGCCACCCAGGATGACCCAGGGGGAGGGTTAGCCACCCAGGATGACCCAGGGGGAGGGTTAGCCACCCAGGATGACCCAGGGGGAGGGTTAGCCAGCCAGGATGACCCAGGGGAGGGGTTAGCCAGCCAGGATGACCCACGTAAGTAAGTTTATTCAGGTACACACAGTTACACAGATCATCATACATAACAACACATGGGTAGACAACCTGGGGTAACATAAATAAGTCAGACTCACTGACTTATTTACATTGTGGTTCTTTTACCTTAATATTATAATATAAAGGTTATAATATTTTCCTATTATTTTATAATGAAGATAACATCTTATTATTAAACTAAAAAGACCATCTACTACACGAGGGTCATTAAGACTGTCTACTACACGAGGGTCATTAAGACTGTCTACTACACGAGGGTCATTAAGACTATCTACTACACGAGGGTCATTAAGACTGTCTACTACACGAGGGTCATTATGACTATCTACTACACGAGGGTCATTAAGACCATCTACTACACGAGGGTCATTAAGACTATCTACTACACGAGGGTCATTAAGACTATCTACTACACGAGGGTCATTAAGACTATCTACTACACGAGGGTCACTAAGACTATCTACTACACGAGGGTTATTAAGACTGTCTACTACACGAGGGTCATTATGACTATCTACTACACGAGGGTCATTAAGACTATCTACTACACGAGGGTCATTAAGACTATCTACTACACGAGGGTCATTAAGACTATCTACTACACGAGGGTCATTAAGACTATCTACTACACGAGGGTCATTAAGACTATCTACTACACGAGGGTCATTAAGACTATCTACTACACGAGGGTCATTAAGACTATCTACATACTACGAGGTCATTAAGACTATCTACTACACGAGGGTCATTAAGACTATCTACTACACGAGGGTCATTAAGACTATCTACTACACGAGGGTCATTAAGACTATCTACTACACGAGGGTCATTAAGACTATCTATCTACACGAGGGTCATTAAGACTATCTACTACACGAGGGTCATTAAGACTATCTACTACACAAGGGTCATTAAGACTATCTACTACACGAGGGTCATTAAGACTATCTACTACACGAGGGTCATTAAGACTATCTACTACACGAGGGTCATTAAGACTATCTACTACACGAGGGTCATTAAGACTGTCTACTACACGAGGGTCATTAAGACTGTCTACTACACGAGGGTCATTATGACTATCTACTACACGAGGGTCATTAAGACTATCTACTACACGAGGGTCATTAAGACTATCTACTACACGAGGGTCATTAAGACTGTCTACTACACGGGGTCATTAAGACTATCTACTACACGAGGGTCATTAAGACTATCTACTACACGAGGGTCATTAAGACTATCTACTACACCGAGGGTCATTAAGACTGTCTACTACACGAGGGTCATTAAGACTGTCTACTACACGAGGGTCATTAAGACTATCTACTACACGAGGGTCATTAAGACTATCTACTACACGAGGGTCATTAAGACTATCTACTACACGAGGGTCATTAAGACTATCTACTACACGAGGGTCATTAAGACTATCTATCTACTACACGAGGGTCATTAAGACTATCTACTACACGAGGGTCATTAAGACTATCTACTACACGAGGGTCATTAAGACTATCTACTACACGAGGGTCATTAAGACTATCTACTACACGAGGGTCATTAAGAGTATCTACTACACGAGGGTCATTAAGACTATCTACTACACGAGGGTCATTATGACTATCTACTACACGAGGGTCATTAAGACTATCTACTACACGAGGGTCATTAAGACTATCTACTACACGAGGGTCATTAAGACTATCTACTTACACGAGGGTCATTAAGACTATCTACTACACGAGGGTCATTAAGACTATCTACTAAACACGAGGGTCATTAAGACTATCTACTACACGAGGGTCATTAAGACTATCTACTACACGAGGGTCATTAAGACTATCTACTACACGAGGGTCATTAAGACTATCTACTACACGAGGGTCATTAAGACTATCTACTACACGAGGGTCATTAAGACTATCTACTACACGAGGGTCATTAAGACTATCTACAATACGAGGGTCATTAAGACTATCTACTACACGAGGGTCATTAAGACTATCTACTACACGAGGGTCATTAAGACTATCTACTACACGAGGGTCATTAAGACTATCTACTACACGAGGGTCATTAAGACTATCTACTACACGAGGGTCATTAAGACTATCTACTACACGAGGGTCATTAAGACTATCTACAACACGAGGGTCATTAAGACTATCTACTACACGAGGGTCATTAAGACTGTCTACTACACGAGGGTCATTAAGACTATCTACTACACGTAGGGTCATTAAGACTACAACACGAGGGTCATTAAGACTATCTACTACACGAGGGTCATTAAGACTATCTACTACACGAGGGTCATTAAGACTATCTACAACACGAGGGTCATTAAGACTATCTACTACACGAGGGTCATTAAGACTATCTACTACACGAGGGTCATTAAGACTATCTACTACACGAGGGTCATTAAGACTGTCTACTACACGAGGGTCATTAAGACTATCTACTACCAGAGGGTCATTAAGACTATCTACTACACGAGGGTCATTAAGACTATCTACTACACGAGGGTCATTAAGACTATCTACTACACGAGGGTCATTAAGACTATCTACAATACGAGGGTCATTAAGACTATCTACTACATGAGGGTCATTAAGACTATCTACTACACGAGGGTCATTAAGACTATCTACTACACGAGGGTCACTAAGACTATCTACTACACGAGGGTCACTAAGACTATCTACTACACGAGGGTCATTAAGACTATCTACAACACGAGGGTCATTAAGACTATCTACTACACGAGGGTCATTAAGACTATCTACTACACGAGGGTCATTAAGACTATCTACTACACGAGGGTCATTAAGACTATCTACTACACGAGGGTCATTAAGACTATCTACAATACGAGGGTCATTAAGACTATCTACTACATGAGGGTCATTAAGACTATCTACTACACGAGGGTCATTAAGACTATCTACTACACGAGGGTCATTAAGACTATCTACTACACGAGGGTCATTAAGACTATCTACAATACGAGGGTCATTAAGACTATCTACTACACGAGGGTCATTAAAACTATCTACAATACGAGGGTCATTAAGACTATCTACTACATGAGGGTCATTAAGACTATCTACTACACGAGGGTCATTAAGACTATCTACTACACGAGGGTCACTAAGACTATCTACAATACGAGGGTCATTAAGACTATCTACTACACGAGGGTCATTAAGACTATCTACTACACGAGGGTCATTAAGACTATCTACTACCACGAGGGTCATTAAGACATATCTACTACACGAGGGTCATTAAGACTATCTACTACACGAGGGTCATTAAGACTATCTACAATACGAGGGTCATTAAGACTATCTACTACACGAGGGTCATTACGACTATCTACAATACGAGGGTCGTTACTAGGAATAAGGTAAAATTTACACGTATGTTAGCTAAAAAATAGAAAATCATTCCCCTCCCTTTCTGTAGCTACATTCATCAGACACCTTTTGGCTGTCTTCTTGAACTGGTTCAAGCTATGACTGGCTTTGACATGTGCGGGCAGTCTGTTCCAGTCCTTTATTGCTGTACAATAAAAGGTGTTTGAAGCCTGGCCACTGACTGTGGGTACTACAAAGTTGTGCTTGAAGCCTGGCCACTGACTGTGGGTACTACAAAGTTGTGCTTGAAGCCTGGCCACTGACTGTGGGTACTACAATGTTGTGTTTGACGCCTGGCCACTGACTGTGGGTACTTCAATGTTGTGTTTGACGCCTGGCCACTGACTGTGGGTACTACAAAGTTGTGTTTGACGCCGGGCCACTGACTGTGGGTACTACAAAGTTGTGTTTGAAGCCTGGCCACTGACTGTGGGTACTACAAAGTTGTGTTTGAAGCCTGGCCACTGACTGTGGGTACTACAAAGTTGTGTTTGAAGCCTGGCCACTGACTGTGGGTACTACAAAGTTGTGCTTGAAACCTGGCCACTGACTGTGGGTACTACAAAGTTGTGTTTGAAGCCTGGCCACTGACTGTGGGTACTACAAGGTTGTGTTTGAAGCTTGGCCACTGACTGTGGCTACTACAAAGTTGTGCTTGAAGCCTGGCCACTGACTGTGGGTACTACAAAGTTGTGTTTGACGCCTGGCCACTGACTGTGGGTACTACAAAGTTGTGTTTGACGCCTGGCCACTGACTGTGGGTACTACAAAGTTGTGTTTGACGCCTGGCCACTGACTGTGGGTACTACAAAGTTGTGTTTGAAGCCTGGCCACTGACTGTGGGTACTACAAGTTTGTGTTGAAGCCTGGCCACTGACTGTGGGTACTACAAGTTGTGTTTGAAGCCTGGCCACTGACTGTGGGTACTACAAAGTTGTGCTTGAAGCCTGGCCACTGACTGTGGGTACTCACAAAGTTGTGTTTGAAGCCTGGCCACTGACTGTGGGTACTACAAAGTTGTGTTTGAAGCTTGGCCACTGACTGTGGGTACTACAAAGTTGTGCTTGAAGCCTGGCCACTGACTGTGGGTACTACAAAGTTGTGCTTGAAGCCTGGCCACTGACTGTGGGTACTACAAAGTTGTGTTTGAAGCCTGGCCACTGACTGTCGGTACTACAAAGTTGTGCTTGAAGCTGGCTACTGACTGTGGGTACTACAAAGTTGTGCTTGAAGCCTGGCCACTGACTGTGGGTACTACAAAGTTGTGCTTGAAGCCTGGCCACTGACTGTAGCTACTACAAAGTTGTGCTTGAAGCCTGGCCACTGACTGTGGGTACTACAAAGTTGTGCTTGAAGCCTGGCCACTGACTGTGGGTACTACAAAGTTGTGCTTGAAGCCTGGCCATTGACTGTAGCTACTACAAAGTTGTGTTTGAAGCCTGACCAATGACTGTGGGTACTACAAAGTTGTGCTTGAAGCCTGGCCACTGACTGTGGGTACTACAAAGTTGTGCTTGAAGCCTGGCCACTGACTGTGGGTACTACAAAGTTGTGTTTGAAGCCTGGCTACTGACTGTGGCTACTACAAAGTTGTGCTTGAAGCCTGGCCACTGACTGTGGCTACTACAAAGTTGTGCTTGAAGCCTGGCCACTGACTGTGGGTACTACAAAGTTGTGCTTGAAGCCTGGCCACTGACTGTGGGTACTACAAAGTTGTGCTTGAAGCCTGGCCACTGACTCTGGGTACTACAAAGTTGTGCTCTCTCCCCGTGGTACTATGATTGCTTTGGTTCTCGACCTTGACAAAATTGACAGCTAGATAATTCTGGACACTGTGATTAATTTTATAAACATGATTTAGCTTCAGTTGTTTTACTCTGTCTTCAACATTCAGCATATCCAACTGCTGTAATTCATCCTGGCCTACATGTTCTCTTGGTCCCAGCCCCAGGATGAATCTTACGATTTTGTTCTGGGTGATTTGCAGTCTATCTTTCAGTTTTTTTTGTCAAGGCAGAGTACCATTAAGAGCAAGCTTAATCCATATGGCATTGTATAAGGGCTAGACATAGGGACCTGCGAGCCTCAGTAGGTAGACACTGTGCCTCAGTAGGTAGACACTGTGCCTCAGTAGGTAGACACTGTTCCTCGGTAAGTAGACACTGTGCCTCAGTAGGTAGACGCTGTGCCTCGGTAGGTAGACGCTGTGCCTCGGTAGGTAGACACTGTGCCTCAGTAGGTAGACGCTGTGCCTCAGTAGGTAGACGCTGTGCCTCGGTAGGTAGACACTGTGCCTCGGTAGGTACACACTGTGCCTTGGTAGGTAGACACTGTGCCTTAGTAGGTAGGCACTGTGCATCGGTAGGTAGACACTGTGCCTCGGTAGGTAGACACTGTGCCTCAGTAGGTAGGCACTGTGCCTCAGTAGGTAGATACTGTGACTCGGTAGGTAGACACTGTACCTCAGTAGGTAGACACTGTGCCTCGGTAGGTAGACACTGTGCCTCGGTAGGTAGATACTGTACCTCAGTAGGTAGACACTGTGCCTCGGTAGGTAGACACTGTGCCTCGGTAGGTAGATACTGTACCTCAGTAGGTAGACACTGTGCCTCGGTAGGTAGACACTGTGCCTCAGTAGGTAGACACTGTGCCTCAGTAGGTAGACACTGTGCTTGTCTATACAGGAACTTCAGTCTGGCATTCGCTTTCTTTACAACACTGTTCCCTATCAATTCTCCTGACATGCATGGGTCAAAGGTGATTCCCAGGGGAGGGTTAGCCACCCAGGATTACCCAGGGGGAGGGATAGCCACCCAGGATGACCCAGGAGGAGGGTTAGACACCCAGGATGACCCAGGGAGAGGGTTAGCCACCCAGCATGACCCAGGGGGAGGGTTAGCCACCCAGGATTACCCAGGGGAAGGGATAGCCACCCAGGATGACCCAGGAGGAGGGTTAGACACCCAGGATGACCCAGGGAGAGGGTTAGCCACCCAGCATGACCCAGGGGGAGGGTTAGCCACCCAGGATGACCCAAGGGGAGGGTCAGCCACCCAGGATGACCCAGGGGGAGGGTTAGCCACCCAGAATGACCCAGGGGGAGGGTTAGCCACCAAGGATGACCCAGGGGGAGGGTTAGCCACCCAGGATGACCCAGGGGGGAGGGTTAGCCACCCAGAATGACCCAGGGACAGGGTTAGCATCAGAGCGTCACTGAGGACTGTCAACTTTCCACTGTGGTCCATAGAATCGATATTGTCCCATTTCAGCATGATTTTATTTCCCACTGCCCACTGGAAGACTCTGTTGATATCTATCAGTAATGATAGATTTTGATATCATCCGTAAAGAATGATAGGAAGCTGTGGTTGATGTCCCGAATGTTCTGTGTCAGCAGCTAGAGAAACAAGCAGGGAGACAGGAGAGTGCCCTGGAGTACTGCATGTATATAGAGTCGATTTTAGGAGGTGTACAGGTGACATGTAGCCTTAATGATCCTCGTGTAGTAGATAGTCTTGAAACCCCATTAACCAACCAACCAATTAACCTTATTTAATGGGCCACTCTAAATCTGTGTTATTTTTATTGTTATAATAATAATAATAATAATAATAATAATAATAATAATAATAATAATAATAATTATTATTATTATTATTATTATTATTATTATTATTATTATTATTATTATTGCTGTTAGTATTACTGTTGTAGAGTTACTGTTGTAGTGTTACTGTTGTAGTGTTACTGTTGTAGAGTTACTGTTGTAGCGTTACTGTTGTAGTGTTACTGTTGTAGTGTTACTGTTGTAGTGTTACTGTTGTAGTGTTACTGTTGTAGAGTTACTGTTGTAGCGTTACTGTTGCAGTGTTACTGTTGTAGTGTTACTGTTGCAGTGTTACTGTTGTAGTGTTACTGTTGTAGTGTTACTGTTGCAGTGTTACTGTTGTAGTATTACTGTTGTAGAGTTACTGTTGTAGTGTTACTGTTGTAGTGTTACTGTTGTAGAGTTACTGTTGTAGCGTTACTGTTGCAGTGTTACTGTTGTAGTGTTACTGTTGCAGTGTTACTGTTGTAGTGTTACTGTTGCAGTGTTACTTTTGTAGTGTTACTGTTGTAGTGTTACTGTTGTAGTGTTACTGTTGTAGTGTTACTGTTGTAGTGTTACTGTTGTAGTGTTACTGTTGCAGTGTTACTGTTGTAGTGTTACTGTTGTAGTGTTGCTGTTGTAGTGTTACTGTTGTAGTGTTACTGTTGTAGTGTTACTGTTGTAGTGTTACTGTTGTAGTGTTACTGTTGTAGTGTTACTGTTGTAGTGTTACTGTTGCAGTGTTTACTTTTGTAGTGTTACTGTTGTAGTGTGTACTGTTGTAGTGTTACTGTTGTAGTGTTTACTGTTGTAGTGTTACTGTTGTAGTGTTACTGTTGCAGTGTTACTGTTGCAGTATTACTGTTGTAGTGTTACTGTTGTAGTGTTACTGTTGTAGTGTTACTGTTGTAGTGTTACTGTTGTAGTGTTACTGTTGCAGTGTTACTGTTGTAGTGTTACTGTTGCAGTGTTACTGTTGTAGTGTTACTGTTGTAGTGTTACTGTTGTAGTGTTACTGTTGTAGTGTTACTGTTGCAGTGTTACTGTTGTAGTGCTACTGTTTAGTGTTACTGTTGCAGTGTTTACTGTTGTAGTGCTACTGTTGTAGTGTTACTGTTGTAGTGTTACTGTTGCAGTGTTACTGTTGTAGTGTTACTGTTGTAGTGTTACTGTTGCAGTGTTACTGTTGCAGTGTTACTGTTGTAGTGCTACTGTTGTAGTGTTACTGTTGCAGTGTTACTGTTGTAGTGTTACTGTTGTAGTGTTACTGTTGCAGTGTTACTGTTGTAGTGCTACTGTTGTAGTGTTACTGTTGCAGTGTTACTGTTGTAGTGCTACTGTTGTAGTGTTACTGTTGTAGTGTTACTGTTGCAGTGTTACTGTTGTAGTGCTACTGTTGTAGTGTTACTGTTGCAGTGTTACTGTTGTAGTGTTACTGTTGCAGTGTTGCTGTTTTAGTGTTACTGTTGTAGTGTTACTGTTGCAGTGTTGCTGTTGCAGTGTTACTGTTGTAGTGTTACTGTTGTAGTGTTACTGTTGTAGTGTTACTGTTGCAGTGTTACTGTTGCAGTGTTACTGTTGTAGTGTTACTGTTGCAGTGTTGCTGTTTTAGTGTTACTGTTGCAGTGTTACTGTTGCAGTGTTACTGCTAGTGTTACTGTTGTAGTGTTACTGTTTGCGTTCCTGTTGCAGTGTTACTGTTAGTGTTACTGTTGCAGTGTTACTGTTAGTGTTACTGTTGCAGTGTTACTGTTAGTGTTACTGTTGTAGTGTTACTGTTTGCGTTCCTGTTGCAGTGTTACTGTTAGTGTTACTAGTGTAGTGTTACTGTTAGTGTTACTAGTGTAGTGTTACTGTTAGAGTTGCTGTTGCAGTGTTACTGTTAGTGTTACTGTTGCAGTGTTACTGTTAGTGTTACTGTTGCAGTGTTACTGTTGTTGTGTTACTGTTAGTGTTACTGTGAGTGTTACTGTTGTAGTGTTACTGTTGTTGTGTTACTGTTGCAGTGTTGCTGTTGCAGTGTTACTGTTAGTGTTACTGTTGCAGTGTTACTGTTAGTGTTACTGTTGCAGTGTAACTGTTGTAGTGTTACTGTTAGTGTTACTGTTGCAATGTTACTGTTAGTGTTACTGTTGCAGTGTTACTGTTACTGTTATTGTTGTAGTGTTACTGTTGCAATGTTACTGTTAGTGCTACTGTTGCAGTGTTACGGTTAGTGTTACTGTTGCAGTGTTACTGTTGCAGGGTTACTGTTGCAGTGTTACTATTACTGTTATTGTTGTAGTGTTACTGCTGTGGTGTTACTTTTAGTGTTACTGTTGCAGAGTTACTGTTAGTGTTACTGTTGTTGTGTTACTGTTAGTGTTACTGTTGCAGCGTTAATGTTGCAGTGCTACTGTTAGTGTTACTGTTGTAGTGTTACTGTTGCAGAGTTACTGTTAGTGTTACTGCTTTTATTACTGTTGCAGTGTTACTGTTAGTGTTACTGTTGCAGTGTTACTGTTGTAGTGTTACTTTTGCAGTGTTACTGTTGTTGTGTTACTGTTAGTGTTACTGTTGCAGCGTTAATGTTGCAGTGCTACTGTTAGTGTTACTGTTGTGGTGTTACTGTTGCAGAGTTACTGTTAGTGTTACTGCTGGTATTACTGTTGCATTGTTACTGTTAGTGTTACTGTTGCAGTGTTACTGTTGTAGTGTTACTGTTGCAGTGTTACTGTTGTTGTGTTACTGTTAGTGTTACTGTTGCAGTGTTACTGTTGTTGTGTTACTGTTAGTGTTACTGTTAGTGCTACTGTTGCAGTGTTACTGTTGTAGTGTTACTATTAGTGTTACTGTTGCAGTGTTACTGTTGTGTTACTGTTGCAGTGTTACTCTTGTAGTGTTACTGTTAGTATTTCTGTTGCAGTGTTACTGTTGTAATGTTACTGTTAGTGTTACTGTTGCAGTGTTACTGTTAGTATTTCTGTTGCAGTGTTACTGTTAGTGTTACTGTTGTAGTGTTACTGTTATTGTTGCTGTTGCAGTGTTACTGTTAGTAGTTCTGTTGCAGCGTTACTGTTAGTGTTACTGTTGTAATGTTACTGTTAGTGTTACTGTTGCAGTGTTACTGTTAGTATTTCTGTTGCAGCGTTACTGTTAGTGTTATTGTTGTCATGTTACTGTTGTAATGTTACTGTTGCTGTTGCAGTGTTACTCTTAGTACTTCTGTTGCAGCGTTACTGTTAATACTCACCTATTTGTGGTTGCAGGGGTCGAGTCTTAGCTCCTTTTGCCGTGTTACTGTTGCATTGTTACTGTTGCTGTTGCAGTGTTACTCTTAGTATTACTGTTGCAGTGTTACTGTTAGTGTTACTGTTGTAGTGTTACTTTTAGTGCTACTGTTGCGGTGTTACTGTTAATTTTACTATTGTAGTGTTACTGTTAGTGTTACTGTTGAAATGTTACTGTTAGTGTTACTGTTTGCAATGTTAACTGTTAGTATTACTGTTGAACTGTTGCTGCTAGTGTTACTGCTGCAATGTTGCTGTTAGTGTTACTGTTGCAGTGTTACTGTTAGTGTTACTGTTGCAGTGTTAATGTTAGTGTTACTGTTGCAGTGTTACTGTTAGTGTTACTGTGCAGTGTTACTGTTAGTGTTTACTGTTGCAGTGTTAATGTTAGTGTTACTGTGTAGTGTTACTGTTAGTGTTACTGTTGCTGTGTTACTGTCAGTGTTGCTGTTGCAATGTTACTGTTAGTGTTACTGTTGCAGTGTTACTGTTAGTGTTACTGTTGCAGTGTTACGGTTAGTGTTACTGTTGCAATGTTACTGTTAGTGTTACTGTTGCAGTGTTACTGTTAGTGTTACTGTTGCAGTGTTACTGTTAGTGTTACTGTTGCAATGTTACTGTTAGTGTTACTGTTGCAATGTTACTGTTAGTGTTACTGTTGCAGTGTTACTGTTAGTGTTACTGTTGCAATGTTACTATTGCAATGTTACTGTTAGTGTTACTGTTGCAGTGTTATGGTTACTGTTAGTGTTACTGTTGCAGTGTTACTGTTGCAGTGTTACTGTTAGTGTTACTGATGCAGTGTTACTGTTAGTGTTACCGCTAGTGTTGTGTTACTGATGCAGTGTTACTGTTAGTTTTAGTGTTACTGATACACTGTTAGTATTGCAGTGTTACTGATACACTGTTAGTGTTACAGTGTTACTGATACACTGTTAGTGTTACAGTGTTTCTGTAAGTGTTACAATGTTGCTATTAGTGTTACTGATGCAGTGTTACTGCTAATTTTAGTGTTTCTGATACACTGTTAGTGTTACGGTGTTATTGATACTCTCACCTAATTGTATTTGCACTCACCTGTAACACTGTTAGTGTTACACTGTTATTGTTAGTGTTACATTGTCACTGTTACTAATACAGTGTTATTGTGAGAGTGTTACTGATGCAGTGTTACTGTTACAGGCGTGATGATCATGGATGGGGTGCGTGGGGTGAGCGGGGGGTCCAGCCCCCATGTGCGTGGGGTGAGCGGGGGTCCAGCCCCCATACATCTCCCACGAAGCGAAGCTTCGATGTGGCCTTCCTAACAGTGCTCGTGACCACATCCTTGACCCCGAGGTGGCCACACCTGCTGCTAAAGTGAGCCGTATGGGCGGCCTGAAGGTCACATCGCCGCCAACGGCCACAGCATCACCGCCCCTGCCGCCCTCGCCGCCCAGAGAGGAGGTCACAACAGGCAGCGCCTTCACGAAGGTCACTCGATCTCAAGGTTCTTCGCCGCCTCACTTCAGCGCGGCGTCAGCTACTCTGGAAGCTCTTAGCTCCGCTTGGCCGCCAGTTTCCGCCTCTTTTAGCGCCGTTAGCTCGCTGTTGGGTAGCGGTAAGTCCCTGGCACCCCTGCTGGCAGCCCCTGGGTTGCTAAATCCTGGGTTGGCACCCTTCCTGCCCCACGCTACCCCAGATCGCCTCAACAACAACCTTGTTGAAGAATACTTGAAGTCTCACCACCAGCTTATCGATTCCAAACACAGCGATATGTCTGCCAGCGAAGCGCTATCCCGTCTGCGGTCAACTATGTGTCCGACAGACCCTTACAAACTGCCGTTTACGTCCCTAACGTACCCGCTATCTGCTCCGTCTGCCGCCGACGCTGCGAAACTCAGTGCCGCGTCGCCGTTCTTGTCGCAGCCGTCCGTGTCAGCGCTAATGCCTCCGTCGCTGACGTCCTTCGGCCAGACGACGCAGAACGTGTGCGCCAAGTGCAACATTTCTTTCCGCATGACGTCGGATCTAGTGTACCACATGCGTTCCCAGCACAAGAGAGAGGCCGATCCCTACAAGAAGCGTCGCAACGAGCGTCTGAAATGCAACATTTGCAACGAGAGTTTCAGGGAGAGGCATCACTTGACACGCCACATGAGTGCTCACCAGGATCGTGACGATGATACCCAGACCAAGTGAAGGACCCATACCCACTAGCCCAGCCACTCAGGGCTGCCCATACTAGTCAGCCACCGAGGCTGCCCATTCCAGCCACCCAGGGCTGCCCATAATTGCTAGTCCAGCCATCCAGGGCTGCCCATAATTAGTAGTCCGGCTACCCAGGGTCACTGGCCCCTAACATACACAAAGTGGGTTATTTCTCATACCTTCAACCCAAACGGCTATATTACACTAACAGTGATTAAGTGTGACAAGAGCTGTGACAGTGACACAAGAACAGTGATTGTGACAGGAGTAGTGATAGTGATACTGTTACAGTGATTGGCTGTAAAATGAGCAGTGATCATGTGATACAAGAACAGTGATTAGCTAATGTCAAACCGGTGATTATCTTACACATGGACAGTAATTAGTTGAATCTGATTAGCCAGCTAATGGAGTTTCAAGACTATCTACTACACGAGGGTCATTAAGGCTACATGTCACCTGTACACCACCAGTCAAGAATACTTTAATACCTAAAATACTGATTAATGTAAACTACCAGTGTATATACACTGAGATATACACCTCTCAGTGTATATACACTGAGATATACACCTTTCAGTGTATATACACTGAGATATACACCTTTCAGTGTATATACACTGAGATATACACCTCTCAGTGTATATACACTGAGATATACACCTCTCAGTGTATATACACTGAGATATACACCTCTCAGTGTATATACACTGAGATATACACCTTTCAGTGTAATACACTGAGATATACACCTTTCAGTGTATATACACTGAGATATACACCTCTCAGTGTATATACACTGAGATATACACCTTTCAGTGTATATACACTGAGATATACACCTCTCAGTATATATACATTGACTCATAAGGATCATTCACTTGCACTAAGAGATGGAACATACAAAGGCAGTGACTGAGCTAAAAATTAATTTACAAAAAAGACATAAGCAACAGAAAGCAAAGAAAACAGAAACTGCAAATACGTGTAAGTCCTAAGGACAATAACAGTGCTGGATCTGTTGTGCTGGGGACGTTGTTTTAAGATTGTCCTTGATTCTACGTACATGGCTCCGTCAACGTGTGGATTATATCTCCAGTAACACATCAAAATGATGCAGTTGATGTGCATAAAGCTGAACAATGTGGCAACTAACTTTAATATCAATTGCACGTGTATTATTTTTTCCAATGGGAAATTTAGTGCAGTTACCCCTCGACAGATTTAAAATTTCTGAGACGTCCTAAATTTTATGCAAATATTCACAGAAAATAATATTTAATTTCACAATACCACCGATTTTCTTACTCAATTTTATTTTGTACATATATTCGTAGTTTAAAATAACCAAATTTCTCTAACATAATAGCGAATTTGCATAAATTTAGGTAACTCAGATGGGCCAATTCTCACGGGTAACTTAAGGAATTACTAGACAAATTAACGCTATATACATCACTGTAAATGATTACGAAATATGTAAAGTACAGTGTAACCTGGTTAACGAGGCTCTGAAGTACACAGTACGATGTAATAATTTATGTACAGACTATTAGAAGTGATTTATCATTTAACAAGACATGAACCACATCCCGTTTTCTGTTTACACTAAAAAAAAGAATTTTTGTGGCAAACTATTTAGAAGTATATATATATATATATATATATATATATATATATATATATATATATATATATATATATATAATATATATATTATATATATATATATATATATATCTTAGTCACCCTTGTAAATAATATATGTAAATTATTATAATTATTATTGTTGTGGCTATTATTATTAATAATAATTTTTTTATTCTGTGTATATTAGCTAGATTTATATAAGTTATTATTGTTTTATATAATTATTATTCATATTGCATATTATTATTATTATTATTATTATTATTATTATTATTATTATTATTATTATTATTATTATTATTAATTGCATTTAGAGTAAAATATAAGTTAGTATTGAGACTAGTTCAGAGACTAGTTCAGAGACTAGTCGTACTGAGACTAGTTCAGAGACTAGTCGTACTGAGACTAGTTCAGAGACTAGTCGTACTAAGACTAGTTCAGAGACTAGTCGTACTGAGACTAGTTCAGAGACTAGTCGTACTGAGACTAGTTCAGAGACTAGTCGTACTGAGACTAGTTCAGAGACTAGTCGTACTGAGACTAGTTCAGAGACTAGTCGTACTAAGACTAGTTCAGAGACTAGTCGTACTGAGACTAGTTCAGAGACTAGTCGTACTACTATAGACTAGTTACAAGAGACTAGTTCAGAGACTAGTCGTACTGAGAC
>NC_069486.1:12330569-12384286 GCF_026875155.1 Cherax quadricarinatus | reverse complement strand
TATATACACCCTCTTTTTATACTGTATATACACTGAGAGGTATACACCTCTCATTGTATATACACTGAGATATATATACACCTCTCTGTGTATACTGTATATGCACTGAGAGGTATACACTTCTCATTGTATATACACTGAGATATATATACACCTCTCTGTGTATACTGTATATACACTGAGAAATATACATCTCTCATTGTATATACACTGAGATATATATACACCTCTCTGTGTATACTGCATATACACTGAGAAATATATACTCCTATCAGTGTATACATTGAGAGGTATACACCTCTCTGTGTATATACACACAAAGAATATACCCATATATTCGTACCAAATTTTGAGGGCCTCCAGGAGCCCATAACAACAGATTAAATCCCTCTCACTACCTCTCAAAAAACTGAATAAATTCTCCCTAGATTCTAACCTGTGGTTAGAAAATCTATATAGAATTTTATAGACGTTTTCCGAGGCCATATAGACGAATTTGTCTTGAAGAAACGTTGCCAGAAAGCGAAACGTTCTATAGAAGGTGAGGAATGGAATACATTTGGTCCTTTACGAGATTTTTACGACCTGTTGTGTTGGTAACGAATGTGAGGGATAGAGAGAATAGGGAAGAATAGGGGAGAAGGGGAGGTAGAGACGGGAGAGAAGAGGGGAATGGAGGTAGGAAGAGGCAGAGAGGGGAGAGAAGATGGGAATGGAGGTAGGAAGAGGCAGAGAGGGAAGAGAAGAGGGGAATGGAGGTAAGAAGAGGCAGAGAGGGGAGAGAAGAGGGGAATGGAGGTAGGAAGAGGCAGAGAGGGGAGAGAAGAGGTATTGGAGGAAGGAGGAGGTAGAGAGGGGTGAATTGGGACGTACATAGGATAAAGAAGGAAGCGAAGGAGGAACGTAGGATAAAAGAAGGAAGAGAAACGAGAAGAGAATAATGGTAACAATAATAATAATAACCTCCCCTCCTCCCCACTATCCTCTCCAGAGAGGGGAGAAGTAATGGGGTGACAAATAAGTGGGCAGGGTTTTATAGCTAAAATTGCTCCCTTGTTGATGATCCTCTTGTATACCTCCACTGGTGACAACACTGGTGACAACACTGGTGACAACACTGGTGACAGTTGTAGACCTGGAGAATATACAGAGAACTTTCACTACTCTAATATGTACAATAAAACACCTCAATTACTGGGAACGGTTGATATCCTTTAGCTTGTACTCCCTGGAACACAGGAGAGAAAGATATATCATGATTTATTCCTGGAAAATCCTAGACGGACTAGTCCCAAATCTGCACACTGAAATCACTCCCTAGGAAAGCAAAAGACTTGAATTTTCCCAATAGACAATATTTAAGACCAGGATCAAGGTGACATACCTGGAGTTTACCTGGAAGCTGAGGACACAGATGAGCCATAGGGATGTTAGGAGGTATTTCTGTAGCCTTAGGCTAGTTGAAAAGTGGGATGGTTTGGATGAGGCAGTAGCGGTGGAGGCAGACTCAATACACGGCTTCAGGAGTGGGTATGAAGTCAGGGATGTTGATTATTGTGGTGTAGGAGTCGGGTCCAGGAGCTGAGGCTCAACACCTTCAAGCATAAATTAGTGTGTACACACATACACGCACACACACACACACACACACACACACCTAGAAAGGAATGATCTCATCAACAGCAGCCAGCATGGTTTCAGGGACGGGGAAATCCTGTGTCACAAACCTACTGGAGTTCTATGACATGGTGACAGCAGTAAGACAAGAGAGAGAGGGGTGGGTGGATTGCATTTTCTTGGACTGCAGGAAGGCGTTTGACACAGTTCCACACAAGAGATTGGTGCAAAAACTGGAGGACCAAGCAGGATAACAGGAAGGCACTACAATGGATCAGGGAATACTTGTCAGGAAGACAGCAGCGAGTCATGGTACGTGGCGAGGTGTCAGAGTGGGCACCTGTGACCAGCGGGGTCCCGCAGGGGTCAGTCCTACGACCAGTGCGTGTTTCTGGTATTTGTGAACGACATGACGGAAGGAATAGACTCTGAGGTGTCCCTGTTTGCAGATGACGTGAAGTTGATGAGAAGAATACAATCGATCGAAGACCAGGCAGAACTACAAAGGGATCTAGACAGGCTGCAGACCTGGTCCAGCAATTGGCTCCTGGAGTTCAATCCCACCAAGTGCAAAGTCATGAAGATTGGGGAAGGGCAAAGAAGGCCGCAGACGGAGTACAGTCTAGGGGTCAGAGACTACAAACCTCACTCAAGGAAAAAGATCTTGGGTGAGTATAACACCAGGCACATCTCCTGAAGCGCACATCAACCAAATAACTGCTGCAGCATATGGGCGCCTAGCAAACCTCAGAACAGCATTCCGACATCTTAATAAGGAATCGTTCAGGACCCTGTACACCGTGTAAGTTAGGCTCATATTGGAGTATGCGGCACCAGTTTGGAACCCACACCTAGCCAAGCACGTAAAGAAACTAGAGAAAGTGCAAAGGTTTGCAACAAGACTAGTCCCAGAGCTAAGAGGTATGTCCTACGAGGAGAGGTTAAGGGAAATCAACCTGACGACACTGGAGGACAGGAGAGATAGGGGGGACATGATAACGACATACAAAATACTGAGAGGAATTGACAAGGTGGACAAAGACAGGATGTTCCAGAGATTGGACACAGTAACAAGGGACACAGTTGGAAGCTGAAGACACAGATGAATCACAGGGATGGTTAGGAAGTATTTCTTCAGCCACAGAGTAGTCAGTAAGTGGAACAGTTTGGGAAGCGATGTAGCGGAGGCAGGATCCATACATAGCTTTAAGCAGAGGTATGATAAAGCTCACGGCTCAGGGAGAGTAACCTAGTAGCGATCAGTGAAGAGGCGGGCCAGGAGCTCCGGACTCGACCCCCGCAACCTCAACTAGGTGAGTACAACTAGGTAGTACACACACACACACACACACACACACACACACACATCTACATAAACCCATCAATAACAGTACACACAATACAAAATCCGTACATTACAGAAACTCACTAAATCCAACTTCACAGCTCGTGAACGCATTACTCTCAGCCGTCTATAACGCAGGATGTGTTTACGTCTGGAGACGCAACATCTACGTCTCTCAGCAAGGCTCTCAGACACTAATATTTGTGACTATATTTAAGTTCTTCTTTTTACACCCATTCTAAACTTATATCTTACTTCTCAGTGAGTAAATATTTATTTATTCTTATCTTCTTGTTCTTTCCTATGTGCACTTTCAATTTCCTTCTTTGGGATGCCCTCCCAACGCCTCCGGTAACCATGGCAACCTCTCACGGTTCCCACTAGCACCGCGTCATCAGCAAAAATCAACTCTTATCGTTACCCACTTTGAGTTATTTCTGTGTTTGTGTTTTGGTCTCTTAGACCTTCATCTACTACTACAACTACTAGTGCTACTACTACTACTACTACTACCATTATTCCTACTACTACTACTACTACTACTACTACCAATGCTACTTCCACTACTGCTTATGCTATTATATATATATATGTGGTGCCGAATAGGCAGAACTTGCGATCTTGGCTTAAATAGCAACGTTCATCTTGCCATATAGGACAAGTGAAAATTTGTGTATGCAATAATGTCGCCAAAATTATTCTGAACCTAACGAAAAAAATACATTTCACTGTGTTTGTTTAGTATTAAATTATTGTTAACAAATCTAAAATATTTAGTTGGTTAGGCTAAAATAAATTGTTCTTGTTATAATAAAGGTCAGGTAAGTTTTCTAAGATGCTTTTGGAGCAAAATTATAAATTTTTACATTAACATTAATGAAAAATATATATCTTTAAACGTATAAGAGAAAATTTTAGAAATGACTTAATTTTAAATGATTCTTGCTAATTGACCAGTTTTACCTATTCGGCACGACATACACACACACACACACACACACACATATATATATATATATATATATATATATATATAATATATATATATATATATATAACATTATCTCTCAGTCCACAGCAGGATTCGAACCTACTCACTCTGTTGCAAATTGCCAAGCATTTCAAAATCTCTTCCGCCGTTCACAGAATTTCCTGAAATAAGCTATAACAGACCTGGTGCCTCGGAGTGCCGAGCATGTAGTGTCATCTGGGCACTCAGAGTTATCTGGGATCTGGCTGAGTGGAGAAGGTACTACGTACTTTGATGCGAAATAATTGAATATAACGTCGCCTGTTTGCGAAATTAGCCAACAATATAGGTAATCAGAAGAGGATTGGATAAAGGAATGGATAGAGTAGATAGAATATAAGTAGAGAGAGAGAGAGAGAGAGAGAGAGTTAGAGAGAGTAGTGGGGGGTTGGTATCCCTCTTGGTATAAAGCATGCTAGCCTCAATGAACAACCAAGTAAGCTTAACACACACACGATAAGCTGGATTATATCAGCTTATTGTGGCTGATTCAGCATTACAGTCTCCATGGCATGATGGAGGTATGGAGGGAGGGATGGAGGGAGTGATGGAGGGAGGGATGGAGGGAGTGATGGAGGGAGTGATGGAGGGAGTGATGGAGGTGTTATACATGTGTCTTATTCATCAGGTGTTGTCCAACTCTATATGTAAGTTGTACAGATGTTTCTACACATGTTTTGTTAATGATCAGTCACCTAAAGTCAGTTCCTGATCAGCCGGGCTGTGGCTCGTACGTTGGTTTGCGTGCAGCCAGCAGCAACAGCCTGGTTGATCAGGCTCTGATCCACCAGGAGGCCTGGTCACAGACCGGGCCGCGGGGGGGTTGACCCCCGGAACTCCCTCCAGGTAAACTCCAGGTAGCCTCCCCCCCCCCTCCATCACTACACACATCTACGTGCTTCCTAATATACATATTTAAATGTCTGTAAACTTTGTATTTTAATCTGGTGACAGTCTTGCTGACACAGTAGTGGGGGTGATGGGTGAGGGTGATGGGTGAGGGTGATGGGTGAGGGTGATGGGTGAGGGTGATGGGTGAGGGTGATGGGTGAGGGTGATGGTGGGGGTGATGGTGAGGGTGATGGGTGAGGGTGATGGGTGAGGTGATGGGTGAGGGTGATGGTGAGGGTGATGGGTGAGGGTGATGGGTGAGGGTGATGGGTGAGGGTGATGGGTGGGGGTGATGGGTGAGGGTGATGGGTGAGGGTGATGGGTGAGGGTGATGGGTGAGGGTGATGGTGAGGGTGATGGGTGAGGGTGATGGGTGAGGGTGATGGTGAGGGTGATGGGTGAGGGTGATGGGTGAGGGGGATGGTGAGGGTGATGGGTGAGGGTGATGGGTAAGGGTGATGGGTGAGGGTGATTGGTGAGGATGACGGGGAAGGCTGATGAGTGAGGGTGATGGGGAAGGGTGATGGGTGAGGGTGATGGGTGATTTCATTTTGTCAGCCGACTCTCGTTTTACGAATGAGGTTTCTGTGTAGGATTTATCCAGAGTGTTAGATGCTGTTGGCTGCCCGTCTTGTGGTGCAGAAGCTGTCTTCTCACTGTCTTCGGAGAGGAGCCAAGTGTGGTACCTTGACAGCATTCGTTTTGTACATAGCAGTAAGGTCACCCACATTCCTCCTGTGTTGAAAGCGGCTGAAATGACAGATCTATCTAGGCTGAGTCCAGGCGAGAGATGAGTCGTCTTGCTGTGTTCTCTACTCTGTCATGAATTCGTGGATGAGACGGAGGCAGGCAGTCCAAGAAAGTGGAGCATACTCAAGTTGTGAACATACTTGTGCCTCATTTCAATTACTCAGATATGGTAAACATGAGGAAATTAAATCTTCATCAGAGTACAAAACAAATTCTGGCCACAAAATAGAGCGAAACACCAACGTCAAAGACCTGGGAGTGATCATGTCGGAGGATCTCACCTTCAAGGACCATAACATTGTATCAATCGCATCTGCTAGAAAAATGACAGATGGATAATGAGAACCTTCAAAACTAGGAGGCCAAGCCCATGATGACACTCTTCAGGTCACTTGTTCTATCTAGGCTGGAATATTGCTGCACTCTAACAGCACCTTTCAAGGCAGGTGAAATTGCCGACCTAGAAAATGTACAGAGAACTTTCACACGGCGCGCATAACGGAGATAAAACACCTCAATTATTGGGAGCGCTTGAGGTTCCTAAACCTGTATTCCCTGGAACGCAGGAGGGAGAGATACATGATTATATACACCTGGAAAATCCTAGAGGGACTAGTACCGAACTTGCACACGAAAATCACCCACTACGAAAGCAAAAGACTTGGCAGACGATGCACCATCCCCCCAATGAAA
Organism: Cherax quadricarinatus; assembly: GCF_026875155.1. NCBI lineage: Eukaryota > Metazoa > Arthropoda > Malacostraca > Decapoda > Parastacidae > Cherax > Cherax quadricarinatus. The sequence continues at coordinate 12,377,960 of NC_069486.1, read as the reverse complement.
AGCAGGGGTGTCACTAGCACGTTAAGAGACCATACAATAAGTGTCAGGGCCCGAGACTGTTCAACTGCCTCCCAGCACACATAAGGGGGATTACCAACAGACCCCTGGCAGTCTTCAAGCTGGCACTGGACAAGCACCTAAAGTCAGTTCCGGATCAGCCGGGCTGTGGCTCGTATGTTGGTTTGCGTGCAGCCAGCAGCAACAGCCTGGTTGATCAGGCTCTGATCCACCAGGAGGCCTGGTCTCAGACCGGGCCGCGGGGGCGTTGACCCCCGGAACTCTCTCCAGGTAAACTCCAGGTCATACAGAGTCTTTGCAGCCTCTACTCTAGAGCAAATGCGAGATACACCGAAGTGCTGTAAGCTTCCTGGTCGCCTTGTTTGCAAGATTTACAATGTGATTCTTCATGGTCAGTTTGGAGTCAAATTTAACTCCTAGGCTATCCATTCTGTGGATGAGGTAGTGGCTAGTGTATTGTGTACCTCATATCCATCCTGTGGATGGTAGTGGCTAGTTTATTGTGTACCTCATATCCATCCTGTGGATGGTAGTGGCTAGTTTATTGTGTACCTCATATCCATCCTGTGGATGGTAGTGGCTAGTTTATTGTGTACCTCATATCCATCCTGTGGATGGTAGTGGCTAGTTTATTGTGTACCTCATATCCATCCTGTGGATGGTAGTGGCTAGTTTATTGTGTACCTCATATCCATCCTGTGGATGGTAGTGGCTAGTTTATTGTGTACCTCATATCCATCCTGTGGATGGTAGTGGCTAGTTTATTGTGTACCTCATATCCATCCCGTGGATGGTAGTGGCTAGTTTACTGTGTACCTCATATCCATCCTGTGGATGGTATTGGCAAGTTTATTGTGTACCTCATATCTATCCTGTGGATGGTATCACAAAAGCATATGGATGCACATAAGGCCTTGGAACTAGGCCCCCCAAATCTGAGTCCTCTTTCTCTCTCTCTTTCCACTTACTTCCTCTTCTTCCCTCTCTCTCTCTCCTTCCTCCTTACTCACCTTCCTTCTAGCCATAACAACATCCTCATCTCCCCGGGACTCTATGCTAAAACTGGAGAGAGAAAAATAAAGGAATGTAGCGAAGCGTGTGTGTGGTGTATGTGGAGCTGACATCTCCAACACCTCCTCCATCACTCATAGCTTGGATGCTGCATCTCTCTCTCTCTCTCTCTCTCCTCTCTCTCTCTCTCTCTCTCTCTCTTCTCATCTCTCTCTCCTCCACTCTCCATCTTCCTCTCTCCTCTCTCTCTCTCTCTCTTTTACACAGGGTTTGACAAGGTTAAGGATCCCTAGCTTCATTGGCAAGCTATTTACAGGTTAAGGATTCCTAACTTTATTGATAAGCTAAGAGCTGTTACCTACATCAGCTCATTTGAAAGCATTTTTATTGTTATGAGACATACAAGTAGGGAACAGGATGAAGTTGGAGCCATCTGTGGGCCAGCATTTTCATTTGATCAACTGACTTTATCTCGTTGACATCATGATGCTGTACGAATGTGTTCCATACTCGAGTCATCCTGGGGATAAATGATCTCAGATGAAGTGATGTTCTGGAGAAAGGTACAGCCAGGGTGAAGCTGCTGCTGGCTGCCCGTCTTGTGGTATAGAAGCTTGCTTCACGCTGTCCTCGAAGTGGATCCAAGTGTGGTACTTTGACAATATTGGCCTTGTACATAACAGTAAGGCCACCTACATCCCTCCTGAAATGACAGATCTATCCAGGATTGCTCTCTCTCTCTCTCTCTCTCTCTCTCTCTCTCTCTCTAACATTACTGCTGCTTTAAGTAGTGAAGGGGAGAAAATGCTAGGCACTTCGAGGCATCAGAAATTATGTTCCCTGACAATGATTTATGGGCGCGTGTTCTTACCTACTTGTGGTTGCAGGGGTCGAGTCACAGCTCCTGTGTGTGTGTGTGTGTGTGTGTGTGTGTGTGTGTGTGTGTGTGTGTGTGTGTGTGTGTGTGTGTGTGTGTGTGTACATATAAGGCTACACATCCATCTTAATAAGGATCAGAGTATGTGAGGAACCATAAGCACCATTATCGCCTTAATGCCCTCACTCCACAGGGTCGATAATGGCGAGACACAACTCCCATTAATCCATTAGATAAGCGGTAAATGAAGCGACAGACAGATTCTCTTGATGTATGGTGCCATAATGTGCTATAACCATATTCATGGCAGCTGGGATGCCATAGGCAATGTTTGGTGTTGGGGAGAGATAGGACAGGACGGTGGATCGAGCCTTCAGTACTTTTTGTGTAGGATGATACACACAAACAAACACACACACGTCACACCCTATGTGCTACACCAGCCACACCCTAAGTGTCACACCAGTCACAATCTGGGTGCCACACCAGTCACACCCTGGGTGCTACACCAGCCACACCCTGGGTGCTACACCAGTCACACCCTAAGTGCCACTCCAGTCACACCCTGGGTGCCACACCAGTCACACCCTGAGTGCTACACCAGCCACACCCTAAGTGTCACACCAGTCACACTCTGGGTGCCACACCAGCCACACCCTGGGTGCTACACCAGCCACACCCTGAGTGCTACACCAGCCACACCCTAAGTGCCACACCAGTCACACCCTGGGTGCTACACTAGCCACACCCTGGGTGCTACACCAGCCACACCCTAAGTGCCACGCCAGTCACACCCTGGGTGCCACACCAGTCACACCCTGAGTGCTACACCAGTCACACCCTAAGTGCTACACCAGTCACACCCTAAGTGCCACACCAGTCACACCCTGGGTGCCACACCAGCCACACCCTAAGTGCTACACCAGCCACACCCTGAGTGCTACACCAGCCACACCCTAAGTGCCACACCAGTCACACCCTGGGTGCTACACTAGCCACACCCTGGGTGCTACACCAGCCACACCCTAAGTGCCACGCCAGTCACACCCTGGGTGCCACACCAGTCACACCCTGAGTGCTACACCAGTCACACCCTAAGTGCTACACCAGTCACACCCTAAGTGCCACACCAGTCACACCCTAAGTGCCACACCAGCCACACCCCCTTTAACTTTGCTCAGTAATGAACACTCAATTCATTCTCTGTTCCTCCTCTCTCCTCTCTCTCTCCCCTCCCTCTCCCCCCCTCTCTCCCCCCCTCTCTCCCTCCTCTCTCTCCCCTCTCTCCCCCCCTCTCCTCCCCTCTCCCCCTTTCTACTCAGCGATTGATATTTGACGGCCTGGCGTATGGGAAGTAGAGTGGTTGGGAGAATAGAAAGAGGAGATGAAGGGGAAGGAGGAGGAGGAGGAAGAGGAGATATAAACAGAGAATGAACATAAATAAGGAGAGAAGAGAGAGAGAGAGAGAAGAGAGAGAGAGAGAGAGAGAGAGAGAAGAGAGAGAGAGAGAGAGAGAGAGAGAGAGAGAGAGAGAGAGATAGAGATAGAGATAGAGATAGAGATAGAGAGAAGAGAGAGAGAGAAGAGAGAAGAAGAGAGAGAGAGAGAGAGAGAGAGAAGAGAGAGAGAGAGAGAGAGAGAGAGAGAGAGAGAGAGAGAGAGAAGAGAAGAGAGAGAGAGAGAGAGAGAGAGAGAAGAGAGAGAGAAGCCGATCTTGGGACACCTGTGATAGAACGTTTCTCTCACAAGCAAAGAGAACCTGGGTTCAATTTCTTGGTTGAGGCATACAGGTGTCTCCTTACACCTGTTGTAGGTACCTGGGTGTTAGTCACCTGACACCTGCTGTCACTGTTCACCTAGCAGTAAGCAGGTATCTGAGTGCTATTATTGTCTTAGAAGCAACGTATTCACCTAACTCTGGTTGCAGGGGTCGATTCACAGCTCCTGGACCCGCCTCTTCACTGGTCCCTACTAAGTCCACTCTCTCCCTGCTCCATGAGCTTTAGCATACCCCTTCTTAAAGCTATGTATGAATCCTGCCTCCACTACATGACTACCCAGACTCTTCCGCTTCCTAACAACTCTACGACTAAAGAAATACTTCCTAACATCCCTCTGACGTATAAAAGAGTAAATGCTAACCTTCATTATACCAATTGCTGTACAACGACTTGTCGGGGAGGGGACGACACACCATATGCTCTCTTAGAGCCGACTCATTTAGGATCCGACCAGGGGCACCCCGTTGCGATTATCCCCCTCTCAGTTCTTCGGCTATTTTATTGCAATTCGTCTCTGCTATTGCATAGATAAGGCGAATGTTGCATCAGTTATCTGGATGATGCTATGGGATGCCCGTTTGGAAATGGTTCACGAGAGGGGTATTTTGGTTTTTAGCGGGTTGCTGGTGGATATAATGAGGGGTACGGTTTTCTTTTTTTAGTGGTTATGTGGTGCGAACGATAGTTTCGTACACGTGCCCATATGATGCAGGATTCGCGCCAGATTCTCAAAATGTTTGCGCGGGCACGGACTTACCACAATACATGTCAGCGTCCGAATGCGTGCGTGGGAGTGATCCCTAATCCACGGCCACGCACCAATCGCTCATTATTTTCTCACTTTGGACGAGTTACGGATATTTGGGGCTTATGTGCAAATCCTTTAATATATATAGCAAAACTTTCAGCTTATAAAATGGATGTTATGCCGATAAATAATCATTGTTTACATAGAAGTGAGCAGGACATCGAACATGGCGGCAACAGCGACAGATGTGAAGCTGAAAGCGTAATCTCCCCCGCTACAGTGAACTCCGGGTTAAACTCATGTATTTTACTAAAATCCCGGCGTATATAACCCCCAAAAATCCACAATACACGAGATCTCTCCCTGTAAATGCTACAAAACTGGCTGAAAACGTAATAAGCTGGGCAGGTGAAAGGGAGAGGTAGACAAGATGGCGTCCCGTGGTTACTACAGACTCAATGAGCGACCAATAGGAAAGTAATATTGTTTAAATGGGTCCTCGTCACCCTGATCCTGACCATATGTGATGTGGACCAGACCGGTGCACAGGTGGCCACGTTGCTTCAAGTGCACCAGGGAAAAAAAGATGGTAAGTCCACTTAGGATTTACTCTCCGTTCTGTGTTTACATTCCCCTTTTTTCCCCTCTGTTCCTCGTCTCCTGTATTCTTTTTAATACTAATGTTTATTTCTACCAGTACATGATTCAACTTATACAGACCATAGCTCACACCTATGACATAGTTATACAGAAAGTTCCTGGTTATGTAGAGCATTTCCCATGACTTGGGTTAATTTTGTCCCCCAGGATGCTACCCACACCAGTCTGCTAACACCCAGGTACCTACTTACTGCTAGGTGAACAGTGACAACAGGTGTAAGGTGACTAACACCCAGGTATGTACTTGCTGCTAGGCGAACAGTGACAACAGGTGTAAGGTGAGTAACATCCAGGTACCTACTTACTGCTAGGTGAACAGGGACAACAAGTGTAAGGTGACTAACACCCAGGTATCTACTTGCTGCTAGGCGAACAGTGACAACAGGTGAAAGGTGACTAACACCCAGGTACCTACTAACTGCTAGGTGAACATTGACAAAAGGTGTAAGGAGACTAACACCCAGGTACCTACTTACTGTTAGGTGAACAGTGACAGCAGGTGTAAGGTGGCTAACACGCAAGTACCTACTTACTGCTAGGTGAACAGTGACAGCAGGTGGAAGGTGACTAACATCCAGGTACCTACTTACTGCTTGGTGAACAGTGGCAGTAGGTGTAAGGTGACTAACATCCAGGTACGTACTTACTGCTAGGTGAACAGTGACAGCAGGTGTAAGGTGACTAACACCCAGGTACCTACTTACTGCTAGATAAACAGTGACAGCAGGTGTAAGGTGAGTAACATCCATGTACCTACTTACTGCTAGGTGAACAGTGACAGCAGGTGTAAGGTGACTAACACCCAGGTACCTACTTACTACTAGGTGAACAGTGACAGCAGGTGTAAGGTGACTAACACCCAGGTACCTACTTACTACTAGGTGAACAGTGACAGCAGGTGTAAGGTGACTAACACCCAGGTACCTACTTACTACTAGGTGAACAGTGACAGCTGGTGTAAGGTGACTAACACCCAGGTACCTACTTACTACTAGGTGAACAGTGACAGCAGGTGTAAGGTGACTAACACCCAGGTACCTACTTACTACTAGGTGAACAGTGGACAGCAGGTGTAAGGTGACTAACACCCAGGTACCTACTTACCACTAGGTGAACAGTGACAGCAGGTGTAAGGTGACTAACACCCAGGTACCTACTTACCACTAGGTGAACAGTGACAGCAGGTGTAAGGTGACTAACACCCAGGTACCTACTTACCACTAGGTGAACAGTGACAGCAGGTGTAAGGTGACTAACACCCAGGTACCTACTTACTACTAGGTGAACAGTGACAGCAGGTGTAAGGTGACTAACACCCAGGTACCTACTTACCACTAGGTGAACAGTGACAGCAGGTGTAAGGTGACTAACACCCAGGTACCTACTTACCACTAGGTGAACAGTGACAGCAGGTGTCTTAAGGAAACACACCCCAGTGTTTTCAGCCGTACGGGGATCGAACCCCGGACCTCAGTGTGTGAGCTCTTTGACTCCTAGTTACTAGGATTTGTAGCTATGTACCTGTGATTCCTAGTCCACAGGACAGACATGAGGTACCTTTCGTAAAAGATGTCTTTCCAAATGATGTCTGATTTGTAAATGTATTTGTAAATGTATTTGTAAATGTATTTGTAAATGTATTTGTAAATGTATTTGTAAATGTATTTGTAAATGTATTTGTAAATGTATTTGTAAATGTATTTGTAAATGTATTTGTAAATGTATTTGTAAATGTATTTGTAAATGTATTTGTAAAATGTTTTTGTAAATGTATTTGTAAATGTATTTGTAAATGTATTTGTAAATGTATTTGTAAATGTATTTGTAAATGTATTTGCAAATGTATTTGTAAATGTTTTTGTAAATGTATTTGTAAATGTATTTGTAAATGTATTTGTAAATGTATTTGTAAATGTATTTGCAAATGTATTTGTAAATGTATTTGTAAATTAAGTTATTTACATACTAATTTGCATATCTGATTTATATTTTGTATTAAGCTCTAAACTCGTATGGTTCATACAGCCGAGGGGACCTGAGGGATGTTACTGCCCGGCTGGTTATGTTGATTTGTGTGTTAGTTGTGAATTGTTGTAGCCAGGGTATTGAGTGTTAGTTGTGAATTGTTGTAGCCAGGGTATTGTGTGTTAGTTGTGAATTGTTGTAGCCAGGGTATTGTGTGTTAGTTGTGAATTGTTGTAGCCCAGGGTATTGTGTGTTATTGTGAATTGTTGAAAGCCAGGGTATTGTGTGTTAGTTTTGAATTGTTGTAGCCAGGGTATTGTGTGTTAGTTATGAATTTTGTACCAGGGTATTGTGTGTTAGTTGTGAATTGTTGTAGCTAGGGTACTGTGTGTTAGTTGTGAATTGTTGTAGCTAGGGTACTGTGGTTTTTAGTTGTGAATTGTTATAGCCAGGGTATTGTGTGTTATTGTGAATTGTTGTAGCTAGGGAAATGTGTTTTTAGTTGTGAATTGTTGTAGCCAGGTATTGTGTTTTAGTTGTGAATTGTTGTAGCCAGGGTTTTGTGTTTTTAGTTGTGAATTGTTGTAGTCAGGGTATTGTGTGTTAGTTGTGAATTGTTGTAGTCGGGGTATTGTGTGTTAGTTGTAAAATTGTTGTAGTCAGGGTATTGTGTGGTTAGTTGTGAATTGGTTGTAGCCAGAGTATTGTGTGTTAGTTGTGAATTGTTGTAGCCAGGGTATGTGTGTTAGTTGTGAATTGTTGTAGCCAGGGTATTGTGTGTTAGTTGTGAATTGTTGTAGTCAGGGTATTGTGTGTATTTTGTGGAATTGTTGTAGCCAGGGTATTGTGTGTTAGTTGTGAATTGTTGTAGCCCAGGGTATTGTGTGTTAGTTGAGAATTGTTGTAGCCGGGGTATTGAGTGTTAGTTGTGAATTGTTGTACCCAGAGTATTGTGTGTTAGTTGTGAATTGTTGTAGCTAGGGTATTGTGTGTTAGTTGTGAATTGTTGTAGCCAGGGTATTGTGTGTTTTGTTGGAATTGTTGTAGCCAGGGTATTGTGTGTTGTTGTGAATTGTTGTAGCCAGGGTATTTGGGTTTTTAGTTGTGAATTGTTGTAGCCGAGTATTGTGTGTTAGTTGTGAATTGTTGTAGCCAGGGTATTGTGTGTTGTTGTGAATTGTAGCGGCCAGGGTATGTGTTTTTAGTTGTGAAATGTACAGCCAGGTATTGTGTGTTATTTTGTGAATTGTTGTAGCCAAAAGAAATTGTGTGTTAGTTGTGAATTGTTGTAGCCAGGGTATTGTGCGTTAGGTTGTGAATTGTTGTAGCCAGAGTATTGTGTGTTAGTTGTGATTGTTTTTAGCCAGGGTATTGTGGTTTAGTTGTGAATTGTTGTAGCCAGGGTATTGTGTGTTAGTTTTTGAATTGTTGTAGCCAGAGTATTGTGTGTTAGTTGTGAATTGTTGTAGCTAGGTTTATTGTGTGTTAGTTGTAAATTGTTGTAGTCAGGGTATTGTGTGTTAGTTGTGAATTGTTGTAGCCAGGGTATTGTGTGTTAGTTGTGAATTTGTTGTAGCCAGAGTTTTGGGTTTGTTAGTTTTGAATTGTTTTTAGCTAGGTATTGTGTGTTAGTTGTGAATTGTTATAGCCAGAATTGTGTGTTAGTTGTGAATTGTTATAGCCAGAGTATTGTGTGTTAGTTGTGAATTGTTGTAGCCAGGGTTTGTGTGTAGTTGTGAATTGTTGTAGCCAGAGTATTGTGTGTTAGTTGTGAATTGTTGTAGCCAGGGTATTGTGTGTTAGTTGTAAAATTGTTGTAGCTAGGGTATTGTGTGTTAGTTGTGAATTGTTGTAGCCAGAGTATTGTGGTTTAGTTGTGAATTGTTGTAGCCAGAGTATTGTGTGTTAGTTGTGAATTGTTGTAGCCAGGGTATTGTGTGTTAGTTGTAAATTGTTTGTAGCCAGGGTATTGTGTGTTATTTTGTGAATTGTTGTAGTCAGAGTATTGTGTGTTAGTTGTGAATTGTTGTAGCCCAGATATTGTGGTGTTAGTTTGTGAATTGTTGTAGCTAGGGTATTGTGTTTTAGTTGTGAATTGTTTATAGCCAGGAATTGTGGTGTTAGTTGTGAATTGTTGTAGCTAGGGTATTGTGTGTTAGTTGTGAATTGTTGTAGCCAGGGTATTGTGTGTTTGTTGTGAATTGTTGTAGCCAGGTATTGTGTGTTAGTTGTGAATTGTTGTAGCCAGAGTATTGTGAGTATTTGTGAATTGTTGTAGTCAGGGTATTGTGTGTTAGTTGTGAATTGTTGTAGTCAGAGTATTGTGTTGTTACTTGCGAATTGTTGTACCCAGGGTATTGTGTGTTAGTTGTGAATTGTTGTAGCCAGGGTATTGTGTGTTAGTTGTGAATGTTGTAGCCAGGGTATTGGGGTTAGTTGTGAATTGTTGTAGTCAGAGTATTGTGTGTTAGTTGTGAATTGTTGTAGCCAGGGTATTGGTGTGTTAGTTGTGAATTGTTGTAGCCAGGGTATTGTGTGTTAGTTGTGAATTGTTGTAGCCAGGGTATTGTGTTTAGTTGTGAATTGTTGTAGTCAGAGTATTGTGTGTTAGTTGTGAATTTGTTTGTAGCCAGAGTATGTGTGTTAGTTGTGAATTGTTGTAGCTGGGGTATTGTGTGTTAGTTGTGAATTTGTTAAAAGCCAGAGTATTGTGTGGTTAGTTGTGAATTGTTGTAGTTAGGGTATTGTGTGTTAGTTGTGAATTGTTGTAGCCAGGGTATTGTGTGTTTTTTTGTAAATTTTGTTGTAGCCAGAGTATTGTGTGTTAGTTGTGAATTGTTGTAGCAGAGTATTGTGAGTTAGTTGGAATTGTTGTAGCCAGGGCATTGTGTGTTGGGTTGTGAATTGTTGTAGCCAGGGTTTTGTGTGTTAGTTGTGAATTGTTGTAGCCAGAGTATTGTGTTTTTAGTTGTGAATTGGTTGTAGCCGGGGTTTTGTGTGTTACTTGTGAATTGTGTAGCCAGGGTATTGTGTGTTAGTTGTGATTGTTATATCCAGAGTATTGTGTGTTAGTTGTGAATTGTTGTAGCCAGGGTATTGTGTGTTAGTTGTGAATTGTTGTAGCCGGGTATTGTTTTTGTTAGTTGTGAATTGTTAAAAGCCAGAGTATTGTGTGTTAGTTGTGAATTGTTGTAGCCAGGGTATTGTGTGTTAGTTGTGAATTGTTGTAGCAGGTATTGTGTGTTAGTTGTGAATTGTTACAGCCAGGGTATTGTGTGTTAGTGTGAATTGTTGTAGCCAAGTACTGTGTTGTTAGTTGTGAATTGTTGTAGCCAGGGTATTGTGTGTTAGTTTTGAATTGTAGCGGCCAGGGTATTGTGTGTTAGTTGTGAAATGTTAGCAGTCAGGGTATTGTGTGTTAGTTGTGAAATGTACAGTCAGGGTATTGTGTGTTAGTTGTGAATTTGTTTTAGCCAGGTTAATTGTGTGTTAGTTGTGAATTGTTGTAGCCAGGGTATTGTGTGTTAGTTGTGAATTGTTGTAGCCAGGGTATTGTGTGTTAGTTGGAAATTTGTTGTAGCCAGTTATTGTTGTTAGTTTTTGAATTGTTGTAGCCAGAGAATTGTGTGTTAGTTGTGAATTTTTTGTAGCCAGAGTATTGGGGGGTTAGTTGTAAATTTGTTGTAGCCAGAGTATTGTGTGTTAGTTGTGAATTGTTGTAGCCAGAGTATTGTGTGTTAGTTGTGAATTGTTGTAGCCAGAGTATTGTGGGTATATATAATAAAGTGCCTCAGTCTGACTGAGAAAGACAGTGGAAGATATTGGGATCAGTCCCTCTACTGTCTTCTGTGTATAGTTCTGCAAGACTGAGGGGACTGATTACTCTTACCTTCCACTGTCTTCAAGACTGAGGGGACTGATTACTCTTACCTTCCACTGTCTTCAAGACTGAGGGGACTGATTACTCTTACCTTCCACTGTCTTCAAGACTGAGGGGACTGATTACTCTTACCTTCCACTGTCTTCAATACTGAGGGGACTGATTACCCTCACCTTCCACTGTCTTCAATACTGAGGGGACTGATTACCCTCACCTTCTACTGTCTTCAAGACTGAGGGGACTGATTACCCTCACCTTCCACTGTCTTCAATACTGAGGGGACTGATTACCCTCACCTTCCACTGTCTTCAAGACTGAGGGGACTGATTACCCTAAACCTTTACTGTCTTCAAGACTGAGGGGACTGATTTCCCTCACCTTCCACTGTCTTCAAGACTGAGGGGACTGATTACCCTCACCTTCCACTGTCTTCAAGACTGAGGGGACTGATTACCCTCACCTTCCACGGGTCTTTCAATACTGAGGGGACTGATTACCCTCACCTTTACTGTCTTCAAGACTGAGGGGACTGATTACCTCACCTTCCACTGTCTTCAAGACTGAGGGGACTGATTACCCTCACCTTCCACTGTCTTCAATACTGAGGGGACTGATTACCCTCACCTTCTACTGTCTTCAAGACTGAGGGGACTGATTACCCTCACCTTCTACTGTCTTCAAGACTGAGGGGACTGATTTCCCTCACCTTCCACTGTCTTCAAGACTGAGGGGACTGATTACCCTCACCTTCCACTGTCTTCAAGACTGAGGGGACTGATTACCTCACCTTCCACTGTCTTCAAGACTGAGGGGACTGATTATCCTCACCTTCCACTGTCTTCAAGACTGAGGGGACTGATTACCCTCACCTTCCACTGTCTTCAATACTGAGAGGACTGATTACCCTCACCTTCCACTGTCTTCAAGACTGAGGGGACTGATTATCCTCACCTTCCACTGTCTTCAAGACTGAGGGGACTGATTACTCTCACCTTCCACTGTCTTCAAGACTGAGGGGACTGATTACCCTCACCTTCCACTGTCTTCAATACTGAGAGGACTGATTACCCTCACCTTCCACTGTCTTTAAGACTGAGGGGACTGATTACCCTCACCTTCCACTGTCTTCAAGGGACTGAGGGGACTGTTTTACTCTCACCTTCCACTGCCCTTCAATACTGAGGGGAACTGTTTACCCTCACCTTCCACTGTCTTCAATACTGAGAGGACTGATTACCCTCACCTTCCACTGTCTTTAAGACTGAGGGGACTGATTACCTCACCTTCCACTGTCTTCAAGACTGAGGGGACTGATTACTCTCACCTTCCACTGTCTTCAAGACTGAGGGGACTGATTACCCTCACCTTCCACTGTCTTCAAGACTGAGGGGACTGATTACCCTCCCTTCCACTGTCTCAAGGACTGAGGGGACTGATTATCCTCACCTTCCACTGTCTTCCAAGACTGAGGAGACTGATTACCCTCACCTTCCACTGTCTTCAAGACTGAGGGGAGGGTTTAAATCCTCACCTTCCACTGTCTTCAAGACTGAGGGGACTGATTATCCTCACCTTCCACTGTCTTCAAGACTGAGGGGACTGATTACCCTCACCTTCCACTGTCTTCAAGACTAGAGGGACTGATTACCCTCACCTTCCACTGTCCTTCAAGAATGAGGGGACTGATTACCCTCACCTTCCACTTCTTCAAAGACTGAGGGACTGATTACCCTCACCTTCCACTGTCTTCAAAAACTGAGGGGACTGATTACCCTCCCCTTTCCCACTGTCTTAAAGGGACTGAGGGGACGATTATCCTCACCTTCCACTGTCTTCAGACTGAGGGGACTGATTATCCTACCTTCCCACTGTCTTCAAGACTGGGGGGACGATTACCCTCACCTTCCACTGTCTTCAAGACTGAGGGGACTGATTACCCTCACCTTCCACGTCTTCAAAATGAGGGACTGATTACCCTCACCTTCCACTGTCTTAAAGGGATGAGGGGACTGATTACTCTTACCTTCCACTGTCTTCCCAAGACTGAGGGGATGATTACCCTCACCTTCCACTGTCTTCAAGACTGAGGGGACTGTTTAAACCCTCACCTTCCACTGTCTTAAAGAATGGGGGGGACTGATTACCCTCACCTTCCACTGCCCTTCAAGACTGAGGGGATTTGATTACCCCACATTCCACTGTCTTCAAGACTGAGGGACTGATTACCTCACATTCCACTGTCTTCAAGACTGAGGGGACTGATTACCCTCACCTTCCACTGTCTTCAAGACTGAGGGGACTGATTACCCTCACCTTCCACTGTCTTCAAGACTGAGGGGAACTGATTACTCTTCCCTTTCCCCACTGTCTTCAAGACTGAGGAGGGAACTGTTTACCTCACCTTCCACTGTCTTCAAGGACTGAGGAGGGACTGGATTACCCTCCCCTTTCCCACTGTCTTCAAGACTGGGGGATGATTAAATTTCTTACCTTCCACTGTCTTCAAGACTGAGGAGGGACTGATTACCCTCACCTTCCACTGTCTTCAAGACTGAGGGGACTGATTACCCTCACCTTCCACTGTCTTCAAGACTGAGGGGACTGATTACTCTTACCTTCCACTGTCTTCAAGACTGAGGAGGGACTGATTACCCTCACCTTCCACTGTCTTCAAGACTGAGGAGGGACTGATTACCCTCACCTTCCACTGTCTTCAAGACTGAGGGGACGGGATTACTCTTCCCTTTCCACTGTCTTCAAGATGAGGAGGACTGTTACCCTCACCTTCCACTGTTTCAAGACTGAGGAGGGACTGATTACCCCACCTTCCACTGTCTTCAAGACTGAGGGGGACTGATTACCCCTCACCTTCCACTGTCTTCAAGACTGAGGAGGGACTGATTCCCCTCACATTCCACTCTCTACATACATCATCTCTACATTCAACTGATGAATTCACTGGATGTCCAAGCATCTCCACATTAAAGCCACCCAGTGAGATTCACGTCAATAGCACCTCGACCTCATCTCACAAGTAATTCATGTCTCCTCCCAGGGCTAAATTATACGATATAGCTGTATATATCTTTTTATTTTGTTTAATTGACATGACAGTAATGGCTGACCAAGTGACATGACAGTGAGGGTTGACCCTGTGACATGGCAGTTAGGGTTGACCCTGTGACATGGCAGTGAGGGTTGACCCTGTGACATGGCAGTGAGGGTTGACCCTGTGACATGATAGTGAGGGTTGACCCTGTGACATGACAGTGAGGGTTGACCCTGTGACATGACAGTGAGGGTTGACCCTGTGACATGACAGTGAGGGTTGACCCTGGTGACATGACAGTGAGGGTTGACCCTGTGGACATGACAATGAGGGTTACCCTGTGACATGGGAGTGAGGGTTTACCCGTGGGCTGAACAGTGGGGTTGACCCTGTGACATGACAGTGAGGGGTTTACCCCGTGACATGGCAGTGAGGGTTGACCCCGTGGACATGGCAGTGAGGGGTTTACCCTGTGACATGACAGTGAGGGTTTGACCCAGTGACATGGCTGTGAGGGTTGACCCTGTGACATGACAGTGAGGGTTGACCCTGTGACATGACAGTGAGGGTTGACCCTGTGACATGGCAGTGAGGGTTGACCCTGTGACATGACAGTGAGGGTTGACCCTGTGACATGACAGTGAGGGTTGACCCTGTGACATGACAGTGAGTGTTGACCCAGTGACCCTGACAGTGAGGGTTGAACCCCGTGACAGGCAGTGAGGGTTTACCCTGTGACATGACAGTGAGGGTTGACCCAGTGACAGACAGTGAGGGTTGACCCAGTGACATGACAGTGAGGGTTGACCCAGTGGACATGACAGTGGAGGTTGACCCTTTTGACATGACAGTGATTTGACCCAGTGACATGGCAGTGAGGGTTGACCCAGTGACATGGCAGTGAGGGTTGACCCAGTGACATGACAGTGAGGGTTGACCCAGTGACATGGCAGTGAGGGTTGACCCAGTGACATGAAAGTGAGGTTGACCCTGTGACATAACAGTGAGGGTTGACCCAGTGACATGACAGTGATGGTTGACCCTGTGACATGACAGTGAGGGTTGACCCAGTGACATGACAGTGAGGGTTGACCCTGTGACATAACAGTGAGGGTTGACCCAGTGTACATGATAGTGAGGGTTTTACCCCGTGACATGACAGTGGGGGTTTACCCAGTGACAGGGCAGTGAGGGTTGACCCAGTGACATGACAGTGAGGGTTGACCCTGTGACATGACAGTGAGGGTTGACCCAGTGACATGACAGTGAGGGTTGACCCTGTGACATGACAGTGATGGTTGACCCTGTGACATGACAGCAATGGCTGACCCTGTGACATGAGAGTGACATGACAGTGATGGTTGACTCTGTGACATGACAGTGATGGTTGACCCTGTGACATGACAGTGACATGACAGTGAGGGTTGACCCAGTGACATGACAGCAATATAGTCAGTCCCTCAGAGACATCATAAGTGAAGTCAGGGACATCACAATGGTCGTCACAGTCACTGATGTCACAACACACATCAACTTACGCTAATACATAGAAATATTTCAATATGTAACTTGTATATACAACCTATTGCACAGCTGTACGACTAGTCTCAGTACGACTAGTCTCAGTACTAGTCTCTGTACGACTAGTCTCAGTACTAGTCTCTGTACGACTAGTCTCAGTACTAGTTTCTGTACGACTAGTCTCAGTACTAGTCTCAGTACGATTAGTCTCAGTGCTAGTTTCTGTACGACTAGTCTCAGTAATAGTCTCTTTACGACTAGTCTCAGTACTAGTTTCTGTACGACTAGTCTCAGTACGACTAGTCTCAGTACTGTCTCTGTACGAACTGTCTCAGTCTAGTCCCATGGGCGACTAGTCTCAGTACGACTAGTCTTAGTACGATTAGTCTCAGTGCTAGTTTCTGTACGACTAGTCTCAGTAATAGTCTCTGTACGACTAGTCTCAGTACGACTAGTCTCAGTACGATTAGTCTCAGTGCTAGTCTCTGTACGATTAGTCTCAGTGCTAGTCTCTGTACGACTAGTCTCAGTACGACTAGTCTCAGTACTAGTCTCTGTACGGCTAGTCTCAGTACGGCTAGTCTCAGTACGACTAGTCTCAGTACGCCTAGTCTCAGTACGATTAGTCTCAGTGCTAGTCTCTGTACGACTAGTTTCAGTACGACTAGTCTCAGTACGACTAGTCTCAGTACGGCCAGTCTCAGTATGACTAGTCTCCGTACGACTAGTCTCAGTACGGACTAGGGTTTTCGTATGGCTAGTCTCAGTACAGCTAGTCTCCATACGACTAGTCTCAGTACTAGTCTCAGTACGACTAGTCTCAGTACGGCCAGTCTCAGTATGACTAGTCTCCGTACGACTAGTCTCAGTACGACTAGTCTCAGTATGGCTAGTCTCAGTACAGCTAGTCTCCATACGACTAGTCTCAGTACTAGTCTCAGTATGACTAGTCTCAGTACGACTAGTCTCAGTATGACTAGTCTCAGTACGACTAGTCTCAGTATGACTAGTCTCGGTACGACTAGTCTCAGTACAGCTAGTCTCAGTATGACTAGTCTCAATACTAGTCTCTGAACGACTAGTCTCAGTACGACTAGTCTCTGAAGGACTAGTCTCAATACGACTAGTCTCTGAACGACTAGTCTCAGTACGACTAGTCTCTGAAACTAGTCTCAGTACGACTAGTCTTTTGAACGACTGTCTCAGTACGACTTTGTCTCTGAAAAGAATATCTCAATACGACTAGTCTCTGAACGACTAGTCTCAGTACGACTAGTCTCTGAACGACTAATCTCAGTACGACTAGTCTCTTGAACTAGTCTCAGGAGACTAGTCTTCTGAACAATAGTTTCCTGAACGGGCTAGTCTCAGTAACGACTAGTCTTTTGACGACTATCTCAGTTTACGACTAGTCTCTGAAAGGGCTAGTCTCCCCGTACGACTAGTCTCTGAACTAGTCTTCAGTACGACTAGTCTCTGAACTAGTCTCAGTAGACTAGTCTCGAACTAGTCTCCATACTAACTTATATTTTACTCTAAATGCAATTAATAATAATAAAATAATAATAATTTAAAAATAATAATAATAATAACAATAATAATAATAATAATAATAATAATTAAAAATATGCAATATGAATAATAATTATATAAACAATAATAAATTATATAAATCTAGGGTAATATACACAGAATAAAAAAATTATTTATAATTTAAAAATGCCAAAAACAAAAATAATTATAATAATTTACATATATTATTTACAAGGGGGGACTAATATATATATATATATATATATATATTTCTAAATAGTTTGCCACAAAAATTCGTTTTTAGTGTAAACAGAAAACGGGATGTGGTTCATGTCTTGTTAATGATAAATCACTTTTTAAAAGTCTGTACATAAATTATTTCATCGTACTGTGTACTTCAGAGCCTCGTTAACCAGGTTACACTGTACTTTACATATTTCGTAATCATTTACAGTGATGTATATAGCGTTAATTTGTCTAGTAATTCCTTAAGTTACCCGTGAGAATTGGCCCATCTGAGTTACCTAAATTTATGCAAATTCGCTATTATGTTAGAGAAATTTGGTTATTTTAAACTACGAATATATGTACAAAATAAAATTGAGTAAGAAAATCGGTGGTATTGTGAAATTAAATATTATTTTCTGTGAATATTTGCATAAAATTTAGGAGTTCTCAGAAATTTTAAATCTGTCGAGGGGTAACTGCACTAAATTTCCCATTGGAAAAAATAATACACGTGCAATTGATATTAAAGTTAGTTGCCACATTGTTCTGCTTTATGCACATCAACTGCATGATTTTGATGTGTTACTGGAGATATAATCCACACGTTGACGGAGCCATGTACGTAGAATCAAGGACAATCTTAAAACAACGTCCCCAGCACAACAGATCCAGCACTGTTATTGTCCTTAGGACTTACACGTATTTGCAGTTTCTGTTTTCTTTGCTTTCTGTTGCTTATGTCTTTTTTGTAAATTAATTTTTAGCTCAGTCACTGCCTTTGTATGTTCCATCTCTTAGTGCAAGTGAATGATCCTTATGAGTCAATGTATATACACTGAGAGGTGTATATACACTGAAAGGTGTACATCTCAGTGTATATACACTGAGAGGTGTATATCTCAGTGTATATACACTGAAAGGTGTACATCTCAGTGTATATACACTGAGAGGTGTATATCTCAGTGTATATACACTGGTAGTTTACATTAATCAGTATTTTAGGTATTAAAGTATTCTTGACTGGTGGTGTACAGGTGACATGCAGCCTTAATGACCCTCGTGTAGCAGATAGACTTGAAACTCCATTAGCTGGCTAATCAGATTCAACTAATTACTGTCCATGTGTAAGATAATCACCGGTTTGACATTAGCTAATCACTGTTCTTGTATCACATGATCACTACTCATTTTACAGCCAATCACTGTAACAGTATCACTATCACTACTCCTGTCACAATCACTGTTCTTGTGTCACTGTCACAGCTCTTGTCACACTTAATCACTGTTAGTGTAATATAGCCGTTTGGGTTGAAGGTATGAGAAATAACCCACTTTGTGTATGTTAGGGGCCAGTGACCCTGGGTAGCCGGACTACTAATTATGGGCAGCCCTGGATGGCTGGACTAGCAATTATGGGCAGCCCTGGGTGGCTGGATGGGCAGCCTCGGTGGCTGACTAGTATGGGCAGCCCTGAGTGGCTGGGCTAGTGGGTATGGGTCCTTCACTTGGTCTGGGTATCATCGTCACGATCCTGGTGAGCACTCATGTGGCGTGTCAAGTGATGCCTCTCCCTGAAACTCTCGTTGCAAATGTTGCATTTCAGACGCTCGTTGCGACGCTTCTTGTAGGGATCAGCCTCTCTCTTGTGCTGGGAACGCATGTGGTACACTAGATCCGACGTCATGCGGAAAGAAATGTTGCACTTGGCGCACACGTTCTGCGTCGTCTGGCCGAAGGACGTCAGCGACGGAGGCATTAGCGCTGACACGGACGGCTGCGACAAGAACGGCGACGCGGCACTGAGTTTCGCAGCGTCGGCGGCAGACGGAGCAGACAGCGGGTACGTTAGGGATGTAAACGGCAGTTTGTAAGGGTCTGTCGGACACATAGTTGACCGCAGACGGGATAGCGCTTCGCTGGCAGACATATCGCTGTGTTTGGAATCGATAAGCTGGTGGTGAGACTTCAAGTATTCTTCAACAAGGTTGTTGTTGAGGCGATCTGGGGTAGCGTGGGGCAGGAAGGGTGCCAACCCAGGATTTAGCAACCCAGGGGCTGCCAGCAGGGGTGCCAGGGACTTACCGCT
Source organism: Cherax quadricarinatus (assembly GCF_026875155.1). Classification (NCBI taxonomy): domain Eukaryota; kingdom Metazoa; phylum Arthropoda; class Malacostraca; order Decapoda; family Parastacidae; genus Cherax; species Cherax quadricarinatus. Next base: position 12,358,603 of record NC_069486.1, on the reverse strand, counting down.
ACCCAACAGCGAGCTAACGGCGCTAAAAGAGGCGGAAACTGGCGGCCAAGCGGAGCTAAGAGCTTCCAGAGTAGCTGACGCCGCGCTGAAGTGAGGCGGCGAAGAACCTTGAGATCGAGTGACCTTCGTGAAGGCGCTGCCTGTTGTGACCTCCTCTCTGGGCGGCGAGGGCGGCAGGGGCGGTGATTGCTGTGGCCGTTGGCGGCGATGTGACCTTCAGGCCGCCCATACGGCTCACTTTAGCAGCAGGTGTGGCCACCTCGGGGTCAAGGATGTGGTCACGAGCACCTGTTAGGAAGGCCACATCGAAGCTTCGCTTCGTGGGAGATGTATGGGGGCTGGACCCCCCGCTCACCCCACGCACATGGGGGCTGGACCCCCCGCTCACCCCACGCACCCCATCCATGATCATCACGCCTGTAACAGTAACACTGCATCAGTAACACTCTCACAGTAACACTGTATTAGTAACAGTGACAATGTAACACTAACAGTAACAGTGTAACACTAACAGTGTTACAGGTGAGTGCAAATACAATTAGGTGAGAGTATCAATAACACCGTAACACTAACAGTGTATCAGAAACACTAAAATTAGCAGTAACACTGCATCAGTAACACTAATAGCAACATTGTAACACTTACAGAAACACTGTAACACTAACAGTGTATCAGTAACACTGTAACACTAACAGTGTATCAGTAACACTGCAATACTAACAGTGTATCAGTAACACTAAAACTAACAGTAACACTGCATCAGTAACACAACACTAGCGGTAACACTAACAGTAACACTGCAACAGTAACACTGCAACAGTAACACTAACAGTAACATTGCAACAGTAACACTAACAGTAACACTGCAACAGTAACACTAACAGTAACACTGCAACAGTAACACTAACAGTAACACAGCAACAGTAACACTGCAACAGTAACACTAACAGTAACCATAACACTGCAACAGTAACACTGCAACAGTAACACTAACAGTAACCAGTAACACTGCAACAGTAACACTAACAGTAACACTGCAACAGTAACAGTAACACTGCAACAGTAACACTAACAGTAACACTGCAACAGTAACACTAACAGTAACATTGCAACAGTAACACTAACAGTAACACTGCAACAGTAACACTAACAGTAACACTGCAACAGCAACACTAACAGTAACATTGCAACAGTAACACTAACAGTAACACTGCAACAGTAACACTAACAGTAACACTGCAACAGTAACACTAACAGTAACATTGCAACAGCAACACTGACAGTAACACAGCAACAGTAACACTAACAGTAACACTACAACAGTAACACTAACATTAACACTGCAACAGTAACACTAACAGCAACATTGCAACAGTAACACTAGCAGTAACAGTTCAACAGTAATACTAACAGTAACATTGCAACAGTAACACTAACAGTAACATTTCAACAGTAACACTAACAGTAACACTACAACAGTAAAATTAACAGTAACACCGCAACAGTAGCACTAAAAGTAACACTACAACAGTAACACTAACAGTAACACTGCAACAGTAATACTAAGAGTAACACTGCAACAGCAACAGTAACATTGCAACAGTAACACGGCAAAAGGAGCTAAGACTCGACCCCTGCAACCACAAATAGGTGAGTACTAACAGTAACGCTGCAACAGTAATACTAAGAGTAACACTGCAACAGCAACAGTAACATTACAACAGTAACACTGCAACAATAACACTAACAGTAACGCTGCAACAGAAATACTAACAGTAACACTGCAACAGTAACACTAACAGTAACATTACAACAGTAACACTAACAGTAACGCTGCAACAGAAATACTAACAGTAACACTGCAACAGCAACAATAACAGTAACACTACAACAGTAACACTAACAGTAACACTGCAACAGAAATACTAACAGTAACACTGCAACAGTAACACTAACAGTAACACTACAAGAGTAACACTGCAACAGTAACACAACAGTAACACTGCAACAGTAACACAACAGTAACACTGCAACAGTAACACTAATAGTAACACTACAACAGTAACACTGCAACAGTAGCACTAACAGTAACACTAACAGTAACACAACAACAGTAACACTGCAACAGTAACACTAACAGTAACACAACAGCAGTAACACTGCAACAGTAACACCACAACAGTAACACTACAACAGTAACACTGCAACATTAACGCTGCAACAGTAACACTAACAGTAACACAACAACAGTAACACTGCAACAGTAACACTACAACAGTAACACTGCAACAGTAACACTAACAGTAACACTGCAACAGTAATAAAAGCAGTAACACTAACAGTAACTCTGCAACAGTAACACTAACAGTAACACAACAACAGTAACACTGCAACAGTAACACTACAACAGTAACACTAACAGTAACACAACAACAGTAACACTGCAACAGTAACACTAACAGTAACACTGCAACAGTAACACTACAACAGTAACAGTAACACTACAACAGTAATATTGCAACAGTAACACTGCAACAGTAACACTAACAGTAACACTGCAACAGTAACACTAACAGTAACACTGCAACAGTAATAAAAGCAGTAACACTAACAGTAACTCTGCAACAGTAACACTAACAGTAACACAACAACAGTAACACTGCAACAGTAACACTACAACAGTAACACTAACAGTAACACAACAACAGTAACACTGCAACAGTAACACTAACAGTAACACTGCAACAGTAACACTACAACAGTAACAGTAACACTACAACAGTAACATTGCAACAGTAACACTGCAACAGTAACACTAACAGTAACACTGCAACAGTAACACTAACAGTAACTCTGCAACAGTAACACTGCAACAGTAACACTAACAGTAACACTGCAACAGTAACACTACAACAGTAACAGTAACACTGCAACAGTAACACTGCAACAGTAACACTGCAACAGTAACACTAACAGTAACACTGCAACAGTAACACTACAACAGTAACAGTAACACTGCAACAGTAACACTACAACAGTAACAGTAACACTGCAACAGTAACACTAACAGTAACATTGCAACAGTAGCACTAACAGTAACACTGCAACAGCTACACTGCAACAGTAACACTAACAGTAACACTGCAACAGAAATACTAACAGTAACATTTAAACAGCAACACAAACAGTAACGCTACAACAGTAACACTGCAACAGTAACACTACAACAGTAACACTACAACAGTAACACTACAACAGTAACACTAACAGTAACACTACAACAGTAACACTACAACAGTAACACTAACAGTAACACTGCAACAGTAACACTACAACAGTAACACTACATCAGTAACACTACAACAGTAACACTAACAGTAACACTACAACAGTAACACTACAACAGTAACACTGCAACAGTAACACTACAACAGTAACACTACAACAGTAACACTACAACAGTAACACTACAACAGTAACACTACAACAGTAACACTACAACAGTAACACTACAACAGTAACACTGCAACAGTAACACTACAACAGTAACACTACATCAGTAACACTACAACAGTAACACTAACAGTAACACTACAACAGTAACACTAACAGTACACTGCAACAGTAACACTACAACAGTAACACTACAACAGTAACACTAACAGTAACACTACAACAGTAACACTAACAGTAACACTGCAACAGTAACACTACAACCAGTAACACTACAACAGTAACACATAACAACAGTAACACTACAACAGTAACACTACAACAGTAACACTACAACAGTAACACTACATCAGTAACACTACAACAGTAACACTAACAGTAACACTACAACAGTAACACTAACAGTAACACTGCAACAGTAACACTACAACAGTAACACTACAACAGTAACACTACAACAGTAACACTACAACAGTAACACTACAACAGTAACACTGCAACAGTAACACTACAACAGTAACACTACAACAGTAACACTGCAACAGTAACACTACAACAGTAACACTACAACAGTAACACTACAACAGTAACACTACACAGTAACACTACAACAGTAACACTACAACAGTAACACTACAACAGTAACACTACAACAGTAACACTACAACAGTAACACTACAACAGTAACTTACAACAGTAACACTACAACAGTAACACTACAACAGTAATACTGCAACAGTAACACTGCAACAGTAACACTACAACAGTAACACTGCAACAGTAACACTACAACAGTAACACTACAACAGTAATACTGCAACAGTAACACTACAACAGTAACACTACAACAGTAACACTACAACAGTAATACTGCAACAGTAACACTACAACAGTAACACTGCAACAGTAACACTACAACAGTAACACTACAACAGTAACACTACAACAGTAAACACTACAACAGTAATACTACAACAGTAACACTACAACAGTAACACTACAACAGTAACACTAAACACAGTAACACTACAACAGTAACACTACAACAGTAACACTACAACAGTAACACTACAACAGTAATACTAACAGCAATAATAATAATAATAATAATAATAATAATAATAATAATAATAATAATAATTATTATTATTATTATTATTATTATTATTATTATTATATAACAATGAAAATAACACAGATTTAGAGTGGCCATTAAATAGGTTAATTGGTTGGGTTGGTTAATGGGGTTTCAAGACTATCTACTACACGAGGATCATTAAGGCTACATGTCACCTGTACACCTCCTAAAATCGACTCTATATACATGCAGTACTCCAGGGCACTCTCCTGTCTCCCTGCTTGTTTCTCTAGCTGCTGACACAGAACATTCGGGACATCAACCACAGCTTCCTATCATTCTTTACGGATAATATCAAAATCTATCATTACTGATAGATATCAACAGAGTCTTCCAGTGGGCAGTGGGAAAAAAAATCATGCTGAAATGGGTCAATATCGATTCTATGGACCACAGTGGAAAAATGACAGTCCTCAGTGACGCTCTGATGCTAACCCTGTCCCTGGGTCATCCTGGGTGGCTAACCCTCCCCCCTAGGTCATCCTGGGTGGCTAACCCTCCCCCTGGGTCATCCTGGGTGGCTAACCCTCCCCACTGGGTCATCCTGGGTGGCTAACCTCCCCCTGGGTCATCCTGGTGGGCTAACCCTCCCCCTGGGTCATCCTGGGGGCTAACCTCCCCCTGGGTCATCCTGGGTGGCTAACCCTCCCCCTGGGTCATCCTGGGTGGCTAACCCTCCCCCTGGGTCATCCTGGGTGGCTAACCCTCCCCCCTGGGTCATCCTGGGTGGCTAACCCTCCCCCTGGGTCATCCTGGGTGGCTAACCCTCCCCCTGGGTCATCCTGGGTGGCTAACCCTCCCCCTGGGTCATCCTGGGTGGCTGACCCTCCCCCTGGGTCATGCTGGGTGGCTCACCCTCTCCCTGGGTCATCCTGGGTGTCTAACCCTTCTCCTGGGTCATCCTGGGTGGCTATCCCTCCCCCTGGGTAATCCTGGGTGGCTAACCCTCCCCTGGGAATCACCTTTGACCCATGCATGTCAGGAGAATTGATAGGGAACAGTGTTGTAAAGAAAGCGAATGCCAGACTGTAGTTCCTATATAGACAAGAACAGTGTCTACCTACCGAGGTACAGTGTCTACCTACCGAGGCACAGTGTCTACCTACTGAGGCACAGTGTCTAACTACTGAGGCACAGTGTCTACCTACCGAGGCACAGTGTCTACCTACTGAGGCACAGTGTCTACCTACTGAGGCACAGTGTCTACCTACTGAGGAAACAGTGTCTACCTACCGAGGCACAGTGTCTACCTACCGAGGCACAGTGTCTACCTACCGAGGCACAGTGTCTACCTACTGAGGCACAGTGTCTAACTACTGAGGCACAGTGTCTACCTACCGAGGCACAGTGTCTACCTACTGAGGCACAGTGTCTACCTACTGAGGCACAGTGTCTAACTACTGAGGCACAGTGTCTACCTACCGAGGCACAGTGTCTACCTACCGAGGCACAGTGTCTACCTACTGAGGCACAGTGTCTAACTACTGAGGCACAGTGTCTACCTACCGAGGCACAGTGTCTACCTACCGAGGCACAGTGTCTACCTACTGAGGCACAGTGTCTAACTACTGAGGCACAGTGTCTACCTACCGAGGCACAGTGTCTACCTACTGAGGCACAGTGTCTACCTACCGAGGCACAGTGTCTACCTACTGAGGCACAGTGTCTACCTACCGAGGCACAGTGTCTACCTACCAAGGCACAGTGTGTACCTACCGAGGCACAGTGTCTACCTACCGAGGCACAGTGTCTACCTACCGAGGCACAGCGTCTACCTACCGAGGCACAGTGTCTACCTACCGAGGCACAGCGTCTACCTACTGAGGCACAGTGTCTACCTACCGAGGAACAGTGTCTACCTACTGAGGCACAGTGTCTACCTACTGAGGCACAGTGTCTACCTACTGAGGCTCGCAGGTCCCTATGTCTAGCCCTTATACAATGCCATATGAATTAAGCTTGCTCTTAATGGCACTCTGCCTTGACAAAAAAACTGAAAGATAGACTGCAAATCACCCAGAACAAAATCGTAAGATTCATCCTGGGGCTGGGACCAAGAGAACATGTAGGCCAGGATGAATTACAGCAGTTGGATATGCTGAATGTTGAAGACAGAGTAAAACAACTGAAGCTAAATCATGTTTATAAAATTAATCACAGTGTCCAGAATTATCTAGCTGTCAATTTTGTCAAGGTCGAGAACCAAAGCAATCATAGTACCAGGGGGAGAGAGCACAACTTTGTAGTACCCAGAGTCAGTGGCCAGGCTTCAAGCACAACTTTGTAGTACCCACAGTCAGTAGCCAGGCTTCAAACACAACTTTGTAGTACCCACAGTCATTGACCAGGCTTCAAACACAACTTTGTAGTACCCACAGTCAGTAGCCAGGCTTCAAGCACAACTTTGTAGTACCCAGAATTTGTTTTGTACTCTGATGAAGATTTAATTTCCTCATGTTTACCATATCTGAGTAATTGAAATTTCTCATCGTTGAACTTCATATTGTTTTCTGCAGCCCACTGAAAGATTTGGTTGATGTCTGCCTGGAGCTTTGCAGTGTCTGCAATGGAAGACACTGTCATGCAGATTCGGGTGTCATCTGCAAAGGAAGACACGGTGCTGTGGCTGACATCCTTGTCTATGTCAGATATGAGGATGAGGAACAAGATGGGAGCGAGTACTGTGCCTTGTGGAACAGAGCTTTTCACCGTAGCTGCCTCGGACTTTACTCTGTTGACGACTACTCTCTGTGTTCTGTTAGTGAGGAAATTATAGATCCATCGACCGACTTTTCCTGTTATTCCTTTAGCACGCATTTTTATGCGCTATTACGCCATGGTCACACTTGTTCAAGGCTTTTGCAAAGTCTGTATATATTACATCTGCATTCTTTTTGTCTTCCAGTGCATCTAGGACCTTGTCGTAGTGATCCAATAGTTGAGACAGACAGGAGCGACCTGTTCTAAACCCATGTTGCCCTGGGTTGTGTAACTGTGGCCAGGCTTCAAGCACAACTTTGTAGTACCCACAGTCATTGACCAGGCTTCAAACACAACTTTGTAGTACCCACAGTCAGTAGCCAGGCTTCAAGCACAACTTTGTAGTACCCACAGTCAGTGGCCAGGCTTCAAGCACAACTTTGTAGTACCCACAGTCAGTAGCCAGGTTTCAAGCACAACTTTGTAGTACCCACAGTCATTGGTCAGGCTTGAAACACAACTTTGTAGTACCCACAGTCAGTGGCCAGGCTTCAAGCACAACTTTGTAGTACCCACAGTCAGTGGCCAGGCTTCAAACACAACTTTGTAGTACCCACAGTCAGTGGCCAGGTTTCAAGCACAACTTTGTAGTACCCACAGTCAGTGGCCAGGCTTCAAGCACAACTTTGTAGTACCCACAGTCAGTGGCCAGGCTTCAAACACAACTTTGTAGTACCCACAGTCAGTGGCCAGGCTTCAAACACAACTTTGTAGTACCCACAGTCAGTGGCCAGGCTTCAAACACAACTTTGTAGTACCCACAGTCAGTGGCCAGGCTTCAAACACAACTTTGTAGTACCCACAGTCAGTGGCCAGGCTTCAAGCACAACTTTGTAGTACCCACAGTCAGTGGCCAGGCTTCAAACACAACTTTGAAGTACCCACAGTCAGTGGCCAGGCTTCAAACACAACTTTGAAGTACCCACAGTCAGTGGCCAGGCTTCAAGCACAACTTTGTAGTACCCACAGTCAGTGGCCAGGCTTCAAACACAACTTTGAAGTACCCACAGTCAGTGGCCAGGCTTCAAACACAACTTTGTAGTAGCTACAGTCAGTAGCCAGGCTTCAAGCACAACTTTGTAGTAGCCACAGTCATTGGCCAGGATTTAAGCACAACTTTGTAGTACCCACAGTCAGTGGCCAGGCTTCAAACACAACTTTGTAGTACCCACAGTCAGTGGCCAGGCTTCAAATACAACTTTGTAGTACCCACAGTCAGTGGCCAGGCTTCAAACACAACTTTGTAGTACCCACAGTCAGTGGCCAGGCTTCAAACACCTTTTATTGTACAGCAATAAAGGACTGGAACAGACTACCCGCACATGTCAAAGCCAGTCATAGCTTGAACCAGTTCAAGAAGACTGCCAAAAGGTGTCTGATGAATGTAGCTACAGAAAGGGAGGGGAATGATTTTCTATTTTTTAGCTAACATACGTGTAAATTTTACCTTATTCCTAGTAATGACCCTCGTATTGTAGATAGTCTTAGTGACCCTCGTGTAGTAGATAGTCTTAATGACCCTCGTGTAGTAGATAGTCTTAATGACCCTCGTGTAGTAGATAGTCTTAGTGACCCTCGTGTAGTAGATAGTCTTAATGACCCTCGTGTAGTAGATAGTCTTAGTGACCCTCGTGTAGTAGATAGTCTTAATGACCCTCGTGTAGTAGATAGTCTTAATGACCCTCGTGTAGTAGATAGTCTTAATGACCCTCGTGTAGTAGATAGTCTTAATGACCCTCGTGTAGTAGATAGTCTTAATGACCCTCGTGTAGTAGATAGTCTTAATGACCCTCGTGTAGTAGATAGTCTTAATGACCCTCGTGTAGTAGATAGTCTTAATGACCCTCGTGTAGTAGATAGTCTTAATGACCCTCGTGTAGTAGATAGTCTTAATGACCCTCGTGTAGTAGACAGTCTTAATGACCCTCGTGTAGTAGATAGTCATAATGACCCTCGTGTAGTAGATAGTCTTTTTAGTTTAATAATAAGATATTATCTTCATTATAAAATAATAGGAAAATATTATAACCTTTATATTATAATATTAAGGTAAAAGGACCACAATGTAAATAAGTCAGTGAGTCTGACTTATTTATGTTACCCCAGGTTGTCTACCCATGTGTTGTTATGTATGATGATCTGTGTAACTGTGTGTACCTGAATAAACTTACTTACGTGGGTCATCCTGGGTGGCTAACCCTCCCCCTGGGTCATCCTGGGTGGCTAACCCTCCCCCTGGGTCATCCTGGCTGGCTAACCCTCCCCCTGGGTCATCCTGGCTGGCTAAACCTCCCCCTGGGTTATCCTGGCTGGCTAACCCTCCCCCTGGGTCATCCTGGCTGGCTAACCCTCCCCCTGGGTCATCCTGGCTGGCTAACCCTCCCCCTGGGTCATCCTGGCTGGCTAACCCTCCCCCTGGGTCATCCTGGGTGGCTAACCCTCCCCCTGGGTCATCCTGGGTGGCTAACCCTCCCCCTGGGTCATCCTGGCTGGCTAACCCTCCCCCTGGGTCATCCTGGGTGGCTAACCCTCCCCCTGGGTCATCCTGGCTGGCTAACCCTCCCCCTGGGTCATCCTGGCTGGCTAACCCTCCCCCTGGGTCATCCTGGGTGGCTAACCCTCCCCCTGGGTCATCCTGGCTGGCTAACCCTCCCCCTGGGTCATCCTGGGTGGCTAACCCTCCCCCTGGGTCATCCTGGGTGGCTAACCCTCCCCCTGGGTCATCCTGGCTGGCTAACCCTCCCCTGGGTCATCCTGGGTGGCTAACCCTCCCCCTGGGTCATCCTGGCTGGCTAACCCTCCCCCTGGGTCATCCTGGCTGGCTAACCCTCCCCCTGGGTCATCCTGGCTGGCTAACCCTCCCCTGGGTCATCCTGGCTGGCTAACCCTCCCCCTGGGTCATCCTGGCTGGCTAACCCTCCCCCTGGGTCATCCTGGCTGGCTAACCCTCCCCCTGGGTCATCCTGGCTGGCTAACCCTCCCCCTGGGTCATCCTGGCTGGCTAACCCTCCCCCTGGGTCATCCTGGGTGGCTAACCCTCCCCCTGGGTCATCCTGGGTGGCTAACCTTCCTGGGTTAGAAATCAGAAAAAAATCTTACACTCACCTAGAGACCAGGTAAACAAAAGACCTCTAAAATAATGCCAGAGGCTCTTTTGTCTGGGGAAGAGAAAGGCAGATGCAGCCAAGGCCACGAGAATGATAGAGTGGATAACGAGAACTTTCTCAACAGTGGTGTGGCTCTTTCTCAGTCATTTCTCCTTCCATGTCTAGAATATTACTGTGTGCTCACAGCTTCGTTGGAAGTAGGAGAAATAGAGCAGAGCTTTTGCAGATGTAGAGTTTATTTACGGCCCACATAGAGCCAATGAAGCATTTACGTTACTGGGAACGCCTCAGTGTCCTAAATATGTACTCTCTGGAGCGAATGAGATAGAGGTGCTTGATAATATATACCTGGAAAGTGCAGCCATAACAACACTGCAGTTACAGATATAGCTCTACACACTGCTATAACAACACTGCAGTGACAGATATAGCTCTACACACTGCTATAACAACACTGCAGTGACAGGTATGGAAGGAAGTGTAAAATAAACCCAGTGAATATCAGGGGCACCTTGGGCACAATAAGAGAACATTATGTCAACATGCGCGGACCAAGACTCTTCAACCAGCTGCCACAAGGTATTAACCTGCTACACACACACACACACACACACACGTCTACAACTTTTGGTATCATAATAATAAATAATAATAATAATAATAATAATAATAATAATAATAATAATAATAATAATAATAATAATAATAATAATAATAATAATAATAATAATATTTTTCATTAGCTATCAGACAATAAATCTGCATTTTCTTTTTAATAATAAATTTCTTACTGTAAGCGTTAAACACTTGTGGGTCACAAATAACACGTAGAGAAGGCTCGAACCTCCGTCCTCAATCACAACCTAAATAGCTGCCACAAATATTTACCTTCTAAGATTAGACTAAGTTCCAGCAGGTAGGCGCTAGTAGTAGTAGAAATAGCACCAGCAGAAGGAGCCTGCTAGTATCCGAGACCGGATAGTTAGAACGGCTGTAGTTCCTTAGAACGAGGTGAACCTCTCCATTCACACGGGCATCAGTGGTTCAGACACACAGGAGAACCTCAACCATCAATGAACATAAAGTAACTGAGCCCGTTTTCTCTTGCGTTCCCCTTTATATACTCGCGATCCTCTGGAGGGGCGGAGCCTGGCGATTGATTATGTTAATGATTGGCCGAGAGTGGCGATAAGGGCTGCTCTGATTGGCTGCCTGCGGCCGCAGGTGTCAAAACCTATTGTGTCTCTCGTCTAAGTTGTTTCTGACCTATTGTTTGTGGGGGACACACGCCCCCAGGTGCTGGCACCTCTATTGACACTCATGTTGGCACTTATGGTGGCGTTCAGAATGGCGCTTGTGATGCCAGTTGTGGTGGCACTTATGGCACTAGTCGTGGCACTCATTATCACCCTTATAGATATTCCACATATGTTAGATGTAATGTCTTATTCATCAATAAAGACACACAGGTGTTGTACATGTGTCTTATTCAACTAGTTTATTGTGTACCTCATATCCACCCTGTGGATGGTAGTGGCTAGTTTATTGTGTACCTCATATCCACCCTGTGGATGGTAGTGGCTAGTTTGTGTACCTCATAGCCATCCTGTGGATGGTAGTGGCTAGTTTATTGTGTACCTCATATCCATCCTGTGGATGGTAGTGGCTAGTTTATTGTGTACCTCATATCCATCCTGTGGATGGTAGTGGCTAGTTTATTGTGTACCTCATATCCATCCTGTGGATGGTAGTGGCTAGTTTATTGTGTACCTCATATCCATCCTGTGGATGGTAGTGGCTAGTTTATTGTGTACCTCATATCCATCCTGTGGATGGTAGTGGCTACTTTATTGTGTACCTCATATCCACCCTGTGGATGGTAGTGGCTAGTTTATTGTGTACCTCATATCCATCCTGTGGATGGTAGTGGCTAGTTTATTGTGTACCTCATATCCATCCTGTGGATGGTAGTGGCTAGTTTATTGTGTGCCTCATATCCACCCTGTGGATGGTAGTGGCTAGTTTATTGTGTACCTCATATCCATCCTGTGGATGGTAATGGCTAGTTTATTGTGTACCTCATATCCATCCTGTGGATGGTAGTGGCTAGTTTATTGTGTACCTCATATCCACCCTGTGGATGGTAGTGGCTAGTTTACTGTGTACCTCATTCCACCCTGTGGATGGTAGCGGCTAGTTTATTGTGTACCTCATATCCACCTTGTGGATGGTAATGGCTAGTTTTTTGTGTACCTCATATCCATCCTGTGGATGGTAGTGGCTAGTTTATTGTGTACCTCATATCCACCCTGTGGATGGTAGTGGCTAGTTTATTGTGTACCTCATATCCACCCTGTGGATGGTAGTGGCTAGTTTATAGTTCTCCAGTAGTTATACAAAATAGCTGAGAGCTCCTTACAGAATATCCATTGCATATAAACAACGGATATTCTATTATCTATCCATAATAGATAGTCAGGTCGAGATCAAGCGAGATGGAATCTCAAATTAACAATAATAATAACACTGTACTTGTCTTTATTTCCAAGATGACCATTTAGCACGCCAAATAATATCTGACACAATTCGTGTCAAATATTGTGTTGCAGTCTATATGTAGGAGCCTGCAGCCTGCAGCCTACGGCCTACATGCAGTATTTCCTCATGTCTATGACTTCATCAAGCATCCCTTATTCGGGAAGACTTTACTCACGACGGGAAGATGTCATAGGGATTTATACTTGGTTGATACTCTCGAAGAATGTGTTTGATACTTAGTCTTTTGGTGATGACTCTATGTACCATAACACTGGCTTGTACCATAACACTGGCTTGTACTATAACACTGGCTTGTACCATAACACTGGCTTGTACCATAACACTGTCTTGTACCATAACACTGGCTTGTACCATAACACTGGCTTTTACCATAACACTGGCTTGTACTATAACACTGGCTTGTACCATAACACTGGCTATTGTACCATAACACTGGCGTTGTACCATAACACTGGCTTGTCCCATAACACTGGCTTGTACATAACACTGGCTTGTACCATAACACTGGCTTGTACCATAACACTGGCTTGTACTATAACACTGGCTTGTACCATAACACTGGCTTGTACCATAACACTGGCTTGTACCATAACACTGGCTTGTACCATAACACTGGCTTGTACCATAACACTGGCTTGTACCATAACACTGGCTTGTACCATAACACTGGCTTGTACCATAACACTGGCTTGTACCATAACACTGACTTGTACCATAACACTGGCTTGTACCATAACACTGGCTTGTACCATAACACTGACTTGTACCATAACACTGGCTTGTACCATAACACTGGCTTGTACCATAACACTGGCTTGTGCCATAACACTGGCTTGTACCATAACACTGGCTTGTACATAACACTGGCTTGTACCATAACACTGGCTTGTACCATAACACTGGCTTGTACCATAAACACTGGCTTGTACACAACACTGGCTTGTACCATAACACTGGCTTGTACCATAACACTGGCTTGTACCATAACACTGGCTTGTACCATAACACTGGCTTGTACCACAACACTGGCTTGTACCATAACACTGGCTTGTACCATAACACTGGCTTGTACCACAACACTGGCTTGTACCATAACACTGGCTTGTACCATAACACTGGCTTGTACCATAACACTGGCTTGTACCATAACACTGGCTTGTACCATAACACTGGCTTGTACCATAACACTGGCTTGTACCACAACACTGGCTTGTACCATAACACTGGCTTGTACCATAACACTGGCTTGTACCATAACACTGACTTGTACCATAACACTGGCTTGTACCATAACACTGGCTTGTACCATAACACTGGCTTGTACCATAACACTGGCTTGTATCATAACACTGGCTTGTACCATAACACTGGCTTGTACCATAACGCTGGCTTGTACCATAACACTGGCTTGTACCATAACACTGGCTTGTACCATAACACTGACTTGTACCATAACACTGGCTTGTACCATAACACTGGCTTGTACCTAAACACTGGCTTGTACCATAACACTGGCTTGTATCATAACACTGGCTTGTACCATAACACTGGCTTGTACCATAACACTGACTTGTACCATAACACTGGCTTGTACCATAACACTGGCTTGTATCATAGCACTGGCTTATACCATAACGCTGGCTTGTACCACAACATTGACTTGTGCCATAACACTGAATTGTACAACAACACTAAATTGTACCACAACACTAAATTGTACCATAACACTGAATTGTACCACAACACTAAATTGTACCATAACACGAAATTGTACCATGTTATGATTCAGGTCAATGTTATGGTCCCTTTCCCTGCCTCCTACCCTCCCTCTCTCTGCCTGATTCCCTCTCTCTCCCTGCCTCCTCTCCTCTTTCTCCCTGCCTGCTTTTCCCTCTCCCTGCCTGCTATCCTCCCTCTCCCTGCCTTCTCTCCTCCCTCTCCCTGCCTTCTCTCCTCCCTCTCCCTGCCTTCTCTCCTCCCTCTCCCTGCCTTCTCTCCTCCCTCTCCCTGCCTTCTCTCTCCCTCTCCCTGCCTTCTCTCCTCCCTCTCCCTGCCTTCTCTCCTCCCTCTCCCTGCCTTCTCTCCTCCCTCTCCCTGCCTTCTCCTCCTCCCTCTCCTTGCCTGCTACCCTTCCTTCCCCTGCCTCTCACAGCTCCACCTGCCTAACAAGGCATACTTCAGGCTGTCACTGTGATTTCAAAGGAATATGCATCAGGAGGGCTATCTTTCATCATTACCAGGAGCCCGCTGCTTCCTATGTAGATAGTGAAGGATGACGTTCTCCCCAGTGGTGCCACTGGGGTGGGGAGAGTGCCTGCGTGTGGAGGGGAGGAAGGTAGGGGTATTGCTGGTGTGGGAAGAGTGACAGTGAGTGGAGGATGTTAGGGATGCTGGGGGTGTTGCTGGGGTGAGGAGAGTGCCAGTGAGAGGAGGGGAGGATGCTGGCGGTGTTGCTGGGGTGGGGAGAGTGCCTGTGTGTGGAGGGGAGGATGATTGGAGTGTTGCTGGTGTGGGGAAAGTGCCAGTGAGGAGAGATGAGGATGTCAGGGATGCTGGGATGTTGCTGGGGTGAGGAGAATGCCAGTGAGAGGAGATGAGGATGTCAGGGATGCTGGGGTGTTGCTTGGGTGAGGAGAATGCCAGTGAGAGGAGATGAGGATGTCAGGGATGCTGGGGTGTTGCTTGGGTGAGGAGAACGACAGTGAGAGGAGATGAGGATATCAGGGATGCTGGGGTGTTGCTGGGTGAGGAGAATGCCAGAGAGAGGAGATGAGGATGTCAGGGATGCTGGGGTGTTGCTGGGGTGAGGAGAGTGCCAGTGAGAGGAGGGGAGGATGCTGGCGGTGTTGCTGGGGTGGGGGAGAGTGCCTGTGTGTGGAGGGGAGGATGATTGGAGTGTTTGCTGGTGTGGAAAGTGCCAGTGGGGGGAGATGAGGATGTCAGGGATGCTGGGGTGTTGCTGGGTGTTGCTGGGGTGAGGAGAATGCCAGTGAGAGGAGATGAGGATGTCAGGGACGCTGGGGTGTTGCTGGGGTGAGGAGAATGCCAGTGAGATGAAATGAGGATGTCAGGGATGCTGGGGTGTTGCTGGGGTGTTGCTGGGGTGTTGCTGGGGGGGGGAGGAAGGTCAGTGAGAGGAGATGAGGATGTCAGGGATATTGGGATGTTGCTGGGGTGTTGCTGGGGTGTTGCTGGGTGAGGAGAAGGTCAGTGAGAGGAGATGAGGATGTCAGGGATATTGGGATGTTGCTGGGGTGTTGCTGGGGTGTTGCTGGGGTGTTTGCTGGGGTGGGGAGAATGCCAGTGAGAGGAAATGAGGATGTTAGGGATGTTGGGGTGTTGCTAGGGTGTTGCTGGGGTGTTGCTAGGGTGTTGCTGGGGTGTTGCTAGGGTGGTTGCTGGGGTGTTGCTGGGGGTGAGGAGAAGGTCAGTGAGAGGAGATGAGGATGTCAGGGATATTGGGATGTTGCTGGGTGTTGCTGGGGTGTTGCTGGGGTGTTGCTGGGGTGAGGAGAAGGTCAGTGAGAGGAGATGAGGATGTCAGGGATATTGGGATGTTGTTGGGGTGTTGCTGGGGTGTTGCTGGGGTGTTGCTGGGGTGGGAGAATGCCAGTGAGAGGAGATGAGATGTCAGGGATGTTGGGGTGTTGCTGGGGCGAGGAGATGAGATCGTGGGAGATGAGGAGGATAGATATACTGATTGGGTGACTGCTTATTGAAGGGAGGGGAGAAAGAAATAAAGACAGAGAGAGAGAGAGAGAGAGAGAGAGAGAGAGAGAGAGGAGAGAGAGAGAGAGAGAGAGAGAGAGAGAGAGAGAGAGAGAGAGTAGAAAATAAATGGAATACGGACACAGATTAGATTTAGATTTTGAGACTGGAGTGCACTTCAACCTTATCCTGTGGATGGCAGCCCAAGATGATATGGATAGGCAGTCTGCCATCACCACCACCGGCAGCAGCGCAGCCGCCTGCCACCTCCACAAGCCTGCCAGCAGCAATACAGCCGCCTGCCACCTCCACAAGTCTGCCAGCAGCAACACAGCCGCCTGCCACCTCCACAAGTCTGCCAGCAGCAACACAGCCGCCTGCCACCTCCACAAGTCTGCCAGCAGCAGCACAGCCGCCTGCCACCTCCACAAGTCTGCCAGCAGCAGCACAGCCGCCTGCCACCTCCACAAGTCTGCCAGCAGCAGCACAGGCGCCTGCCACCTCCACAAGTCTGCCAGCAGCAACACAGCCGCCTGCCACCTCCACAAGTCTGCCAGCAGCAACACAGCCGCCTGCCACCTCCACAAGTCTGCCAGCAGCAGCACAGCCGCCTGCCACCTCCACAAGTCTGCCAGCAGCAACACAGCCGCCTGCCACCTCCACAAGTCTGCCAGCAGCAACACAGCCGCCTGCCACCTCCACAAGTCTGCCAGCAGCAACACAGCCGCCTGCCACCTCCACAAGTCTGCCAGCAGCAACACTGCCGCCTGCCACCTCCACAAGTCTGCCAGCAGCAACACAGCCGCCTGCCACCTCCACAAGTCTGCCAGCAGCAAACACAGCCGCCTGCCACCTCCCACAAGTCTGCCAGCAGCAACACTGCGCGCCTGCAACCTCCACAAGTCTGCAGCAGCAACACAGCCGCCTGCCACCTCCACAAGTCTGCCAGCAGCAACACAGCCGCCTGCACCTCCACAAGTCTGCCAGCAGCAACACAGCCGCCTGCCACTTCCACAAGTCTGCCAGCAGCAACACAGCCGCCTGCCACCTCCACAAGTCTGCCAGCAGCAACACAGCCGCCTGCCACCTCCACAAGTCTGCCAGCAGCAACACAGCCGCCTGCCACCTCCACAAGTCTGCCAGCAGCACACAGCCGCCTGCCACCTCCACAAGTTCTGCCATGCAGCAACACAGCCGCCTGCCACCTCCAAAAGTCTGCCAGCAGCAGCACAGCCGCCTGCCACCTCCACAAGTCTGCCAGCAGCAACACAGCCGCCTGCCACTTCCACAAGTCTGCCAGCAGCAACACAGCCGCCTGCCACCTCCACAAGTCTGCCAGCAGCAACACAGCCGCCTGCCACCTCCACAAGTCTGCCAGCAGCAACACAGCCGCCTGCCACCTCCACAAGTCTGCCAGCAGCAACACTGCCGCCTGCCACCTCCACAAGTCTGCCAGCAGCAACACAGCCGCCTGCCACCTCCACAAGTCTGCCAGCAGCAACACAGCCGCCTGCCACTTCCACAAGTCTGCCAGCAGCAACACAGCCGCCTGCCACCTCCACAAGTCTGCCAGCAGCAACACAGCCGCCTGCCACCTCCACAAGTCTGCCAGCAGCAACACAGCCGCCTGCCACCTCCACAAGTCTGCCAGCAGCAGCACAGCCGCCTGCCACCTCCACAAGTCTGCCAGCAGCAACACAGCCTCCTGCCACCTCCACAAGTCTGCCAGCAGCAACACAGCCGCCTGCCACCTCCACAAGTCTGCCAGCAGCAACACAGCCGCCTGCCACTTCCACAAGTCTGCCAGCAGCAACACAGCCGCCTGCCACCTCCACAAGTCTGCCAGCAGCAACACAGCTGCCTGCCACCTCCACAAGTTTGCCAGCAGCAACACAGCCGCCTGCCACCTCCACAAGTCTGCCAGCAGCAACACAAGCCGCCTGCCACCTCCACAAGTCTGCCAGCAGCAACACAGCCGCCTGCCACCTCCACAAGTCTGCCAGCAGCAACACAGCCGCCTGCCACCTCCACAAGTCTGCCAGCAGCAACACAGCCGCCTGCCACTTCCACAAGTCTGCCAGCAGCAACACAGCCGCCTGCCACTTCCACAAGTCTGCCAGCAGCAACACAGCCGCCTGCCACCTCCACAAGTCTGCCAGCAGCAACACAGCCGCCTGCCACCTCCACAAGTCTGCCACGCTGGTGAAAACAAGCAACTAAGGTTAATCTTCTTAGCGACAGATCATCTAAATTTCACTTTGTTCGGTGTCGAAGTTCATGCTGGGAGAATCCAGATTTGTGGCCTCTAACACTGGCGATTAGGTGGCCCAGAAACCTCAGCATCTCCCACTGCTTTTCGCTACTCTCTCGTCTTTCTGCGTCTCTGTACACCCTTTTCACTTTCTTCTTTGCTTTCCTGTCCGTTGCTATCATCCTGGTGCTTTTCTGTTGTTGGTGTTATGGGTGATGTATGTGAGGATGGTGTTGATGGGAAGCGAGAGGATGAGAGAGAGAGAGAGAGAGGAATCTGGAACGTAAGTGAAAAGTATTTTTTCCATGGTAAAAATTGTCCATCTCATCTGGGATGAGCTAGAGGTGTCAGGCTATACCGCCAGATTTCCCCCCCCCCTTTTATCTCTTCCCTCCTATTCCCCCTTCCATGAATTCCCCCTCCCTCCCTGCCTTTCCCCTGCTTTTAGTCCCTCCCTTCGATCCCTAACCCCTCCCTCCATCCCCCCCTGACTGTGCGGAACACAAGGCAATATCTTCTGAATCCCTCTATTGTTTACCTCCGTTATTCACTCTTGACTTTTGAGCTCTTGAAGGGGAGTTGAATGATACCTCGAGACTTTTGATGTTGCAATCAACACACCATCAGAAGCTTGCAATGTTGCAGAAATGAGTAGGACGTCCGGGGAGATTCGTTTAGAGGAGTGTATCTGTATTAGAGCCAGTTTGCCAGAAGTGGTCCAGCCAACAGTGTTCTCCTTGGCACTCCTCTGGGATTCAACGCCCTTGGCCTACTTAAGATGCCACCCAGTCTTCGACATGGATAAACACATGCACTATGGCACCATTCTAAAGTCAATATTAGAAAGAAGACCAAACCTTTCCCTTGAAGACGGATAGTGAAGATGTGGCTAGGGTGTTCTCAGAGAAACTGAGCCAGGATGTCCTCTATTGAGCAACTCTACCAGCAGTTTAAGAGGCACTTAAGTTCCTCATCTTCTAATAACAAGTTCATTTTTCCACTATAATCTACCTAGTCCATAATTATTGCATTTGCTTTATCTGCTTCATAAGGTGAAATCTGGATATTTCCATAATTCATGGTATAACTTTACAAATCTTTGAGGACAATTGTGTTGCAGAGGTCTGAACTCTGCTCAGACCTCTACAGATAGTAATTATGGGCAAGATTGTAATTATAGTAATATGGTAGTAATTATAGTGATTATGGACAAGGTAGATTATAGTGGAAAAATGAACATGTTATTAGAAGACGGGAGAACTTGTATGTACCTTAAGAAGGAGCTAAGGGTGGCTAAGCTCAAGATACGGCAACTGACTCAGGAAACCAAGAATATTCATGCAAGCTTCACTTCCAGTTAGGTTTAATGAACTGGGAGTACATACAGTCTCCTACACTGCCTTGCAAGGCTTCTTATTCTCCTCCTTGGAGAAACAAATGATCTGAATTCTTCTGGACGCCCTGGGTGGTGAAGCAAGGATGTAAGACCCCAGTTACAGCAGGGTCGTCACTGGCTGGGAGACCCTTGCTGCTCCCATGGCAAAACCATTAGCAATGCTGACATATAGACAGCCACACTGGTACATCCCTATTGCTGAGAAGGTGTGACAACATGCCTGCTGCTGCAGGGTCCAACAGGGACACTGCTCGCCTCAGAGCTGTGAGTGCACATCACTCTGGGGACTTCCTCCATTTTGATAATCATCACACGTCTCGACCCACAGACCCTCCATACTGCCGTTGCTCTCCTCACTGCCCTAATATACAAGAAATATGCATATATTTGTCACGATGTACAAGCTGACCAATACTGTCAACATTTACTAAACTGTTCCTTACATTAGATGGCTGGCTGGCTGACACCTACATCTGTCAGAGTGTTTGGCAAGTTAGAGGTGCTGCTGATCACAGGGAAAAAGTACTAGAAGCTAAAATAGATACCTGGGCTATTGGTACCACTTCCTTCCAGTAGGACTGAAGACCCTAGTTGCATGAGGAATAAGGTGCAGGAGACTTCTTAGAAGAATCAGATTCAAGACTCAATGACACCATCAACAACCCCAGACCAGTGCTACCTTCCAGCATCTCACCATGGCCATCCAGAGGGGGAAAGCCTGCTCCAGTCCAGCTCCTCCAAAACTGGAGGAGATTCTTAATCTCATATGGTATGTCCCCACACACACACACACACACACACACACACACATACAGCTAGATCAACTCCCTTGGACGAATCTACCAGGACTTCCTACCCATTTCTACAACATTGCAAGCTCCTGAAGATGTGTTATCTGCAAGATGAAAGGCCTATAGCTATCACTCAACTCCCCCTCAGGTGATTGTTACACACACATTGTATATGTATAATATATATATATATATATATATATATATATATATATATAATATATATATATATATATAAAATCTATATATTAGAAATAAATTGTATGTGAACAAATTACCTATTATGATATGGAAGCAGAAATGTTCGAACAACGCTAGTAAAATGCACCAGTATCAAGCCAGGTGTAATTGCATTAAAGGTGCAAATTTATGATGAAAACCAGTAATAAGTGCGTTGTGGTCAACGTATAGAGCGCCACACACACCCAGATTTTCATTTCCGGGAGAAATAATTGGAGGGAAATAGCCTGGTTTGCGCGGGAACTGAGGGAGCGGGAAAAAAAGTGCGCGCATCGAGGGAGCGGGAAAAAAAACGAGCGCACGGAGGGAGTGGGTGAAAAAAAAAAAGAAAAGCGCGGGGAACGGGATTCTCTGGCGCTAAAAGGGGATCAAATGCTTCGTTAAGCGTACTTTTGATGCTCAGGTGATAACTTGCAACTCCGGATAAATGTGTTTATACGCAGTGTTTATTGTTTATCCGACTCTGGTTCATCATTCTCTTTTTTTTTTTATCCCTTGAAAAGGCATAGTGAAAAGGCAGACACATTGAGAAGGCAAACAGAGGAAAATTAAATAGGCTTTATAACCCACTTTTAATTAATATAATTTAGGCCTAAAAAATTGGTATATTTTTGTTGGCTGTAAATTCCTATATAGGCCTATGTGCCCATTTATTCAACTCTCTATATATACATGTATATACTATGTATACTCGCATATACAATTATGAATGTGATTTAACACTAACCAAATGCAATGACACACACACAAGAGTTACAGGAAAAAAATAAGGGAAACAATAGCTATGTACAAACGGGACACAGAGGGAAAGCTAATGGGAGGAGGAGAGGGAGAAGTCGGTGTTTATTCATGGGCTCCAGGAGAGCGAAGGGAGGACACACAATGAAAGATGGCAGAAAGAAAAACAAGAGATTGAAACCATCATCAAAGAAATAGGTGAGGAGAACATGACTGAGATAGTAAATTTTAAGAGAATAGGGGGGTACTTGAAGGGGAGAAATTGGCCAATCAAACTGATTTTCAAGACAGAAATGGTGTGGAACAGGATCCTGCATGAGAAACCACAGCTGAAGGAATTGTCAACATACAAGAGGGTGTTCCTAGACCATGACAGAACAAGAACAGAATGACAGCAGCTAAGGGAGGGGACACAAAAACAGAAGAGGCTAGGAAGAGAGACATGGACAAACTCAGCAGAGGACATCCAGAGCAGGGCAGAGCACCCCTCAGCCAAACATGTTATCCCAACACATTACAGCCCCCTACCCCACACTATGCTGTAGAATCCCACAGCACACTGCCTGGTCCAACACCTCCACAGATTCCCCAGAACAGTGTTGGAGAGGAAACTGAAGGTATGGTACACCAACACTGATGGAGTAACAAATAAGTGGAAGGAGTGGCATGAAAGAATCAAAGAGGCATCACCAGACATCATAGTCCTCACAGAAACCAGGCTCACAGGAATGATAACAGATGCCATCTTTCTAATGGAATATCAGATCCTGAGGAAAGAAAGAGGGAATAGAGGGGGTGGAGCAGCACTGCTCATCTAAAACCATTGGGATTTTGATGAGCTGGAGAGAGGAGACAGAGGAGAAACAAGAGATTACGTAATACGAACACTTCAGTCTGGAGATCCCAAGGTGGTAATTGCAGTGATGTATAACGCGCCACAGAACAGCAGGAGGCCAAGGCAAAAGTATGATGAAAGTAACAGAGCAATGATTGACACATTGGCTGAAGTGGCCAGAATGTGAGCAGGGCAAAGCTGCTGATTGTGAGTGACTTCAATCATAAGGAAATTGACTGGGAGAACCTGGAGTCACATGGGGGGGGGGGGCAGAAACATGGAGAGCTACGATGATGGAGGTGGTACTGGAAAACCTCATGTACCAACATGTAAGGGACACTACCAGAGAGAGAGGAGAGGATGAACCAGCAAGACTGGACCTAGTATTCACCCTGAGTAGTGCAGATATTAAGGACATCACATATCAAAGTCTCCTCGGGGCCAGTAATCATGTGGTTCTGAGCTTCGAATACATAGTAGAGTTACAAGTGAAGGGGGAAGCAGGAAGGGCAGGACGAATAAAGACAAACTAGACATATGCACAAGTTATGGCTAAGTTCCCCCTAAAATGAGGGTAGGTATACAATATCTCGCAAACTAGAGCCAGGTTGAAAGATCCCAAAATACAATAAACACTTTCAATTATTTTTAATTAACAACGAATTTTTTTTTGTTGACCAATATAATAATAATAATAATAATAATAATATAATAATAATAATAATAATAATAATAATAATAATAATAATTATTATTATTATTATTATTATTATTATTATTATTATTATTATTATTATTATTATTATTATTATTACTAACCTACAAGTTTACAGACGGATTTGTTAGTTTCCTTATTTATTAACATGTTTATTAATGGATTTAAGAGTTTATTTATGGATTTACAAGTTTACTAATGGATTTACAAGTTTAGTAAAGGATTTAGAAGCTTACAGTTGGATTTACAAGTTACAAATGGATTTACAAGTTTACTGATTAATTTACAAGTTATCGAGAGATTTACAAGTTGACAGATGGATTTACAGATTTACTGATGAATTTATAAATTTACAGATGGACTTACAAATTTACAGACAGATTTACAAGTTTATTAATGAATTTACACGTTTACACACGGACTTACAAACTTAAAGACAGATTTACAGGTTCACAGACGAGTCTACATGCTTATTAATATATTTACAAGATTACGGATGGATTTACAAATTCACGGATGGATTTACAAGTTTGCTAATGGATTTACAAGTTTACTGGCTAATTTACAAGGTTACAGATGGATTTACAAATTCGTTAATGGATTTACAAGTTTACTGGTTAATTTACAAGGTTACAGATGGATTTACAAATTCGTTAATGGATTTACAAGTTTACTGGTTAATTTACAAGGTTACAGATGGATTTACAAGTTTGCTAATGGATTTACAAGTTTACTGGTTAATTTACAAGGTTACAGATGGATTTACAAATTTGTTAATGGATTTACAAGTTTACTGGTTAATTTACAAGGTTACAGATGGATTTACAAATTTGTTAATGGATTTACAAGTTTACTGGTTAATTTACAAGGTTACAGATGGATTTACAAATTCGTTAATGGATTTACAAGTTTACAGAGGAATTTACAAATTCAAGGATGGATTTACAAGTTTACTGGTTAATTTACAAGGTTACAGATGGATTTACAAATTCGTTAATGGATTTACAAGTTTACTGATGCCCGTAAACCCAAGTTTACATTAATATTATTCATTATGTCATTACGTAGGAGCGACACCTAGCAAGTTATGCATAATTTGTCTTCAGGAAGCAGCCGTGAATGACTAAGCTCCCTGGAGGAAGATTGAGGCAGCTCCCTGTCACATGCGGGAGAGGCAGGGAGCACCCTGGAGCACCTAGGGTGAGGTAGGGAGCACCCTGTAGCACCTAGGGTGAGGTAGGGAGCACCCTGGAGCACCTAGGGTGAGGTAGGGAGCACCCTGGAGCACCTAGGGTGAGGTAGGGAGCACCCTGGAGCGCCTAGGGTAAGGCATGGAGCACCCTGGAGCACCTAGGGTGAGGTAGGGAGCACCCTGGAGCGCCTAGGGTGAGGCATGGAGCACCCTGGAGCACCTAGGGTGAGGCAGGGAGCACCCTGGAGCACCTAGGGTGAGGCATGGAGCACCCTGGAGCGCCAAGGGAGAGGCAGGGAGCACCCTGGAGCGCCTAGGGTGAGGCAGGGAGCAACCTGGAGCACCTAGGGTGAGGCATGGAGCACCCTGGATCACCTAGGGTGAGGCAGGGAGCACCCTGGAGCACCTAGGGTGAGGCATGGAGCACCCTGGAGCGCCAAGGGTAAGGCATGGAGCACCCTGGAGCGCCAAGGGTAAGGCAGGGAGCACCCTGGAGCGCCTAGGGTAAGGCATGGAGCACCCTGGAGCACCTAGGGTGAGGTAGGGAGCACCCTGGAGCACCTAGGGTAAGGCATGGAGCACCCTGGAGCACCTAGGGTTAGGCATGGAGCACCCTGGAGCACCTAGGGTGAGGTAGGGAGCACCCTGGAGCGCCTAGGGTAAGGCATGGAGCACCCTGGAGCACCTAGGGTGAGGTAGGGAGCACCCTGGAGCACCTAGGGTGAGGCAGGGAGCACCCTGGAGCGCCTAGGGTAAGGCATGGAGCACCCTGGAGCGCCTAGGGTAAGGCATGGAGCACCCTGGAGCGCCTAGGGAAAGGCAGGGAGCACCCTGGAGCGTCTAGGGTAAGGCATGGAGCACCCTGGAGCACCTAGGGTGAGGTAGGGAGCACCCTGGAGCACCTAGGGTGAGGCAGGGAGCACCCTGGAGCGCCTAGGGTAAGGCATGGAGCACCCTGGAGCGCCTAGGGTAAGGCATGGAGCACCCTGGAGCGCCTAGGGAAAGGCAGGGAGCACCCTGGAGCGTCTAGGGTAAGGCATGGAGCACCCTGGAGCACCTAGGGTGAGGTAGGGAGCACCCTGGAGCACCTAGGGTGAGGTAGGGAGCACCCTGGATCGATAAGGGTGAGGCAGGAAGCACCCTGGAGCGCCTAGGGTGAGGCAGGGAGCACCCTGGAGCGCCTAGGATAAGGCATGGAGCACCCTGGAGCGCCTAGGGTAAGGCAGGAAGCACCCTGGAGCGCCAAGGGTGAGGCATGGAGCACCCTGGAGCACCTAGGGTGAGGCAGGAAGCACCCTGGAGCGCCTAGGGTGAGGCATGGAGCACCCTGGAGCGCCAAGGGTGAGGCAGGGAGCACCCTGGAGCGCCTAGGGTAAGGCATGGAGCACCCTGGAGCGCCAAGGGTGAGGCAGGGAGCACCCTGGAGCGCCAAGGGTGAAGCAGAGAGCACCCTGGAGCACCTAGGGTGAGGCATGGAGCACCCTGGAGCGCCAAAGGTGAGGCAGGGAGCACCCTGGAGCGCCAAGGGTGAAGCAGAGAGCACCCTGGAGCACCTAGGGTGAGGCAGGGAGCACCCTGGAGCGCCTAGGGTGAGGCAGGGAGCACCCTGGAGCACCTAGGGTGAGGCAGGGAGCACCCTGGAGAGCCTATGGTGAAGCAGGGAGCACCCTGGAGCACCTAGGGTGAGGCAGGGAGCACCATGGAGCACCTAGGGTGAGGCAGGGAGCACCCTGGAGTACCTAGGGTGAGGCAGGGAGCACCCTGGAGCACCTAAAGTGAGGTAGGGAGCACCCTGGAGCGCTAAGGGTGAGGCAGGAAGCACCCTGGAGCACCTAGGGTGAGGCAGGGAGCACCCTGGAGCACCTAGGGTGAGGCAGGGAGCACCCTGGAGAGCCTAGGGTGAGACAGGGCGCACCCTGGAGAGCCTAGGGTGAGGCAGGGAGCACCCTGGAGCACCTAGGGTGAGGCAGGGAGCTCCCTGGAGAGTCTAGGGTGAGGCAGGGAGCACCTTGGAACACCTAGAGTGAGGCAGGAGCACCCTGGAGCGTCAAGGGTGAGGCAGGGAGCACCCTGGAGCGCCAAGGGTGAGGCAGGGAGCACTCTGGAGCGCCTAGGGTGAGGCAGGGAGCACCCTGGAGCCCCAAGCGTGAGGCAGGGAGCATCAGGCAACAGAAGGAAGCATCAGGAAGAAGCACGGAGCACCAGGCAGCCCCAGGAAATAACCGGGAGCACCAGGGAGCACCAGGCAGCACCAGGCAGCACCAGGCAGCACCGGGAAGCACCAGGCAGCACCAGGCAGCACCAGGCTGCACCAAGCAGCACCAGGGAACACCAGGCAGCACAAGGCAGCACCGGGAAGCACCAGGCAGCACCAGGCAGCACCAGGCTGCACCAAGCAGCACCAGGGAACACCAGGCAGCACCAGGCAGCACATGGGAGCACCAGGGAGCACCAGGCAGCACCAGGCAGCACCAGGCAGCACCAGGCAGCACCAGGCAGCACCTGGAAGCACCAGGGAGCACTTTAATTGCTCCAGTCACTGTATTGTGACCCCTTCAAACCACCACCACCACCACCACCACCACCACACCACCACCACCACCACCACCACCACCACCACCCCACCACCACCACCACACCCCACCACCACCCACCACCACCACCATACCACCACCACCCACCCACCACCACCACCACCACCACACCCACCACCACCCCCACCACCAAACCCCCACCACCAACCCCACCACCACCCACCAATACCACCACCACCACCCCAACCTACCCACCACCACACACCACCACCATACCCCACCAAACAACCACCACCACCACCACCCACCACACACCACCACTACCACCACCACACCACCACACCACCACACATACCCCCAACTACCACTACCATACCACCACCACCACCACCACCACCAACCACCACCACCATACCACCACTCAAACCACTACCCCCCACTACCACACCACCACCACCACCACCACCACCCCACCCCACCCCCTACCACCACAACCACTACCACCACCCATCCACACCACCACCACCACCACCACCACCACCCCTACACACCACCACCACCACTACCACCACCATCACCACTACCACCACCACCCCTACCACCAAACCACTACCACC
>NC_069486.1:12298069-12315569 GCF_026875155.1 Cherax quadricarinatus | reverse complement strand
GATGGGAGACAACAAACATAAAATAATATTGACCCCAATGGAACGTTGACTAACCTGAGGAAGTCTGGAGAGAGGAGGAGGTCATCTTCAAGCACTATGGCCTTGTCAGCTCGGGGGAACTGCCTGAAGACGCTGTAGAGAGCGAACCTGACGTTAGCGTTGGTGCGGTTACTGTGGATGCCTTCTGGTCTGTGTACTGTTACAGTTACATTCAACAGCTCGGTCAAGTCAAGAGTCTCCTGGTGAGCCCCGTCGACCACCACCAGCACCTCCGTCTGTGACGAACCAGCAATGCTGAACAAGTTCCTCAGCAATCTTAGAAAAGAAATTAAAAATATGAGTCCCCATATTCTAGTGGAGAAAGACGGAGTGTTGAACACACATGGAAGGAGAAGTTCCACACATGTGGTATGAGAGGTAATCAGGTTTGATCTAAGGAAGGAAACCAGAGCTCCAGATCCCTGGATTATGTATACATGTTTCACTCGTAGGAGGCCCTGAGATGGTACTCCAGTAGTTACTCCAGTAGTGGAATGAGTCAAACACCCTGTGTTTATATATATATATATTATATATATATATATATATATATATATAAAATATATATATATATATCATATATATATATATATATATAATATATAATTATTATATATATTAAAATATATATATATATATATATTATATAATATATATATATATAAATTATAAGTCATTTGGAAAGAGGGAAGAGAAGGGTGAGAGGATTACAATATTCACACGGATAGAAAGGATTAACGTAGGGGTTACAAACAGGGTTCTGAAACATCAACTCAAGAACAGGAAACAATTGATTTATGCTTCGGACGTTGATATTGTGCAGTGAGCAATAGTACAGTGCTAATATAGACTGAGCTGAGGTTGGATAACAGCTCTTAACCTGTAAACTCAGCTGAGGTGGTATACAGGTGACATGCCAACCTTAATGACCCTCGTATAGTGGATAGGCTTGAAAACACAATCCACCCATGGTGTAATAGACAGGCTTGAAACCTTAGACCAACCTGCCACGAAAGCTGTAAGGTTCACTAACCTGTAGAGATGTCTAGGATTATTGGCCGTAACAATTACAACCGGGATGTCCTCCTTCATCAGAAGACGCTCCTGTAACGATCATACACACAGCATCAGTAGTCATGAAAGAATACACTGCATCAGTATACACAGAGAATCACACTGCATCATTATACACAGGGATAAAAACCAGTATACCATCCTATAACAAGGTATGGATACACTAGTTCGCTGTAGAGAGGTCAACACATCACTAAAGGAAAAGATCATACAGCTAGAATCAACAGCCTAATTGAGCACGTCGACAGGGAGGCCTAGTCTGAGACCAGCCTGCTAGACCACATTTCTGTAAACTACCATCAGATAGACACAAGGCAGTTGGTGAACTGAAAGTCTATCAACGTCCAGTACATACGGGCCATTATAATACTTTATCCTTATATTGGGGTTAAATATTAACTTCAAATATATAGATATATGGCTTGGTACGGTGTAAGCCGTATCGAGCCCTATAAAGCGTCAACAAGAAGACGGCCTCTGCTCGATACGGCCCTATACAATATAAACAATAGTTTATTTATGAACGGCTATGAGGTGACGGAAGGCAAATAAATGGCAAATAAACGTTTTGTAAATACGATGTTTCGCCCACCTGGGGCTTTACCAAGTGGTTGATAAAGCCCCCAGTGGGTGAAACGTCGTATTAATCACGTTCTTTCCTCTAAAAGGGTGAATTCGTATGCCTTGCATATGTGGTTGGTTCCTCACAACCAGGTGGCAGGACAGTATCAGCAGAGAAACAGTGTATTAATGCGACGTTTTGCTCACTTTGGGATTAAGTACTTGGATGAGACTTCCTGATTTACCACCAGGGAAAGGTTAGCGAGATCTGGGAACCCACTTGCGTCTGAGAGGTGAAACTGACTGGGTAAATCTCGATTAAGTCAACAATTCGACCATTGTCAGAGCTCTCCTTGACCGAAACGTTGCTTTAATCAATTCTCGTCCTGAAATCAGTATTTTTTTCTCGTGTTGATCTGTTGTTCAGTGGAGGAAGTTGGATAGATTAAGAGGGTTTTGCAGTGGGTTTAAATCCACTAGAGGGATACACAGTCTCACTCTCTCTCCTCTCTCCTCTCTTCTCTCCTCTCTCTCTCTCTCATCTCTCTCTCTCTCTCTCTCTCTCTCTCTCTCTCTCTCTCTCTCTCTCTCTCTCTCTTTACCCACCTGAGTGTACCTGACGGAGGGTCTGAAGGGAGCACTGCAGGAGCATAAGTCACCATATCCTTCATATCTCCTGCAGAAGGAGGTCTGGAGACGATATTTCGGGTTCCTGTACCACTCACACATTCCTGTAGGGACACCATACATGTATATATATATATATATATATATATATATATATATATATATATATATATATATATATATATATATATAAGTATATGAAATAGTACATGACGAGTTTCATGTATAGTACGAAAGGCCTTCATGCATTTTGCTTTGTTAAATCTTACGTTGATGGACCCGTCGAGGTGGTGTGGCCAGCAGGTGTAGTGTGTTGGCCGGGTACTGGTGTGGCTGGACTGCTGTGGCCGCCTCGGCCACAGCTCCGTGGCCCTGGATGGCCACACCAGCCCAGGCTTCTCCCGAGGCCACATGCTGGGGCCACCTAAACCCCAGGGCCACCAGACTGGACTCCCCAGTCTTCCCTAGGAACATCACCCATTCTGGCTGAGAAATATTATTATTATTATTATTATTATTATTATTATTATTATTATTATTATAATTATATTATTATTATTATTATTAAGGGAGGTCCTTGTTCGATCCCCGGTACGGTTGGGAACATTAGGATGTGTTTCCTTAAGATACCTGCTGTCACTGTTCACCTAGCAGTAAGTAGGTACCTGGGTGTTAGCAGACTGGTGTGGGTGGCATCCTGGGGGACAAAATTAACCTAAGTCATGGGAAATGCTCTACATAACCAGGAACTTTCTATATAACTATGTCATAGGTGTGAACTATGGTCTGTATAAGTTGCATAAATTAAACATATAAGTGAGTTATGTGTGAGTATACTTACCACAGCAGCCAGCACTAATAGTCTACCTGACTGTATACTCAGCAATGTGTCAGCCAGGTCGACATGCTCAGCAGGCTGGTAGGTGAGGAACCTCCCCTGGAGCATCACCTTGCCTCTGTTAGGTTCCAGCACCAGGAGATGGAGCCCAGAGTGCCTCCAGCGGTGCCCCATCTCCGCCACACCTCCGCCAGCCACACTGTACACCTGTGGGGATGCAAATTAGGCAGGCGGTACCTTTGATACCTGCGTCAGTAGACCAGCCGACCTGTGACAGGTATCAGTCAGGTGACCTGAAGACCCGCTTACTGGGTCCGTACATGACTGACACTTCGGATATAAGAGAAGGAATAACAGTTAAGGGATACCAGTCAAGGGATGACAGTGGAGAAATGCCAGTAAAGGGATAAAAAATCAAGGGATACCAGACAAGGGATACCAGTCAAGGAATACCATTCAAGGGGTATCAATCAGTGGGCACCAGCCAAAGGATACCAATATATGTATACCAATAAAGGGATACCAATCAAGGCATACTAATCAAGGTATACAACCAAGGAATACCACCTAAGGTATACTAATCAAGGTATACCAATCAAGGGAGACCAGACTCACCTGATTTTCGTTGAGGGATACTGTCACATTATCAACGGTGATCTGTACTCTGAGTTCCAGCAGGTGAACGCCAGCACCTGCAAGATATTGGTGGTAGGTGAGTCTAGGTGATGGTAAGTGAGTCTAGGTGATGGTAAGTGAGTCTAGGTGATGGTAGGTGAGTCTAGGTGATGGTAGATGAGTCTAGGTGATGGTAGGTGAGTCTAGGTGATGGTAGGTGAGTCTAGGTGATGGTAAGTGAGTCTAGGTGATGGTAGGTGAGTCTAGGTGATGGTAGGTGAGTCTAGGTGATGGTAGGTGAGTCTAGGTGATGGTAGGTGAGTCTAGGTGATGGTAGGTGAGTCTAGGTGATGGTAGATGAGTCTAGGTGATGGTAAGTGAGTCTAGGTGATGGTAGGTGAGTCTAGGTGATGGTAGGTGAGTCTAGGTGATGGTAGGTGAGTCTAGGTGATGGTAGGTGAGTCTAGGTGATGGTAGATGAGTCTAGGTGATGGTAGGTGAGTCTAGGTGATGGTAGGTGAGTCTAGGTGATGGTAGGTGAGTCTAGGTGATGGTTAGGTGAGTCTAGGTGATGGTAGATGAGTCTAGGTGATGGTAGGTGAGTCTAGGTGATGGTAGATGAGTCTAGGTGATGGTAAGTGAGTCTAGGTGATGGTAGGTGAGTCTAGGTGATGTAGTGAGTCTAGGTGATGGTAGTAGTTGTGATGGTAGGTGAGTCTAGGTGATGGTAGGTGAGTCTAGGTGATGGTAAGTGAGTCTAGGTGATGGTAGGTGAGTCTAGGTGATGGTAAGTGAGTCTAGGTGATGGTAGGTGAGTCTAGGTGATGGTAGGTGAGTCTAGGTGATGGTAGGTGAGTCTAGGTGATGGTAGGTGAGTCTAGGTGATGGTAGGTGAGTCTAGGTGATGGTAGATGAGTCTAGGTGATGGTAAGTGAGTCTAGGTGATGGTAGGTGAGTCTAGGTGATGGTAGGTGAGTCTAGGTGATGGTAGGTGAGTCTAGGTGATGGTAGGTGAGTCTAGGTGATGGTAGATGAGTCTAGGTGATGGTAAGTGAGTCTAGGTGATGGTAGGTGAGTCTAGGTGATGGTAGGTGAGTCTAGGTGATGGTAGGTGAGTCTAGGTGATGGTAAGTGAGTCTAGGTGATGGTAGGTGAGTCTAGGTGATGGTAGGTGAGTCTAGGTGATGGTAAGTGAGTCTAGGTGATGGTAGGTGAGTCTAGGTGATGGTAGGTGAGTCTAGGTGATGGTAGATGAGTCTAGGTGATGGTAGGTGGATCTAGGTGATGGTAGGTGAGTCTAGGTGATGGTAGGTGAGTCTAGGTGATGGTAGGTGAGTCTAGGTGATGGTAGGTGAGTCTAGGTGATGGTAAGTGAGTCTAGGTGATGGTAGGTGAGTCTAGGTGATGGTAGGTGAGTCTAGGTGATGGTAAGTGAGTCTAGGTGATGGTAGGTGAGTCTAGGTGATGGTAGGTGAGTCTAGGTGATGGTAGATGAGTCTAGGTGATGGTAGGTGAGTCTAGGTGATGGTAGGTGAGTCTAGGTGATGGGTAGGTGAGTCTAGGTGATGGTAGGTGAGTCTAGGTGATGGTAGGTGAGTCTAGGTGATGGTAGGTGAGTCTAGGTGATGGTAGATGAGTCTAGGTGATGGTAGATGAGTCTAGGTGATGGTAGGTGAGTCTAGGTGATGGTAGGTGAGTCTAGGTGATGGTAGGTGATGTCTAGGTGATGGTAGGGTGAGTCTAGGTGATGGTAGGTGAGTCTAGGTGATGGTAGGTGAGTCTAGGTGATGGTAGGTGAGTCTAGGTGATGGTAGGTGAGTCTAGGTGATGGTAGGTGAGTCTAGGTGATGGTAAGTGAGTCTAGGTGATGGTAGATGAGTCTAGGTGATGGTAGATGAGTCTAGGTGATGGTAAGTGAGTCTAGGTGATGGTAGGTGAGTCTAGGTGATGGTAGGTGAGTCTAGGTGATGGTAGGTGAGTCTAGGTGATGGTAGGTGAGTCTAGGTGATGGTAGGTGAGTCTAGGTGATGGTAGATGAGTCTAGGTGATGGTAGGTGAGTCTAGGTGATGGTAGATGAGTCTAGGTGATGGAAGTGAGTCTAGGTGATGGTAGGTGAGTCTAGGTGTGTAGGTGAGTCTAGGTGTGGTAGGTGAGTCTAGGTGATGGTAGGTGAGTCTAGGTGATGGTAGGTGAGTCTAGGTGATGGTAGGTGAGTCTAGGTGATGGTAGATGAGTCTAGTGTGAGGTAGTTAGGTGATGGTAGGTGAGCTTAGGTGATGGTAGATGAGTCTAGGTGATGGTAGGTGAGTCTAGGTGATGGTAGGTGAGTCTAGGTGATGGTAGGTGAGTCTAGGTGATGGTAGGTGAGTCTAGGTGATGGTAGGTGAGTCTAGGTGATGGTAGATGAGTCTAGGTGATGGTAGATGAGTCTAGGTGATGGTAGGTGAGTCTAGGTGATGGTAGGTGAGTCTAGGTGATGGTAGGTGAGTCTAGGTGATGGTAGGTGAGTCTAGGTGATGGTAGGTGAGTCTAGGTGATGGTAGGTGAGTCTAGGTGATGGTAGGTGAGTCTAGGTGATGGTAGGTGAGTCTAGGTGATGGTAGGTGAGTCTAGGTGATGGTAAGTGAGTCTAGGTGATGGTAGATGAGTCTAGGTGATGGTAGATGAGTCTAGGTGATGGTAAGTGAGTCTAGGTGATGGTAGGTGAGTCTAGGTGATGGTAGGTGAGTCTAGGTGATGGTAGGTGAGTCTAGGTGATGGTAGGTGAGTCTAGGTGATGGTAGGTGAGTCTAGGTGATGGTAGATGAGTCTAGGTGATGGTAGGTGAGTCTAGGTGATGGTAGATGAGTCTAGGTGATGGGAAGTGAGTCTAGGTGATGGTAGGTGAGTCTAGGTGATGGTAGGTGAGTCTAGGTGATGGTAGGTGAGTCTAGGTGATGGTAGGTGAGTCTAGGTGATGGTAGGTGAGTCTAGGTGATGGTAGGTGAGTCTAGGTGATGGTAGATGAGTCTAGGTGATGGTAGGTGAGTCTAGGTGATGGTAGGTGAGCTTAGGTGATGGTAGATGAGTCTAGGTGATGGTAGGTGAGTCTAGGTGATGGTAAGTGAGTCTAGGTGATGGTAGGTGAGTCTAGGTGATGGTAAGTGAGTCTAGGTGATGGTAGATGAGTCTAGGTGATGGTAGATGAGTCTAGGTCATGGTAAGTGAGTCTAGGTGATGGTAGGTGAGTCTAGGTGATGGTAGGTGAGTCTAGGTGATGGTAGGTGAGTCTAGGTGATGGTAGGTGAGTCTAGGTGATGGTAAGTGAATCTAGGTGATGGTAGGTGAGTCTAGGTGATGGTAGGTGAGTCTAGGTGATGGTAGGTGAGTCTAGGTGATGGTAAGTGAGTCTAGGTGATGGTAGATGAGTCTAGGTGATGGTAGATGAGTCTAGGTGATGGTAAGTGAGTCTAGGTGATGGTAGGTGAGTCTAGGTGATGGTAGGTGAGTCTAGGTGATGGTAGGTGAGTCTAGGTGATGGTAGGTGAGTCTAGGTGATGGTAGGTGAGTCTAGGTGATGGTAGGTGAGTCTAGGTGATGGAGGTGAGTCTAGGTGATGGTAAGTGAGTCTAGGTGATGGTAGGTGAGTCTAGGTGATGGTAAGTGAGTCTAGGTGATGGAAGGTGAGTCTAGGTGATGGTAAGTGAGTCTAGGTGATGGTAGATGAGTCTAGGTGATGGTAGATGAGTCTAGGTGATGGTAAGTGAGTCTAGGTGATGGTAGGTGAGTCTAGGTGAGTGGTGAGTCTAGTGGTGGTGGTAGTAGGTGGGAGTCCTAGGTGATGGTAGGTGAGTCTAGGTGATGGTAGGTGAGTCTAGGTGATGGTAGGTGAGTCTAGGTGATGGTAAGTGAGTCTAGGTGATGGTAGGTGAGTCTAGGTGATGTAGGTGAGTCTAGGTGTGATGGTTAGGGTGAGTCTAGGTGATGGTAAGTGAGTCTAGGTGATGTAGTGTTAGATTATGAGTCTAGGTGTGGTAGTTGAGTCTAGGTGATGGTAAGTGAGTCTAGGTGATGGTAGGTGAGTCTAGGTGATAGTAGGTGAGTCTAGGTGATGGTAGGTGAGTCTAGGTGATGGTAGGTGAGTCTAGGTGATGTAGAGTCAGGTGATGGTGGGAGTCTAGGTGATGGTAGGTGAGTCTAGGTGATGGTAGATGAGTCTAGGTGATGGTAGGTGAGTCTAGGTGATGGTAGGTGAGTCTAGGTGATGGTAGGTGAGTCTAGGTGATGGTAGGTGAGTCTAGGTGATGGTAGATGAGTCTAGGTGATGGTAGGTGAGTCTAGGTGATGGTAGGTGAGTCTAGGTGATGGTAGATGAGTCTAGGTGATGGTAGGTGAGTCTAGGTGATGGTAGATGAGTCTAGGTGATGGTAGGTGAGTCTAGGTGATGGTAGGTGAGTCTAGGTGATGGTAGATGAGTCTAGGTGATGGTAGATGAGTCTAGGTGATGGTAGGTGAGTCTAGGTGATGGTAGATGAGTCTAGGTGATGGTAGGTGAGTCTAGGTGATGGTAGATGAGTCTAGGTGATGGTAGGTGAGTCTAGGTGATGGTAGTGAGTCTAGGTGATGGTAGTGCGAGTCTAGGTGATGGTAGGTGAGTCTAGGTGATGGTAGATGAGTCTAGGTGATGGTAGGTGAGTCTAGGTGATGGTAGATGAGTCTAGGTGATGGTAGTGAGTCTAGGTGATGGTAGTGAGTCTAGGTGATGGTAGATGAGTCTAGGTGATGGTAGGTGAGTCTAGGGTATGATTGGTAGATTAGAGTCTAGGTGATGGTAGTGAGTCTAGGTGATGGTAGGTGAGTCTAGGTGATGGTAGATGAGTCTAGGTGATGGTAGAGTCTAGGTGAGTAATAGGGTGATGGTAGGTGAGTCTAGGTGATGGTAGATGAGTCTAGGTGATGGTAGGTGAGTCTAGGTGATGGTAGGTGAGTCTAGGTGATGGTAGATGAGTCTAGGTGATGGTAGATGAGTCTAGGTGATGGTAGATAGTCTAGGTGATGGTAGGTGAGTCTAGGTGATGGTAGGTGAGTCTAGGTGATGGTAGGTGAGTCTAGGTGATGGTAGATGAGTCTAGGTGATGGTAGGTGAGTCTAGGTGATGGTAGTGAGTCTAGTGTTGTGATGGTTAGAGGTGTGAGTCTATAGGTGATGAGTCTAGGATGTGAGTCTAGGTGATGGTAGGTGAGTCTAGGTGATGGTAGGTGAGTCTAGGTGATGGTAGATGAGTCTAGGTGATGGTAGGTGAGTCTAGTGATGGTAGGTGAGTCTAGGGGTGTTGTGGTAGATGAGTCTAGGTGATGGTAGATGAGTCTAGGGTGATGGTAGTGAGTCTAGGTGATGGTAGGTGAGTCTAGGTGATGGTAGGTGAGTCTAGGTGATGGTAGGTGAGTCTAAGTGATGGTAGGTGAAGTCTAGGTGATGGTAGGTGAGTCTAGGTGATGGTAGGTGAGTCTAGGTGATGGTAGGTGAGTCTAGGTGATGGTAGATGAGTTAGGTGATGGTAGATGAGTCTAGGTGATGGTAGATATGATTATATCTAGGTGTGAGTCTAGGTGATGGTAAGTGAGTCTAGGTGATGATAGGTGAGTCTAGGTGATGGTAGGTGAGTCTAGGTGATGGTAGGTGAGTCTAGGTGATGGTAGTGAGTCTAGGTGATGGTAGGTGTAGTCTAGGTGATGTAGATGAGCTAGGTGATGGTGATGAATGGTGAGGTAGGTGATATGAGTAGATGAGCTAGGTGATGGTAGTGAGTCTAGGTGATGGTAGGTGAACTAGGTGATGGTAGGTGAATCTAGGTGATGGTAGATGATCTAGGTGATGGTAGATGAGTCTAGGTGATGTAGGTGAATGAGGTGATGTTCTAGTGTGAGGTGGGATGCCTAGGTGATGGTAGGTGAATCTAGGTGATGATAGGTGATCTAGGTGATGGTAATGAGTCTAGGTGATGGTAGGTGAACCTAGGTGATGACTAGGATGAAACCTAGGTGATGGTAGGTGAACCTAGGTGATGGTAGATGACCTAGGTGATAGATAGGTTGTAGTCCTAGGTGATGGTAGGTGAACCTAGGTGATGTGTAGGTGAACCTAGGTGATGGTAGGTGAATCTAGGTGATTGATGGTAGGTGATGGATACCTAGGTGATGGCTAGGGAGATAGATAACCTAGGTGATGATAGGTGAATCTAGTGTGGATGACTAGGTGGTAGGTGAACCTAGGTGATGTAGTGAACCTAGGTGATGTGTGATGATGTAGTGAACCTAGGTGATGGTAGGTGAACCTAGGTGATGATAGATGAACCTAGGTGATGGTAGATGAACCTAGGTGATGGATAGGTGATGAACCTAGGTGATGATAGATGAACCTAGGTGATGATAGATGAACCTAGGTGATGGTAGGTGAACCTAGGTGATGGTAGATGAACCTAGGTGATGATAGATGAACCTAGGTGATGGTAGGTGAACCTAGGTGATGATAGATGAACCTAGGTGATGATAGATGAACCTAGGTGATGGTAGGTGAACCTAGGTGATGATAGATGAACCTAGGTGATGGTAGGTGAACCTAGGTGATGATAGATGAACCTAGGTGATGATAGATGAACCTAGGTGATGATAGATGAACCTAGGGTGATGATAGTGATGAAACCTAGGTGATGGTAGGTGAACCTAGGTGATGATAGATGAACTAGGTGATGATAGGTGAACCTAGGGTTTGATGAGTAGGTGAACCTAGGTGATGATAGATGAACCTAGGTGATGGTAGGTGAACCTAGGTGTGTGTGACTGGTGATGATAGTGAACCTAGGTGATGATAGATGAACCTAGGTGATGGTAGATGAACCTAGGTGATGTTATAGTGAACCTAGGTGATGATAGATGAACCTAGGTGATGGTAGTGAACCTAGGTGATGATAGATGAACCTAGGTGATGATAGATGAACCTAGGGGTGAATTGAGTAGGTGAACCTAGGTGATGATAGATGAACCTAGGTGATGGTAGTGAACCTAGGTGATGAGGTGAGTAGATGAACCTAGGTGATGATAGATGAACCTAGGTGATGGTAGGTGAACCTAGGTGATGATAGATGAACCTAGGTGATGATAGATGAACCTAGGTGATGGTAGGTGAACCTAGGTGATGATAGATGAACCTAGGTGATGGTAGGTGAACCTAGGTGATGGTAGATGAACCCTAGGTGATGGTAGTAGTGAACCTAGGTGATGGTAGGTGAACCTAGGTGATGATAGATGAACCTAGGTGATGATAGATGAACCTAGGTGATGGTAGGTGAACCTAGGATGTAGTGAACTAGGGGATGATGTGAACCTAGGTGATGGTAGGTGAACCTAGGTGATGATAGATGAACCTAGGTGATGGTAGATGAACCTAGGTGATGATAGAATGAAACCTAGGTGATGGATAGATGAACCTAGGTGATGGTAGGTGAACCTAGGTGATGATAGATGAACCTAGGTGATGATAGATGAACCTAGGTGATGTAGGTCTAGATGAACCTAGGTGATGGTAGATGAACCTAGGTGATGATAGATGAACCTAGGTGATGATAGATGAACCTAGGTGATGGTAGGTGAACCTAGGTGATGATAGGTGAACCTAGGTGATAGATGAACCAGTGATAGGTGAACCTAGGTGATGTAGGTGAACCTAGGTGATGATAGATGAACCTAGGTGATGGTAGATGAACCTAGGTGATGGTAGATGAACCTAGGTGATGATAGATGAACCTAGGTGATGATAGATGAACCTAGGTGATGGTAGGTGAACCTAGGTGATGGTAGGTGAACCTAGGTGATGATAGGTGAACCTAGGTGATGATAGGTGAACCTAGGTGATGGTAGGTGAACCTAGGTGATGATAGATGAACCTAGGTGATGGTAGGTGAACCTAGGTGATGGTAGGTGAACCTAGGTGATGATAGATGAACCTAGGTGATGATAGATGAACCTAGGTGATGGTAGGTGAACCTAGGTGATGGTAGGTGAACCTAGGTGATGGTAGGTGAACCTAGGTGATGGTAGGTGAACCTAGGTGATGATAGATGAACCTAGGTGATGATAGATGAACCTAGGTGATGGTAGGTGAACCTAGGTGATGGTAGGTGAACCTAGGTGATGGTAGGTGAACCTAGGTGATGATAGATGAACCTAGGTGATGGTAGGTGAACCTAGGTGATGGTAGGTGAACCTAGGTGATGATAGATGAACCTAGGTGATGGTAGGTGAACTAGGTGATGGTAGGTGAACCTAGGTGATGATAGATGAACCTAGGTGATGGTAGGTGAACCTAGGTGATGGTAGGTGAACCTAGGTGATGATAGATGAACCTAGGTGATGGTAGATGAACCTAGGTGATGGTAGGTGAACCTAGGTGATGGTAGGTGAACCTATGTGATGGTAGGTGAACCTAGGTGATGGTAGGTGAACCTAGGTGATGATAGATGAACCTAGGTGATGATAGATGAACCTAGGTGATGGTAGGTGAACCTAGGTGATGGTAGGTGAACCTAGGTGATGGTAGGTGAACCTAGGTGATGGTAGTTGAACCTAGGTGATGGTAGGTGAAGGTGGTACTAGACATACTCACCTAACTTAGGTGATTTAAGTTTCAGGGGTCGAAGGGAAGAATCCATCCCTGTGTACAGAAATATTATTATTATTATTATTTATTATTATTATTATTATTATTATTATTATTATTATTATTATTATTATTATTATTATTATTATTATTATTATTATTATTATTATCATTATTATTATTATTATTATTATTATTATTATTATTATTATTATTATTATTATTATTATTATTTATTATTATTATTATTATTTATTATATTATTATTATTATTATTATTATTATTATTATTATTATTATTATTATTATTATTATTATTACATACTTACTGCAGCTACTACCTCCACATATACATACTACCTACACACTTCCACAACTACTACCCACTAACCACAACTACTACCTACAACTACTACCACAAACTACTACCACTACCACAACTACTACACAAACTACACCACAAACTACTACCACAACTAACTACCACAACACTACCACAACTACTACCCACTACTACACTACTACCACAAACTACTACCACTACACAACTACTACCACTACCACAAACTACTACCACTACCACACTACTACCACTACTACAACTACTACCACTACCACAACTACTACCACTACCACAACTACTCCAACTACTACCACTACACAACTACTACCACTACCACAACACTACCACAACTACTACAACTATACCACTACCACAACTACTACCAACTACCACAACCACTACCACACTACTCTACACCATACCACAACTACTACCACAACTACTACCACTAACAACTACTACCACTACCACAACTACTACCACAACTACTACCACTAACACAACTACTACCACTACCACAACTACTACCACTACACAAACCTACCAACTAACAATCTACCTAACAATACTACACTACACAACTACTACCACCTACACCACTACCAATATACCTACTCACAGCGTACTGCCAGGCCTGGTCTCCTGCAGCCACGTCAGGTGTTGATCCTGCAGGAGTGACCATCACTATGACTGTAGCAACAAGTGTTACGATGCCCATGACTTCAGGACTTCTTGGTCTCCTATAGGGGGACACCTGTCTTGTAGATACTGCTGTATGGGGGACACCTGTCTTGTAGTTATGCTGTAGGGGGACACCTGTCTTGTGTTACTGCTGTAGGAGGGACACCTGTTTGTAGTTACTGCTGTGAGGGGACACCTGTCTTGTAGTTACTGCTGTAGGGGGGACACCTGTCTTGTAGATACTGCTGTAAGGGGGACACTGTCTTGTAGTTACTGCTGTAGGAGGGACACCTGTCTTGTAGTTACTGCTGTAGGGGGGACACCTGTCTTGTAGATACTGCTGTAAGGGGGACACTTGTCTTGTAGTTACTGCTGTAGGGGGACACCTGTCTTGTAATTACTGTTGTAGGGGGACACCTGTCTTGTAAATACTGCTGTAAGTGGGACACTTGTCTTGTAGTTACTGCTGTAGGGGGACACCTGTCTTGTAATTACTGTTGTAGGGGGACACCTGTCTTGTAATTACTGTTGTAGGGGGACACCTGTCTTGTAATTACTGTTGTAGGGGACACCTGTCTTGTAGTTACTGTTGTAGGAGAACACCTGTCTTGTAGACACTGCTGTAGGAGGAACACCTGTCTTGTAGACACTGCTGTAGGAGAACACCTGTCTTGTAGATACTGCTGTAGGAGGAACACCTGTCTTGTAGATACTGCTGTAGGAGGAACACCTGTCTTGTAGATACTGCTGTAGGAGGAACACCTGTCTTGTAGATACTGCTGTAGGAGGAACACCTGTCTTGTAGATACTGCTGTAGGAGGAACACCTGTCTTGTAGCTGCTAGTGTTGCAATAACACAAACCCCTGTTCCTGTTCCTGTTGCTGCTGCTGTTTGTGTGTCTGCTACCGTTTCTGCTGTAGATAGTCGAGGTGTCTCTGTTTAGACTCTTCTGTTGTAGCCGTTGTCTGATAATCTACGGTAGCTCCTGTTCTTTCTGTTGTTTTAGTTACAGCATCACTGTCGTAGTTGCTACTGCTGTTGTAGTTGCAGCTGCTGTTACTACACGATCACTAGGCCTACCTAGCATGAACCAGCAATAGGCCTACCTCAGTACTCCTGTATCAGTCAAAATATCACTGTAACAGCAAACATCAGAACGTAAACACACACACACACACACGTCTCCAAGTGACCTTTCGCTCCACAAATGACCTCTCTAGCCACTCAGGGCGAAACGTGCCCACGTCTTGCACTTCTCCTAATGTCTTTTCAGCTCTCGTAGACACAGACAAGCCACAGATTTAGCCACAGACACGCCACAGACACTCAGATTCCACAGACACTCAGATTTCCTGAGATTTTTTCCTGGTTTACAGACAGTTGCCACAAATCGCAAAATCAACTACAATATACATAAAAAATACACGATTTGTGTATAGAATAAACTCATACATAAATGTATTTTTAATATACATATACATAAATAAAAAATAACTTATTAAAAAATCTGTCAAAAATTATTTGTAAAAAAAATCCCGTTTTTTTTTGAGGACAAAATCAATTTTTTCCTTCTTAAATTAATTTTTAGAAATAATTAGGATAATATCAGAGTAAATAATATAACAGTGATTGATGTTAATTGGGTTATTATCTAATTGGTGTTATTAGAGAGGTAATAGAGGGGGTTAATTGACTAGGTAGCATCACTCTTGTTGCCTCGGGAGATGAAGATGACGTGGCGAGGTGGTGATGCTGCGAGAGAGAGAGAGATGCTGTGGGAGAGAGAGAGAGAGAGAGAGAGAGAGAGAGAGAGATGCTGCGAGAGAGAGAGAGATGCTGTGGGAGAGAGAGAGATGCTGTGGGGGAGAGAGAGATGCTGTGGGAGAGAGAGAGATGCTGTGGGGGAGAGAGAGATGCTGTGGGGGAGAGAGAGAAACAGAGATGCTGTTGGGAGAGAGAGATGAAAATAGAGATGCTGTGGGAGGGAGAGGAGATAGAGAGAGCAAGAAGGATGCTGCGAGAGAAGGAGAATAGAGAAGATAATAATAATAATAATAATAATAATAATAATAATAATAATAAATTAATAATAATAATAATAACAATAATAACAAAATTATCAGTATTATTACCATTAAGTTATTAATGTTATTAGTATTATTTAATTATTATTATTATTATTATTATTATTATTATTATTATTATTATTATTATTATTATTATTATTATTATTATTAGTGTAGTAGACAGTCTTGAAACCCCATTAACCAACCAACCAGCCTTAATGACCCTCGTGTAGTAGATAGTCTTGAAACCCCATTAACCAACCAACCAGCCTTAATGACCCTCGTGTAGTAGATAGTCTTGAAACCCCATTAACCAACCAACCAGCCTTAATGACCCTCGTGTAGTAGATAGTCTTGAAACCCCATTAACCAACCAACCAGCCGTAATGACCCTCGTGTAGTAGATAGTCTTGAAACCCCATTAACCAACCAACCAGTCTTAATGACCCTCGTGTAGTAGATAGTCTTGAAACCCCATTAACCAACCAACCAGCCTTAATGTCCCTCGTGTAGTAGATAGTCTTGAAACCCCATTAACCAACCAACCTGCCTTAATGACCCTCGTGTAGTAGATAGTCTTGAAACCCCATTAATTAACCTAAGAGAGAAAAAGGGCAATTTAGACATAACCTCTGTTAAGAGAATTTCTGAGCCAGCTTTTCCTGGTAGGAACTGTGGCCCTGAGTGAGGTGTTGGTGGTAGTGTTGGTGAGAGGTGGAGGTGTTGGTGG
This sequence comes from Cherax quadricarinatus, assembly GCF_026875155.1. NCBI lineage: Eukaryota > Metazoa > Arthropoda > Malacostraca > Decapoda > Parastacidae > Cherax > Cherax quadricarinatus. The sequence goes on along the minus strand of NC_069486.1, from coordinate 12,299,359 downwards.
TAGTGTTGGTGAGAGGTGGAGGTGTTGGTGGTAGTGTTGGTGAGAGGTGGGGTGTTGGTGGTAGTGTTGTTGAGAGGTGGAGGTGTTGGTGGTAGTGTTGGTGAGAGGTGGAGGTGTTGGTGGTAGTGTTGGTGAGAGGTGGAGGTGTTGGTGGTAGTGTTGGTGAGAGGTGGAGGTGTTGGTGGTAGTGTTGGTGAGAGGTGGAGGTGTTGGTGGTAGTGTTGGTGAGAGGTGGAGGTGTTGGTGGTAGTGTTGGTGAGAGGTGGAGGTGTTGGTGGTAGTGTTGGTGAGAGGTGGAGGTGTTGGTGGTAGTGTTGGTGAGAGGTGGAGGTGTTGGTGGTAGTGTTGGTGAGAGGTGGAGGTGTTGGTGGTAGTGTTGGTGAGAGGTGGAGGTGTTGGTGGTAGTGTTGTTGAGAGGTGGAGGTGTTGGTGGTAGTGTTGGTGAGAGGTGGAGGTGTTGGTGGTAGTGTTGGTGAGAGGTGGAGGTGTCGGTGGTAGTGTTGGTGAGAGGTGGAGGTGTTGGTGGTAGTGTTGGTGAGAGGTGGAGGTGTTGTTGAGATTTGGAGGTGTTGGTGGTAGTGTTGGTGAGAGGTGGAGGTGTTGGTGGTAGTGTTGGTGAGAGGTGGAGGTGTTGGTGGTAGTGTTGGTGAGAGGTGGAGGTGTTGGTGGTAGTGTTGGTGAGAGGTGGAGGTGTTGGTGGTAGTGTTGGTGAGAGGTGGAGGTGTTGGTGGTAGTGTTGGTGAGAGGTGGAGGTGTTGGTGGTAGTGTTGGTGAGAGGTGGAGGTGTTGGTGGTAGTGTTGGTGAGAGGTGGAGGTGTTGGTGGTAGTGTTGTTGAGAGGTGGAGGTGTTTGGTGGTAGTGTTGGTGAGAGGTGGAGGTGTTGGTGGTAGTGTTGGTGAGAGGTGGAGGTGTCGGTGGTAGTGTTGGTGAGAGGTGGAGGTGTTGGTGGTAGTGTTGGTGAGGGAAGTGACAGTGTTGGTGAGGGAAGTGACAGTGTTGGTGAGGGAAGTGACAGTGTTGGTGAAAATTCTTAGTGTAACACCACAACTGTTGTAACACTGACCACAGTCACAGTGTAACACTGACCACAGTCACAGTGTAACACTGACCACAGTCACAGTGTAACACTGACCACAGTCACAGTGTAACACTGACCACAGTCACAGTGTAACACTGACCACAGTCACAGTGTAACACTGACCACAGTCACAGTGTAACACTGACCACAGTCACAGTGTAACACTGACCACAGTCACAGTGTAACACTGACCACAGTCACAGTGTAACACT
>NC_069486.1:12290569-12293069 GCF_026875155.1 Cherax quadricarinatus | reverse complement strand
CCATAGTGCTTGAAGATGACCTCCTCCTCTCTCCAGACTTCCTCAGGTCAGTCAACGTTCCATAAGGGTCAATGTTATTACGTGTTTGTTACTGCAGAAGCGAACTAATGTTTAATAATTTTTTCTCACATATTTAAATTGTAATGGTTGCAGTATATATGTATATATACATACGTGTTCGTATGTTTCAGGTACTTCCATCACGTAGCTCCACTGTTAGACTTAGATCCCACTGTCTTCTGCATCAATGCTTTCAGTAGCAACAGTTACTCTGACACAGCCAGTGACCCCAGAGTGCTGCTGAGAGCCAGGTCCTACCCTATGTATGGCTGGATGGTCAAGAGATCGTATGCCAGCCAGATTATCAACCACTGGGTGCCACCAGGGGTGAGTTGACCTGACGTCACCCTTCCTATCAACCAGGATTGACTTTCAGTTCAGTAGGGTATCATTTGATGACGTTTCGCCCGCCGGATCTACGTTAATTAAATAACAATAATCTTACAGATTGGAGACTGGGATTGGTGGTTAACATGGGAAGACTTGAGAAAGGGGCGAGACGTCGTCTTCCCTGAGGTCTCCAGAACGTTTCACTCAGGGTCAGCTGGGGTCCACGTCAGCGGTTTCGAACAGGAGATCTACTTCAACCGTATGATCTACAACCAGGTCAAGCAAGTCAACCTCATGGATGTCAACCTGTGAGTGGAGAGGGGGACAACAGGTGCACAAGGGGCGAGGAGTGTAGTTACTCAGGGAGTAGAGAGGGATACGTGGTTCAGGAGGAGGGAAACAGGTACACAAGGGCATAGAATGACCTGTATTGCTACTTCTAATACTACTACTACTACTACTACTACTACTACTACTACTACTACTACTACTACTACCACTACTACTACTATTAATAATGTTATAATAATCATTACAGTGTAACCAGAGCAGAGTACGACCAGAGATTGAGCCTTGACCTGGCTTCAGCGACCACCCTTAACGACCACCTTCCCAGCCACGACCTGTGTGGGCTGACCTGGTTGACGACTACCACCCACCACCCACCAGCACCCTCCCCCACTACGACCCACCACCACTCACCTCCACCCACCCGACCACCACGACCCACCACCACGACCACTGGCTATCTACCTCTACGCCACGGACGACAACGACGACTACGGCAGCTACACCATCTTCCTCATGGTAGTTATAGGCGGGGGGGGGGAGAAGGGATCTTGATCAGAGGAATCGGAGCCAGCCTCTAATTTCCTTGGGGTTGGATTTGATTTCCCCCCTCTCAGGATGTGGGCTACCCCCTATGGATTTAGAGCTTCCCAGTGAATGTGATGCTGATAATAATAATAATAATAATAATAATAATAATAATAATAATAATAATAATAATAACAGTGTTGCCAATTTTTTAAGTAGATTCTAACCTAAAAATCATCCTATAAGCCTTTTTAAGGGTCTTTAGGGGCCATTAAGTACCTTTAAGGGCCATTAAAGGGCATTAAGCTGTAATGGCGAATCTTGCAGTGATCAACCAGCCTGTTAGTGTTCTCATGTTTGCTGTACGAGATTTTTTCCACTTCTTCTCCCCTTTGCAGTGTTTCCGGACGTACGACGTAAGCACTAGGGAGATCTATAAGGGCGTAATACGTCTACGATGGCATGGGGTTGTGCTCTATCTCGTGGGCTGCCCCTTTTCGCCCTTTTGGTGAGTCGAAACGTGGTGCTTCAAGTCTATCTACTACACCAGGGTCATTAAGGCTGGTTGGTTGGTTAATGGGGTTTCAAGACTATCTACTACACGAGGGTCATTAAGGTTGGTTGGTTGGTTAATGGGGTTTCAAGACTATCTACTACACGAGGGTCATTAAGGCTGGTTGGTTGGTTAATGGGGTTTCAAGACTATCTACTACACGAGAGTCATTAAGGCTGGTTGGTTTGTTAATGGGGTTTCAAGACTATCTACTACACGAGGATCATTAAGGCTGGTTGGTTGGTTAATGGGGTTTCAAGGGACATCTACTACACGAGGGTCATTAAGGCTGGTTGGTTGGTTAATGGGGTTTCAAGACTATCTACTACCGGGGGTCTTTAAGGCGGGTTGGTTTTTTTAATGGGGTTTAAAGGGACTATCTACTACACGAGGGTCATTAAGGCTGGTTGGTTGGTTAAGGGGGGTTTCAAGATATCTACTACACGAGGGTATTAAGACTGGTTGGTTGGTTTAAAATGGGGTTTCAAGACTATCTACTACACGAGGGTCATTAAGGCTACATGTCACCTGTACACCACCAGTCAAGAATACTTTAATATCCTAAAATACTGATTAATGTAAACTACCAGTGTATATACACTGAGATATACACCCCCTCAGTGTATATACACTGAGATATACCCCCTCTCAGTGTATATAACATTGAGAATCACCTCTCAGTGTATTTACACTGAGATATACACCTCACAGTGTATATACACTGAGATATACACCTCTCGT
>NC_069486.1:12182135-12285069 GCF_026875155.1 Cherax quadricarinatus | reverse complement strand
ACTGTAGCTACTACAAAGTTGTGCTTGAAGTCTGGCTACTGACTGTAGCTACTACAAAGTTGTGCTTGAAGTCTGGCTATTGACTGTAGCTACTACAAAGTTGTGCTTGAAGTCTGGCTACTGACTGTAGCTACTACAAAGTTGTGCTTGAAGCTGGCTACTGACTGTAGGCTACTACAAAGTTGTGCTTGAAGTCTGGCTATTGACTGTAGCTACTGCAAAGTTGTGCTTGAAGTCTGGCCACTGACTGTGGGTACTACAAAGTTGTGCTTGAAGCCTGGCCACTGACTGTGGGTACTACAAAGTTGTGCTTGAAGTCTGGCCACTGACTGTGGGTACTACAAAGTTGTGCTTGAAGCCTGGCCACTGACTGTAGCTACTACAAAGTTGTGCTTGAAGCCTGGCCACTGACTGTAGCTACTACAAAGTTGTGTTTGAAGCCTGGCCACTGACTGTGGGTACTACAAAGTTGTGCTTGAAGTCTGGCCACTGACTGTGGGTACTACAAAGTTGTGCTTGAAGCCTGGCTACTGACTGTGGGTACTACAAAGTTGTGCTTGAAGTCTGGCCACTGACTGTGGGTACTACAAAGTTGTGCTTGAAGCCTGGCCACTGACTGTAGCTACTACAAAGTTGTGCTTGAAGCCTGGCCACTGACTGTAGCTACTACAAAGTTGTGTTTGAAGCCTGGCTACTGACTGTGGGTACTACAAAGTTGTGCTTGAAGTCTGGCCACTGACTGTGGTACTACAAAGTTGTGCTTGAAGCCTGCCATGATGTGCACTAAAAGTTGTGTGAAGCTGGCACTGACTGTAGCTACTACAAAGTTGTGTTTGAAGCCTGGCACTGACTGTGGCTACTACAAAGTTGTGCTTGAAGCCTGGCCACTGACTGTAGCTACTACAAAGTTGTGCTTGAAGCCTGGCCACTGACTGTAGCTACTACAAAGTTGTGCTTGAAGCCTGGCCACTGACTGTGGGTACTACAAAGTTGTGCTTGAAGCCTGGCACTGACTGTAGCTACTACAAATGTTGTGTTGAAGCCTGGCCACTGACTGTAGCTACTACAAAGTTGTGCTTGAAGCCTGGCCACTGACTGTGGCTACTACAAAGTTGTGCTTGAAGCCTGGCTACTGACTGTGGGTACTACAATGTTGTGCTTGAAGCCTGGCCACTGACTGTAGCTACTACAAAGTTGTGTTTGAAGCCTGGCCACTGACTGTGGGTACTACAAAGTTGTGCTTGAAGCCTGGCCACTGACTGTGGGTACTACAAAGTTGTGCTTGAAGCCTGGCCACTGACTGTGGGTACTACAAAGTTGTGTTTGAAGCCTGGCCACTGACTGTAGCTACTACAAAGTTGTGTTTGAAGCCTGGCTACTGACTGTGGGTACTACAAAGTTGTGTTTGAAGCCTGGCTACTGACTGTGGCTACTACAAAGTTGTGTTTGAAGCCTGGCTACTGACTGTAGCTACTACAAAGTTGTGTTTGAAGCCTGGCTACTGACTGTGGGTACTACAAAGTTGTGCTTGAAGCCTGGCCACTGACTGTAGCTACTACAAAGTTGTGTTTGAAGCCTGGCCACTGACTGTAGCTACTACAAAGTTGTGTTTGAAGCCTGGCCACTGACTGTGGGCACTACAAAGTTGTGCTTGAAGCCTGGCCACTGACTGTGGGCACTACAAAGTTGTGCTCTCTTTCCTACTGTGATAGCTTTGGTTCCGTCTTCACACAGTTGGCAGCAAGATATTCTGAACACTGTGAGTAGTTTCATAAACTTGATTTAGCTTCAGTTGTTTTAATCTGTCTTCAGCATTCAGCGTATCCAATTAAGTGTTAATTCCGTAGTGGAACAAAACGTTTGTGGAACTGAAGGTAATTATTTGATATGAGGAAGGGGAGGGGGAGTGGCTTCAGTTCCTTTGATCAAGAATGACTCATCACCCACTCCACACCATTCAGAGTGGTAGAGTGGGTGAGGCGGGTGAGTGAACTCAGAGGATACATTCATGTGTCCTAACTCATGTAGGCACGAGGATACTTTACTCATGCGCGCGCGCACACACACCTGGTCAAGCACGTCAAGAAATTAGAGAAAGTGCAAAGGTTTGCAACAAGACTAGTGCCGGAGCTAAGAGGTATGTCTTACGAGGAGAAGTTAAGGGAGCTAAGGGGAATGTCCTACGAGGAGAGGTTAAGAGAGCAAAGGGGCATATCCTACAAGGAGAGGTTAAGGGAACTCGACCCGACCACACTGGAGGACAGGAGGGATAGGGAGGATATGATTACGATATATAAAATAATGAGAGGAATTGATAAGGTGAATAGGGAGAGAATGTTCCAGGATGTGACACAGCAACAAGGGGACACAAGGGGACACAGCAACAAGGGGACACAAGGGGACTTAGCAACAAGGGGTCACAGTTGGAAGTTGAAGACTCAGATGAGTCACAGGGATGTTAGGAAGTATTTCTTCAGTCATAGAGTTGTCAGGAAGTGGAATAGTCTGGAGAGTAATGTAGTGGAGGCAGGATCCATACATAGCTTTAAGAAGAGGTATGATAAAGCTCATGGAGACGGGAGAGAGTGGACCTAGAAGCGACCAGCGAAGAGGCAGGGCCAGGAGCTATGACTTGACCCCTTCAAAGTACCTCTGTCCCTACTGGACATTCAGGAATATTTCTCCGAAGTTCAGAGAAGCGACTTCCTACCTTAAGGTGTACGCCTTTAACCGAACCTCCTGGTATAATGGGACTACTGAGAGGGTTGTGTAGGGACGGATGAGAGGGTTGTGTAGGGACGGATGAGAGGGTTGTGTAGGGACGGATGAGAGGGGTGAGAGGAACAGGAAGATAGAAGAGGTACAGTCAGGTCAAGCAAGTTTTTTGGGGGTTTGTAATGACCTGTTGTAGGTCACCAGGCTAGACTCTGCCACACTCGCACACACCTGCCCCGGGGGCAGGAACTGAGACTCGATCCCTGCAACCACAATTAGGTCAGTACACACACACACAAGCATCAGTGAATCTTGGGGACAACAATAACAGTCTGACTGAACAAAGAAGTGGATGAGGTTTAAGGTCAATACTCTGCCTGGAACAGCTCCTGGTCCCACTTCTTTGCTGGTCGCTACTAGGTCCACTCTCTCCCTGCTCCCAGAGCCTTATCATACCTCTTCTTAAAGCTACGTATGGATCCTGCCTCCACTACACCCTGACAACTCTAAAGCTGAAGAAATACTTCCTAACATCCCTATTACTCTGTACGCTATATATACATAATTAATTCTTCCTCTTATTCCAGCATCCCTGGCAGTGTCGCAGTTCCCAGTATTTACACTGTACGCGCAGAAAGTGTGTCTGCGCTCTGGGTACCCGGTCTGCGCCTCTCCCTGGGCCTACGAGACCGTTCCTGGTCTAGCAATTACAGACCAGTTCCGCGTACACTCCAGCAGCGTCCCCTCCAGGAAGGAATGTGTACTGAGCTGTGTGACACAAGATCAGTTCATTTGTAGGTGAGTGTCTGGGTTTGAAGTCTATCTGTAGGTGAGTGTCTGGGTTTGAAGTCTATCTGTAGGTGAGGTCCTGGGTTTCAAGACTATCTGTAGGTGAGGTCCTGGGTTTCAAGGCTATCCTTAGGTGAGTGCCTGGGTTTCAAGACTATTTGTATTTGAGTGCCTGGGTTTCAAGACTATCTGTAGGTGAGTACCTGGGTTTCAAGACTATCTTTAGGTGAGTGCCGGGGTTTCAAGATTATCTGTAGGTGAGTGCCTGGGTTTCAAGACTATCTGTGTGTGTGTGTGTGTGTGTGTTGTGTGTGTGGTGGTGTGTGTGTGGTTTGTGTGTGTGTGTGTGTGTGTGTGTGTGTGTGTGTGTTGTGTGAGGGTGGGTGGGTGGGTTTCAAGTCTATCTGCTAGATAAGTAGGCTACCAGCCTGTAAATCACGCTGTGTAAATGCGTAAATTCTATCATTCACTTACACTTCCTCCCGCAGGGCCGCAGCGTACAATCCAGTGACCAAAATCTGCACTCTTGCCAGCGTCGACCGCAACATGGCTGGTCGCAAGCGGCTGTTGGAGTTAGATGAGAAGAGTGACTATGTGGAGGTCGCATGCGTCCCTAAGCCGCAGAAACTCTGCGAGTTTCAGACGCTGCGGCACCGCATCCTGAAGACGGTGGATGCTGTGTACCAAGATGTGGCCAGTGATGCTGAGTGTAAGGAGAGGTGAGGCCTGCTGTCTTTCTTGGCTGTCTAGCAGTGACTGTGGCTGTTCCTGCTGTCTAGCAGTGACTGGCTGTTCCTGCTGTCTAGCAGTGACTGTGGCTGTTCCTGCTGTCTAGCAGTGACTGTGGTTGTTACTGCTGTCTAGCAGTGACTGTGGCTGTTCCTGCTGTCTAGCAGTGACTGTGGCTGTTCCTGCTGTCTAGCAGTGACTGTGGCTGTTCCTGCTGTCTAGCAGTGACTGTGGCTGTTCCTGCTGTCTAGCAGTGACTGTGGCTGTTCCTGCTGTCTAGCAGTGACTGTGTTGTTCCTGCTGTCTAGCAGTGACTGTGGTTGTTCCTGCTGTCTAGCAGTGACTGTGGTTGTTCCTGCTGTCTAGCAGTGACTGTGGCTGTTCCTGCTGTCTAGCAGTGACTGTGGCTGTTCCTGCTGTCTAGCAGTGACTGTGGCTGTTCCTGCTGTCTAGCAGTGACTGTCGTTGTTCCTGCTGTCTAGCAGTGACTGTGGTTGTTCCTGCTGTCTAGCAGTGACTGTGGTTGTTCCTGCTGTCTAGCAGTGACTGTGGCTGTTCCTGCTGTCTAGCAGTGATTGTGGCTGTTCCTGCTGTCTAGCAGTGACTGTGGTTGTTCCTGCTGTCTAGCAGTGACTGTGGTTGTTCCTGCTGTCTAGCAGTGACTGTGGCTGTTCCTGCTGTCTAGCAGTGACTGTGGTTGTTCCTGCTGTCTAGCAGTGACTGTGGTTGTTCCTGCTGTCTAGCAGTGACTGTGGTGTTCCTGCTGTCTAGCAGTGACTGTGGCTGTTCCTGCTGTCTAGCAGTGACTGTGGTTGTTCCTGCTGTCTAGCAGTGACTGTGGTTGTTCCTGCTGTCTAGCAGTGACTGTGGTTGTTCCTGCTGTCTAGCAGTGACTGTGGCTGTTCCTGCTGTCTAGCAGTGACTGTGGTTGTTCCTGCTGTCTAGCAGTGACTGTGGTTGTTCCTGCTGTCTAGCAGTGACTGTGGCTGTTCCTGCTGTCTAGCAGTGACTGTGGCTGTTCCTGCTGTCTAGCAGTGACTGTGGTTGTTCCTGCTGTCTAGCAGTGACTGTGGTTGTTCCTGCTGTCTAGCAGTGACTGTGGTTGTTCCTGCTGTCTAGCAATGACTGTGGTTGTTCCTGCTGTCTAGCAGTGACTGTGGTTGTTCCTGCTGTCTAGCAGGGACTGTGGCTGTTCCTGCTGTCTAGCAGTGACTGTGGCTGTTCCTGCTGTCTAGCAGTGACTGTGACTGTTTCTGCTGTCTAGCAGTGACTGTGGTTGTTCCTGCTGTCTAGCAGTGACTGTGGCTGTTCCTGCTGTCTAGCAGTGACTGTGGCTGTTCCTGCTGTCTAGCAGTGTGGCTGTTCCTGATATCTTCCTGGCTGTCTAGCAGTGACTGTGGCTGTTCCTGCTGTCTAGCAGTGACTGTGGCTGTTCCTGCTGTCTAGCAGTGACTGTGGCTGTTCCTATCTTCCTGGCTGTCTAGCAGTGACTGTGGCTGTTCCTGCTGTCTAGCAGTGACTGTGGTTGTTCCTGCTGTCTAGCAGTGACTGTAGCTGTTCCTGCTGTCTAGCAGTGACTGTGGCTGTTCCTACTGTCTAGCAGTGACTGTACTGTTCCTGCTGTCTAGCAGTGACTGGCTGTTCCTATCTTCCTGGCTGTCTAGCAGTGACTGTGGCTGTTCCTGCTGTCTAGCAGTGACTGAGGCTGTTCCTGCTGTCTAGCAATGACTGTGGCTGTTCCTGCTGTCTAGCAGTGACTGTGGCTGTTCCTGCTGTCTAGCAGTGACTGTGGCTATTCCTGCTGTTTAGCAGTGACTGTGGCTTTTCCTGCTGTCTAGCAGTGACTGTGGCTGTTCCTGCTGTCTAGCAGTGACTGTGGTTGTTCCTGCTGTCTAGCAGTGACTGTGGTTGTTCCTGCTGTCTAGCAGTGACTGTGGCTGTTCCTGCTGTCTAGCAGTGACTGTCGTTGTTCCTGCTGTCTAGCAGTGACTGTCGTTGTTCCTGCTGTCTAGCAGTGACTGTGGCTGTTCCTGCTGTCTAGCAGAGACTGTGGTTGTTCCTGCTGTCTAGCAATGACTGTGGCTGTTCCTGCTGTCTAGCAGTGACTGTGGCTGTTCCTGCTGTCTAGCAGTGACTGTGGCTGTTCCTGCTGTCTAGCAGTGACTGTGGTTGTTCCTGCTGTCTAGCAGTGACTGTGGCTGTTCCTGCTGTCTTATTGGCTGTGTATCAATCTTGAATTATTGTTATTATTTCTTTTGAAGATCTTGGGACCAACTACCCCTCCCCCCCCTAGAATAGTCATGGGACCAACTACCCCCCTAGAATAGTCATCGGGACCACCAAACCTAATTATCATGGTTAAAAATCTTCCTTTCCCACAGGTGCATGAGTGCTAACTTCACCTGCTATTCCTATGATTTCATGTCGGCCGGAGAGAAAATATGTAGGCTCTCCCACCACTCTACAGCGACCCTGGCTCACATTCAGGAGCCTTACCTGGAGATTGATAATGCAACTACACACGAGAGGCAGTCCTGCTACCAGGTATGCAAATCTTGTCAGTGGTACACTATACAGTGGTACACTATACAGTGGTACACTATATTAGTTACCCTTTTGTCCTAGGCACATGTCGATTATACACTAGGCCTGTTGTATATGCATGTGTGTGTGTGTATTTGTGTGTGTGCATCTGTGTGTGTTAGTATGTGCATGTGTGTGTGTGTTACTTGTGTGTACCACATACTGTGTGTGTGTACTCATTTCTGATTGTAGGGGTTGCTTCATAGCTCCTGGCCCCTGCTCTTCACCGATCGCTACTAGGTCCACTCCCTCCCTGCTGCAAGAGCCTCATTGTACCTTATCTTAAAGCTATGTATGGATGCTGCCTCCACTACGGCGCTCACTGAACTGTTGTTACAGGTGACGGTGGAGTGCCGCGGGGCGGAGATGCTGGCACGTATATCTACGTCGACACTCTTCGATGGTAAGGTCTATGCCAAGGACCGCCCCAACTCCTGTGTTGTCGATGTCAAAAGTGCCACTGACTTCGACTTCCTGCTCTCTTACAACGATGTCAACTGTGATGTCATGCAGGATGGCCCTGGCACCTTCTCTTCCAACATTGTTATACAGGTCATTATTATTATAATCACAACTAAGCGCTAAACCCACAAGGGTCATACAGCACTTCATATACAAGTTAGCAACAACGCTAACACTTGTTTTAGTTAGCCATTTTAAGTCATTAATATACCCGGGCTAAATACACATTATTATTATTACAGCTTGTGATACTCAATTTGTGATGCTGCATTTGGGTTTGTGATGCTGGGTTTGTGATGCTGGGTTTGTGATGCTGGGTTTGTGATGCTGGTTTAATGACCCTGGGTTAGTGACTCTGGGTTAGTGATTCTGAGTTAGTGACCCTGGGTATGTCATCACGGCTTTATCCCACTTGTGTGTATTTTATATACCTAAAGTACAGAACTACAACAATGTATATTGAGGTCATCTCTGCCCCCACAGCACCATGACATGATCGTGACCTCGGCCGACCTGGGTCTTGCCCTCCACTGCAAGTACAACCTTGAGAACCAGACGGTGACCAACTCCCTCCTGTCTGGCCTGGAGGTCAAGGGCGCCGTCGACACAGACGAGTTCTTCGAGGAGACGATCGTGGAGTCTCCCAATGTGGTGATGCGGGTCACTGACGTCAAGGGTAACGACATCATTTCAGCCCAGGTGAGTAAATCTCTAAACTCATAAGAGGTGTAGAGAATCATTGGAATGAGAGAGAATTGCTCTTTGCTTTATATGTTTTAATTTTATGATGGTGCGATAGTGATGCACCTTCAGTACTGAACATTTATTGATAGTATAAACTTGCAATCATTTATTTACTGGTATTTAGTTACGGTATTGGTTTATATTCAGTGACAGTACAGTGGACCCCCGCATAACGATTACCTGTGAATGCGACCAATTATGTAAGTGTATTTATGTAAGTGCGTTTGTACGTGTATGTTTGGGGGTCTGAAATGGACTAATCTACTTCACAATATTTCTTATGGGAACAAATTCGGTCAGTACTGGCACCTGAACATACTTCTGGAATGAAAAAATATCGTTAACCGGGTGTCCACTGTACTTATTTATTTATTTATCATATACGTATTCACGTTCAAATTACGATAATTTCATTAAAATAATTTTTCCAGTACTCGCAGTCAGTTCCATTGCATTTCGGGCAAACTAATCCTAATGCTAAAATGTTATTCTAGATTTAGACATAGATTATTAAGTGTGAGGCAGATTCTTCCCAATTTCAAGCCTGGCTTACTTGTTTCTGACAAGTTATCCATGTTTCTGAATCAAGGAGTCCTGTAGCTGGGTTGGTAGCACATTCACTCACACACTGAGGTCTGTGGTTCGATCCCTGGTATGGGTGGAAACATTGGGGTGTGTTTCCTTAAGACACCTGCTGTCTCTGTTCACCTAGCAGTAAATAGGTACCTGGGTGTTACTTGACTGGTGCGGGTCATATCGTGGCTGACAAAATTAACCTAGGTTGCCTGCAATGCTCTGCATATCAAGGGGCTTTCTATATAGTATGTCACTGATGTTAGCTATGGTCTGTATAAGGTGTATCATGTACTTGCAGAAATATAGATTATTACAATTTGTAAATTCATTCCCAGGTGGGTGACAACCTGGCCCTGCGCTTTGAGATAACCGACGAAAAGAGTCCATATGAAATCTTCATGAGGGAACTGGTGGCCATGGATGGTCAAGACACCTCTGAGATCCTTCTTATTGATGAGCGGGGATGTCCTACCGACCCTACTATCATGCAAGCTGTTGTCAAGGTAACTATTCCTTCTGGTACTATCATGTAGTAGTCCTTTTGGTACTATCCTGCAGACTGTCATCAAGGCATAATACCAGTCCTTCTAATACAGTACTATCATGCAAGCCATCATCAAGGTAACTATTCCTTCTGGTACTATTACTACTTAAAAGATCTTAAACACAGATTGGGATATGATTCTGGAGCGATTTGCCTATTTCCATGAAAGACTAGAGTACGTAGGATGTTAGGTAAGACACATATGCAACAGTTAGGCAACTTTATTCTCGGAATAAAGTTGCCTAACTGTTGCATATGTGTCTTACCTAACAACCTGTCGGTATTGTATACCATTTTGATGTTCAGAGTGCGTAGGAATTGGCAGAGAGTACGTATAGTTTGCATAAGGGGAAAAGGGGACAAAAGAGTGCAAGAACTATAGAGGAATAAGCCTACTGAGTATACTGGATAAAGCATATGGTAGAATTATTTTTGAAAGAGATGAGGCTAAGACAGAAAGCAGGATCGCAGCTGAACAAACTTATTTTAGGAAGGACAGGGGATGTGTAGACCAAGTGTTTGCAATGAAGGATATCAACGAACAATACAGGACAGATAGAGGATGTGTAGACCAAGTGTTTGCAATGAAGGATATCAACGAACAATACAGGACAGACAGAGGATGTGTAGACCAAGTGTTTGCAATGAAGGATATCAACGAACAATACAGGACAGACAGAGGATGTGTAGACCAAGTGTTTGCAATGAAGGATATCAACGAACAATACAGGACAGGGGATGTGTAGACCAAGTGTTTGCAATGAAACATGTAAATGAACAATACCTAATCACAGGGAACTCTGTTGCATTTGTGGATTTAGAAAAGGCATACGATAGAGTAAATAGGGGAGTAATGTACTCGCCTAACTGTTGTTGCAGGGGTCGATTCATTGCTCCTGGCAGATGTTGCAAGTATATGAAATAGGTGGTAAGTTACCAAAAGTAGTGAAGAAGTTTCTACACAGAAAGTAATTCAGCAAGCGCTACACAAGCAAATCTAATGTAGGTACTGGATGCCAGTTTAGAATCTGACTCGAAAACACCTCTAAATATAAGCATGTTGCTGTCTGCAACATATATTGTTGCCTTGTCTGTTGTTACTTTTTTAATATATTTTTTAATCTGGCTGTTGTCAGGGAAGCCAATCCCACTGATTATTATTATTAACACACTGGCCGATTCCCACCAAGGCAGGGTGACCCGATGTTAGTACAGTGGACCCCCGGTTAACGATATTTTTTCACTCCATAAGTATGTTCAGGTGCCAGTACTGACCGAATTTATTCCCATAAGGAATACAGTGGACCCCCGCATAACGATCACCTCCGAATGCTACCAATTATGTAAGAGTATTTATGTAAGTGCGTTTGTACGTGTATGTTTGGGGGTCTGAAATGGACTAATCTACTTCACAATATTCCTTATGGGAACAAATTCGGTCAGTACTGGCACCTGAACATACTTCTGGAGTGAAAAAATATCGTTAACCGGGGGTCCACTGTACTGTGAAGTAGATTAGTCCATTTCAGACCCCCAAACATACACGTACAAACGCACTTACATAAATACACTAACATAATTGGTCGCATTTGGAGGTAATCGTTATGCGGGGGTCCACTGTATAAGCATGTTGCTGTCTGCAACATATATTGTTGCCTTGTCTGTTGTTACTTTTTTAATATATTTTTTAATCTGGCTGTTGTCAGGGTAGCCAATCCCACTGATTATTATTATTAACACACTGGCCGATTCCCACCAAGGCAGGGTGACCCGATGTTAGTACAGTGGACCCCCGCATAACGATCACCTCCCAATGCGACCAATTATGTAAGTGTATTTATGTAAGTGCGTTTATACGTGTATGTTTGGGGGTCTGAAATGGACTAATCTACTTCACAATATTTCTTATGGGAACAAATTCGGTCAGTACTGGCACCTGAACATACATCTGGAATGAAAAAATATCGTTAACCGGGGGTCCACTGTATTAATTATAATTACTTATTATTATTATCTGGCTGTTGTCAAGGTAATTAGCCCTACCAATTATTATTATGATCATAATGAAGCCTGTCCTACCAATACTATTATGAATACATTCATGGGAAAGCACTAAAGCAGTAAGGGTCATACCATACCTGGGGAATGTGAGGTAAACAGGTTTAATCAAGGAAGGAAAGAATAGTGCAGTTCCTTGAATTAAAATTCCCATGCCAGCATGAAGGTACCCCACTCTGATATATCTTTGATGAGTTCCGAGAGTTTTTCTACTCCCAGAGCCCGGTCATGGGCTAGGCTTGTCTGGTGCTAGCCTGGTCAACCAGGCTGTTTCTGTTTGTGGCCCACTGACCCAACATATCCATCACAGCTTGGCTGATCTGGCACCTGGTGAAGATACTTGTCCAGTTTCCTCTTGAAGTGCCAGAAGTAAAATTTTAAGTAGTGCATGCACTCTACAGGTCGGGTCTGGCGCCGTGCTCCATGCACCTTTCCAAGCCTTCAAGTTCCCCGCATCCGAAGTGGTGCAGTTCCGAGCACTGGTCACACCCTGTCTGCCTCGTTGTGAACCTGTCCAGTGTGATATTGCAGGCTTCGATGGCATCTTACGCCGGGAGGAATCTTTGGACGCAGGAGAAAACGTGAGGTAAGTGGTGGTAGTGGTAGAAAGTGTGTGAGTGCATAAGTGTGAGAGAGCATACACTTGCCTATGTGTGGCTGCAGGGGTTGAGTCACAACTCCTTGCCCCCCCCTCTTCACTGGTCGCTACTAGGTTCACATTCTTCCCTGCTCCATGAGCCTTATTGTACCTCTTCTTAAAGCTATGTATGGATCCTGCCTCCACTACAACACTCTCCTGTGTGTGTGTAGGGGGGGGGGGAGTGAAGAGGTGGATGGTGGCATTGCAAAGGTGGGTGGTATGTGTGGTGCTACAAAGATGGGTGGTGTGTGTGGTGCTACAAAGATGGGTGGTGTGTGTGGTGCTACAAAGATGGGTGGTGTGTGTGGTGCTACAAAGATGGGTGGTGTGTGTGGTGCTACAAAGGTGGGTGGTATGTGTGGTGCTACAAAGATGGGTGTGTGTGTGGTGCTACAAAGATGGGTGGTGTGTGTGGTGCTACAAAGATGGGTGGTGTGTGTGGTGCTACAAAGATAGGTGGTGTGTGTGGTGCTACAAAGATGGGTGGTGTGTGTGGTGCTACAAAGATGGGTGGTGTGTGTGGTGCTACAAAGATGGGTGGTGTGTGTGGTGTTACAAAGATGGGTGGTGTGTGTGTGGTGTTACAAAGATGGGTGGTGTGTGTGGTGCTACAAAGATGGGTGGTATGTGTGGTGCTACAAAGATGGGTGGTGTGTGTGGTGCTACAAAGATGGGTGGTGTGTGTGGTGCTACAAAGATGGGTGGTGTGTGTGGTGCTACAAAGATGGGTGGTGTGTGTGGTGCTACAAAGATGGGTGGTGTGTGTGTGTGCTACAAAGATGGGTGGTGTGTGTGGTGCTACAAAGATGGGTGGTGTGTGTGGGTTTACAAAGATGGGTGGTGTGTGTGGTGCTACAAAGAGGTGGGTGTGTGTGGTGCTACAAAGATGGGTGGTGTGTGTGGTGCTACAAAGATGGGTGGTGTGTGTGGTGCTACAAAGATGGGTGGTGTGTGTGGTGCTACAAATATGGGTGGTGTGTGTGGTGCTACAAAGATGGGTGGTGTGTGTGGTGTTACAAAGATGGGTGGTGTGTGTGGTGTTACAAAGATGGGTGGTATGTGCCGGTGCTACAAAGGTACCACATGCTGTGTAAGAATCTAATAATCCCAGTGGAAGTAAGTCACATTGTCTGTCTTTCTTAGGCCACATTGGATTATTAATTCTCCTCATGTTAATGCAAATTCATCTTCTAAATAATGCCTTGTTCTTACAGGTTCATGAGACTGGCATCATGGTGGCCAAGTCCGTCCACATCACGGACAAAGTTTGACTTCTCGGCCCGCCAGGAGGACATTGAGATGGAAATGGCCGAGGGAAGCTGTTCCAGCTTCACGGGCGTGGTGGTGGCATGTGCCCTCTTTCTGGCTGCCCAACTGGTCATGTTGATGGCCTGGAGTTACCTCTGGCACAAGAAGAGAGCTACCAAACAGATCGACCCTAATCCGCCTTCCTCCCTCTACTTTGGCAGCTCCTCGCGCACCTCCTCCACCTCTTACCTTACCGACTAGCTGGACTCCACTTTTTGACCAGCGAGACCCCACATTACTGACTAGCTGGACTCCACTTTTCTGACCAGCGAGACCCCACATTACTGACTAGCTGGACTCCACTTTTCTGACCAGCGAGACCCCACATTACTGACTAGCTGGACTCCACTTTACTGGCTACAGATGCTCCTCATTTTACGATGGTTCGATTTATGATATTTCAACTTAATGACGGTGCTACAGCGCACATTCGATTTACGATTTTTAGGATAATTTCATTTAATTTACTTTTCAATACGATTGTACATTCATTATTAATTTATTGATAGAACTGATTCATTTTTTACTTTTTTTACAATATTATACATTACAATATTTTTATTTACATTATTTCGACTAGGATTTCTACTTGGGATATTTCACTTGCGGTTCGCAAACTATCCCACTTGGTATATGACCTTAGGATTTACTTGGATATTTAACCTTGACGTTGAACTTACTACTAACTCCACTGGGCAAACTTTTACTTTACAAAATCAAAATTTTGTCATATCCGACGATAACAACAATGTAAAGTCTGGACCAAATATTTATTGACAATAGAAAATCGTTTACCATACACGACACAATAAAAATGATAATGGGCAGAACCCAACTAAATTGACAATTGGCAATCGGGCTACAATACTCCCACAAAGTCACAATACAGTATAAGACAATTACAGCAACAAACATTCTTGCAAAAATTCACATAGGCCGGACCCACTAGCTGACCAATCCGTAACCTAAACATTGCACAAACTTCACAATATCTGACAAACAATTCACAACAGACTGGAACAATTCACAACTAACCTACAATACCCTGGCTGGAAAATTCACAACTTACCCACAATACCATTTCTGGAATAATCCACAACTAACCACAGTTTGAAGGGGCCTCGTAAAATAACATTTCTGTCCATAATAGTTCGTAGATAAAGTCGTGAGTGACTTGATAATGCTCTAGGACAAACCAAACCAAATTTACCTCTCCTAATTATAGGTAAACAGTGAATTGTACGGAAGACCTCTATGAGCACAACACCTACTGTCGTTTTTCTACAGAGATCTTAGAAACCACACAACCTGACTCTGGGTATATTAAGGCATATGATAATAATAATAAGTAATAATGTTAGGTAAACGAACACAAATGCAATAATGGAATATTTTATTGTGGCAATGTTTTGCTCTCCAGGAGCTTTGTCAAGCTGGTAATGGCTTGACAAAGATCCTGGAGAGCGAAACGTTGCCACGGCAAAATGTTGCATTAGTTGCACTTGCGTCCTTTTACCTAACATATTGTCAGTAATTCCACCAACATTACAATAAAAATATGAAATGCAGTTACTTTAGGACACATTTAATGGAAAAAATACAAAGGCACAATACCACAACTGGAATAATACACAGATGACCCACACACGGGGAAATGAAAGTTATGATTAAATTCGGTCCAACTCGGACCATTAACTACTTAATGGTCCAAGTCAGGCTGAAACGTCGTTCTAAGTTTCATTTTCCTATGTCCGGGTTGTAAGTTAGTGGAAACGTATCATTCGTGGGACCTAGAAGCAACGAAAATGTTTCCGGTAAATACCTCCTAAACTGCACACGTCGTTTTCTATTTTCGATTTGTCTCCCAATGAATCCATCGTTATTTCTGTTCACTGACTCTGCCATTTTAATTAATATACAAGGCGGGAGACGGCCGACTTGTTGAAAAAAAAAAAATAATGTAGGTGTGCCACATAGCATGTTCTTGTGATTTTACAGCAGAGGTTGAGGCCTATAAATCAATGTTTTGTCAAATGTAACGAGTGTAAATTTGTTGTTGCAATATCTCCAACAATTTGAATATCTCAAAATTAATATATTTCATTAATGTTCAATGTTAACTCAATTTCTGGCAGGAAAAAACTAATATGTTAATTTTGTGTTAGGTGAGATTGTTAATATAGTAATGAAGGAGAGTTTAAAATGTCTGCCATGCTAATTTGCCAAAAAAAAAAAAAAAAAAAAATACTCATCAATGGAAAAGAGAAAATTTTTGAAAAACTTTCAGACTCTGCCTTGAAAACCCAACAAACACACATTACGTATGTGTAAGTGTGTATTCGTTTTATGCAAATTCACCATTGTGCAATGTTCCATTTCCACTGGTAAGTTTGTAGGTGCTATATACACCTGGCGTGTACGACTGGTGCTTTGCGTATGTGTATGAAAGATTCCTTTTATGTGGAATTAATTATTAATCTGATTTAATACTGCTGGTTTGGGCATGGAACGCATTATACCAGTATGGGTCACACAAAGTTTGGAGAATGGGAGGTAGGCAGGTGTGATCTTAGTACCTGGAGTTTACCTGGAGAGAGTTCCGGGGGTCAACGCCCCCGGTCTGTGACCAGTACACGGAGGATTATGTCAAGTTTTTGAAGACTTTCATCAGTATCAAGAAATCCCTTTCTCTTTCCTGAAGGGGCCTGGAAAGGATCAACCAGGCTGTGATGAATGTGAGCCAGTGGGCTGCCAGTGTGAACAGCCTGGCTGACCAGGCAAAGACCAGACAAGCCTGGCCAGGGCCAGCAGTAGCCTGGTTGCCTAGGTAAGCACCAGACAAGCCTGGCCTAGGGGCAGTAACAACCTGGTTAACCAGGCAAGCATCAGACATGCCTGGCCCAGAGCCAGTAACAGCATGGTTGACCAGGTAAACACTAGACAAGCCTGGCCCAGGGCCAGCAACAACCTGGTTGACCAGAGAAGCACCAGGCAAGCCTGGCCCAGGGCAGGGCTGTGGAAGTAGATAAGCATTCCATACACACTGAAGGTACCTATGCCATAACCAGGAACACTTGTGCATATTTCTACATACAGTGGAACCTCAAAAATCGAACAGCTCCCAACTCAACCAATTATGTAAGTGTATTTTTGTAAGTGCTTTTATAAGTGTATTTTTGAGGGTTTGAAATGGACTAACCTAATTTACATTATTCCTGATAGGAATAAATTCATTCGGTAACAGCACTTGGACAGTCTTCTGGACTGAAGAAAGTTCGATATTTGAGGTTCCACTGTAATTATACAAAGACAAGTACTAAACCAGTATGGGTTACACAGCACTTGGTTTAATAGCACTTGTTCAGGCAAATAATTTCTTCCTTGTTCATTCAATTTACAAATCTTTCGCACATCTCAATGGGCATAAGCTGATGCCTTCCTCCGAGGGTCATATATTTACACAGTTTCAAGCATTACTATGGGCATATACAAAAATTATTTTAATATGCAGGTCTATGGGTATAACGTACATTTCTATTTAATATTTTCTTATATATTTCTAAACTAAGACACATACTTAAAATATATCACAAATAAACAAACTATTTTTTTTTGCAGTATATAAAATGAAGTTTCACATGTTTTGATACTGCAGAAAAGAAAACTGTATTATACGGCGGTGTTTTGGTCTCGGTCGGACTAAAACGTGGTCATAAGTTTCTTTCTTGTATGTGTGGGTTGTTTGCGTTTTGGTACTGGGACCGTGATCACTTCTGTTCAAGGTCTCAGGGTAACCTTTTTCTGTACTTACCTATTTGTGGTTGTAGGGGTCGAATCACAGCTCCTGGTGTCTCCTAGTGAGTTTTCTTAAGGCACTTGTTGGAAACTTCAGTGCTTTAAATCTCTAAAGGAAAACCAACAGGCTTAAATTATATTTATGGGGTTCCTCAAGGGAGGTTCCTTGATGCCTGAAGGGCTCTTGATAGGAGGAGTCGGAACTGACCTCCATAAGGAATACAGAAGCACGATAACATGTTTGGAACTAGTTTTTTTTGTCTAAGTTGGACTGAACCGTTGTTGTAAGCTATGTTCTCCTACGTGCAGCTCATTTGTGTACCAACCTCCATTCCCTTAAGGTGAAGTTGACTGCCACTAAGCACCCCAGGGTGCCAGATGACCTCCTACGGGTTTAACACTCCTTGGCGAACATGGGGAAATGTTGAACCTGCGGTCGCACAGCACCTGGGGAATGGAAGGCAGTCACACATCGTCCAAGAATAGGGAGGAGAGGTCAGACTTCTTGGATCAAGAGCTCTTAACCAGCATGCATTTGCCTCCTTGAAACAAAAAAAAATCTGTCTGTGGATCTGTCTCTACCGCATATATTTACGGGCATTCATGTAATTTAGTGTTATTTATTTATTTATTCGGTGTTAAAATCTTTGTAAAGAGGTGAGAATGTTTATTTAATAAAATGTTTATGATAATGTTTATTTCATACCTTGAGAATATTTATTAGAGTTTATGACTTAGTGTTTATTCCACTCCTTGAGGTTATTCGTGCCTTGTTGCCAGCCAAGGGCTCCTGATCCAAGGCACTGGACTTGTGGTAATGAAGACATAACTGCAGCTAAGATGTTTAGTTAAACATTTCACCCAACGAGGAGTTTCTTTTTCAAAGCAAGAAAGCAAAAAAAAAGTTAAATGGTGAAAATGAATAAGATCGTGTAATGGATGGGGTTTGTACCCACGGCAAGTAATAATAATAATAAACGACTTTATATCTACAAGTATAAGATACAACTTACACAGACCATAGCTGACATACTATATAGTAATAATAATAATAATTAATAATAATAATAATAATAATAATAATAATAATAATCAGTATTATAAACAAGGTCAGTAAGTCTTCTGCAGTGCACCTTCTAACCACTGTTTCTACTACCTGCTGGGCAGGAGAAACATGCTGGGTGAAATGTTGTGGGGATAAAGATGACTGTAGTCATGTCTTTCTCTTACCAGGAGCTCAGTACCTTGGATCAAGAGCCCTTTAGTGGCATCAAGGCATCTCTGAAGGGACTAGAATCAAGAAAATTCATTACAACAGTATGTACATGTTGGCATACATACATGTGTATGTAGTGTCATGGAGTATGTATACATGTGTACATAGTGTTATATAGTATGTATACATACATGTATACAGTGTCATGGAATATGTATACATACATACATGGACTATGTATACATACATGTAGTAGGTTGGTAGACAACAACCACCCAGGGAGGTACTACCATCCTGTGGTAGTAGGTTGGTAGACAACAACCACCCAGGGAGGTACTACTGTCCTGTGGTAGTAGGTTGGTAGACAACAACCACCCAGGGAGGTACTACTGTCCTGTGGTAGTAGGTTGGTAGACAGCAACCACCCAGGGAGGTACTACCGTCCTGTGGTAGTAGGTTGGTAGACAACAACCACCCAGGGAGGTACTACCGTCCTGTGGTAGTAGGTTGGTAGACAGCAACCACCCAGGGAGGTACTACTGTCCTGTGGTAGTAGGTTGGTAGACAACAACCACCCAGGGAGGTACTACCATCCTGTGGTAGTAGGTTGGTAGACAACAACCACCCAGGGAGGTACTACCGTCCTGTGGTAGTAGGTTGGTAGACAACAACCACCCAGGGAGGTACTACCGTCCTGTGGTAGTAGGTTGGTAGACAACAACCACCCAGGGAGGTACTACCGTCCTGTGGTAGTAGGTTGGTAGACAACAACCACCCAGGGAGGTACTACCGTCCTGTGGTAGTAGGTTGGTAGACAATAACCACCCAGGGAGGTACTACCGTCCTGCCAAGTGAGTGTAAAACGAAAGCCTGTAATTGTTTTACATGATGGTAGGATTGCTGGTGTCTTTTGTCTGTCTCATAAATATGCAAGATTACAGGCATGTCTTGCTACTTCTACTTACACTTAGGTCACGCTACACATACATGTACACGTTTATTTATACACACTCATCTGAGTTTTCTTTGATTTTATCTTAATAGTTCTTGGTCTTATTACTTTTCCTTTTATATCCATGGAGAAGTGGAATAAGAATCTTTCCTCCGTAAGCCATGCGTGTTGTAAAAGTCAACTAAAATGCCGGGAACAATGGGCTAGTAACCCCTTTTCCTGTAAAGATTACTAAAAAGAATAGGAAGAAAATTGTCAAAGTGGGAAGTCTGAATGTGCGTGGATGTTGTGCAAATGATAAGAATGAGATGATTGTGGATGTTATGAATGAGAAGAAACTGGATGTCCTGGCTTTAAGTGAAACAAAGCTGAAGGGGATGGGAGAGTTTCAATGGAGAGGAATAAATCGGATTAGGTCAGGGGTTTCAAATAGAGTTAGAGCTAAAGAAGGAGTAGCAATAATGTTGAAGGATAAGCTATGGCAGGAAAAGAGGGACATAAATGTATAAATTCAAGGATTATGTGGAGTAAAATAAAGAGTGGATGTGAAAAGTGGGTTATAGTAAGCGTGTATGCACCTGGAGAAGAGAGAAGTGTAGAGGAGAGAGAGAGATTCTGGGAAATGTTGAATGAATGCGTGGGGAGTTTTGAATCAAGTGTGAGAGTAATGGTGGTTGGGGATTTCAATGCTAAAGTGGGTAAAAATGTTATGGAGGGAGTAGTAGGTAAATTTGGGGTGCCAGGGGTAAATGTAAATGGGGAGCCTTTAATTGAGCTATGTGCAGAAAGAAATTTGGTAATAAGTAATACATATTTTATGAAAAAGAGGATAAATAAATATACAAGGTATGATGTAGCACGTAATGAAAGTAGTTTGTTAGATTATGTATTAGTGGATAAAAGGTTGATGGGTAGGCTCCAGGATGTACATGTTTATAGTGGGGCAACTGATATATCAGATCATTATTTAGTTGTAGCTACAGTTAGAGTAAGATGTAGATGGGAAAAGAGGAAGGTGGCAACAACAAGTAAGAGGGAGGTGAAAGTGTATAAACTAAGGGAGGAGGAAGTTCGGGTGAGATATAAGCGACTATTGGCAGAAAGGTGGGCTAGTGCAAAGATGAGTAGTGGGGGGGTTGAAGAGGGTTGGAATAGTTTTAAAAATACAGTATTAGAATGTGGGGCAGAAGTTTGTGGTTATAGGAGGGTGGGGGCAGGAGGAAAGAGGAGTGATTGGTGGAATGATGAAGTAAAGGGTGTGATAAAAGAGAAAAAGGTAGCTTACGAGAGGTTTTTACAAAGTAGAAGTGTTATAAGAAGAGCAGAGTATATGGAGAGTAAAAGAAAGGTGAAGAGAGTGGTGAGAGAGTGCAAAAGGAGAGCAGATGAAAGAGTGGGAGAGGCACTGTCAAGAAATTTTAATGAAAATAAGAAAAAATTTTGGAGTGAGTTAAACAAGTTAAGAAAGCCTAGGGAAAGTATGGATTTGTCAGTTAAAAACAGAGTAGGGGAGTTAGTAGATGGGGAGAAGGAGGTATTAGGTAGATGGCGAGAATATTTTGAGGAACTTTTAAATGTTGAGGAAGAAAGGGAGGCAGTAATTTCATGCACTGGCCAGGGAGGTATACCATCTTTTAGGAGTGAAGAAGAGCAGAATGTAAGTGTGGTGGAGGTACGTGAGGCATTACGTAGAATGAAAGGGGGTAAAGCAGCTGGAACTGATGGGATCATGACAGAAATGTTAAAAGCAGGGGGGGATATAGTGTTGGAGTGGTTGGTACTTTTGTTTAATAAATGTATGAAAGAGGGGAAGGTACCTAGGGATTGGCGGAGAGCGTGTATAGTTCCTTTATATAAAGGGAAAGGGGACAAAAGAGATTGTAAAAATTATAGAGGAATAAGTTTACTGAGTATACCAGGAAAAGTATACGGTAGGGTTATAATTGAAAGAATTAGAGGTAAGACAGAATGTAGAATTGCAGATGAGCAGGGAGGCTTCAGAGAGAGTAGGGGATGTGTAGATCAAGTGTTTACATTGAAGCATATATGTGAACAGTACAGTGGACCCCCGTTAACGATATTTTTTCACTCAAGAAGTATGTTCAGGTGCCAGTACTGACCGAATTTGTTCCCATAAGGAATATTGTGAAGTAGATTAGTCCATTTCAGACCCCCAAACATACACGTACAAACGCACTTACATAAATACACTTACATAATTGGTCGCATTCGGAGGTGATCGTTATGCGGGGGTCCACTGTATTTAGATAAAGGTAGGGAAGTTTTTATTGCATTTATGGATTTAGAAAAGGCATATGATAGAGTGAATACAGGAGCAATGTGGCAGATGTTGCAAGTATATGGAATAGGTGGTAAGTTACTAAATGCTGTAAAGAGCTTTTATGAGGATAGTAAGGCTCAGGTTAGGGTATGTAGAAGAGAGGGAGAATACTTCACGGTAAAAGTAGGTCTTAGACAGGGATGTGTAATGTCACCATGGTTGTTTAATATATTTATAGATGGGGTTATAAAAGAAGTAAATGCTAGGGTGTTCGGGAGAGGGGTGGGATTAAATTATGGGGAATCAAATTCAAAATGGGAATTGACACAGTTACTTTTTGCTGATGATACTGTGCTTATGGGAGATTCTAAAGAAAAATTGCAAAGGTTAGTGGATGAGTTTGAGAATGTGTGTAAAGGTAGAAAGTTGAAAGTAAACATAGAAAAGAGTAAGGTGATGAGGGTATCAAATGATTTAGATAAAGAAAAATTGATATCAAATTGGGGAGGAGGAGTATGAAGAAGTGAATGTTTTCAGATACTTGGGAGTTGATGTGTCGGCGGATGGATTTATGAAGGATGAGGTTAATCATAGAACTGATGAGGGAAAAAAGGTGAGTGGTGCATTGAGGTATACGTGGAGTCAAAAAACGTTATCTATGGAGGCAAAGAAGGGAATGTATGAAAGTATAGTAGTACCAACACTCTTATATGGATGTGAAGCTTGGGTGGTAAATGCAGCAGCGAGGAGACGGTTGGAGGCAGTGGAGATGTCCTGTTTAAGGGCAATGTGTGGTGTAAATATTATGCAGAAAATTCAGTGTTCAAATTAGGAGAAGGTGTGGAGTTAATAAAAGCATTAGTCAGAGGGCAGAAGAGGGGTTGTTGAGGTGGTTTGGTCATTTAGAGAGAATGGATCAAAGTAGAATGACATGGAAAGCATATAAATCTATAGGGGAAGGAAAGAGGGGTAGGGGTCGTCCTCGAAAGGGTTGGAAAGAGGGGGTAAAGGAGGTTTTGTGGGCGAGGGGCTTGGACTTCCAGCAAGCGTGCATGAGCGTGTTAGATAGGAGTGAATGGAGACGAATGATACTTGGGACCTGACGATCTGTTGGAGTGTGAGCAGGGTAATATTTAGTGAAGGGATTCAGGGAAACCGGTTATTTTCATATAGTCGGACTTGAGTCCTGGAAATGGGAAGTACAATGCCTGCACTTTAAAGGAGGGGTTTGGGATATTGGCAGTTTGGAGGGATATGTTGTGTATCTTTATACGTATATGCTTCTAAGCTGTTGTATTCTGAGCACCTCTGCAAAAGCAGTGATAATGTGTGAGTGTGGTGAAAGTGTTGAATGATGATGAAAGTATTTTCTTTTTGGGGATTTTCTTTCTTTTTTGGGTCACCCTGCCTCGGTGGGAGACGACCGACTTGTTGAAAAAAAAAAAAAAAAAACGTGTACAACATTGTCATGGAGTATGTATACATACATGTGTACAATCACACAGTGTCAAGGAGTATGTATACATACATATAAACGAAAATAGTGTCATGGAATATGTATACATACATATATACAAAAATACAGTGTCAGGGAGTAAGTATACATACATATTTATAACAGCATCACAGAGTATGTATACATACATGTACAGTGGACCCCCGCATAACGATCAGCTCCCAACTCGACCAATTATGTAAGTATATTTTTGTAAGTGCTTTTGTAGGTGTATTTTTGGGGGTCTGAAACGGACTAATCTAATTCACAATATCTCTTATGGGAACAAATTCGGTCTATAACGGCACCCAAACAGACTTCTGGATTGAAATAATATTGTTATGCGGGGGTCCACTGTATGTGTTTTTTAACTCAACGACCGTCTCCTGCCAAGGATGTCGACCAAGAGATGAAAACACATTCATCAACATTCACTCAACTACTGTCTTGCAGAAGAGTGCCAATAGTCACAATCAGATTGATCCCTGCAACATCAACCCCCCTTTCACACTCAAGTCCGGCTATACAGTGTAAATCCTTGACCTACACATGCACTGATGACCTGTACAGCCTCTCCTCACTTAGCAATGTACTCATTTACCGACTCCTCGGACTTACGATGGGCTCTCTGACCAGTATTCGTACCAAAATAATGTATATTAGAGCTGATTTCCTCCATTCTCTTCATTTCAATATAACAATACACTACTGTATAAACATTTAAAAATACGCCAGAAATGTTATAAATAGTGCAAAGGTGACATTAAAACATTATCGAAGATGGTTGACACAAACTCACTACCATTATAGTATGCTCCTCACTTAGCACTGAATTCGTTTAGCAATGTAGTCTCAGGAACGAAACCCCGTCGTTAAGTGAGGAGAGGCTGTATTGTGTATAATATTCATAATGCATAAAGTCTTCAACTTCCTGTATCATTCACTCCATCACTGTCTTGCCAGAAGCGCACTTACACTACAGTTATAAAACTGCAACATTAATGTGTTAGTAAGTCAAGGACTTACTGTATAAAGTATCACCATCAAAATTTCAAATTTTACCAGAAAAATCAGTTGATGACAATTTCCCGACGTTTTCACTATAGGCTGTTGACAGACCTGAAGCTGTG
Source organism: Cherax quadricarinatus (assembly GCF_026875155.1). Taxonomy (NCBI): domain Eukaryota; kingdom Metazoa; phylum Arthropoda; class Malacostraca; order Decapoda; family Parastacidae; genus Cherax; species Cherax quadricarinatus. Next base: position 12,261,052 of record NC_069486.1, on the reverse strand, counting down.
TTCTCATCTGGGATGCAGAGTGCTGAAATTTTGCTGCCTATTTTGTCAATGATTTTTTTTTTAAACTTCCAAAGCGAAGACTCTGAAAAAAAAAATAATATAATGAGAATCTAAAGTGTATTTTGTAAATGCTTTGCTTGCTAAATTACGAACACTATCCCTATAGAACACAAATTATTCTCTTCGAAGACCAATATACAAGTGCTCCTCAACTTATGTTCCAATGAACCCATCATAAGTCAAATATGAATATGATATGCTAAATAAATAAATAAATAAATAAATAACTAGTGTTAATAAGTAAATAAACAAATAATTGCCGTAATTAACCAAATACCAGTACAGCCTCTCCTCGATGAATGACAGGGTTCTGTTCCTAATACAGTGGACCCCCGCTTTACTATCAGCTCCCACTGCGACCAATTATGTAAGTGTATTTATGTAAGTGCGTTTGTATGTGTATGTTTGGGGGTCTGAAATGGACTAATCTAATTCACAATATTCCTTATGGGAACAAATTCGGTCAGTACTGGCACCTGAACATACTTCTGGAATGAAATAATATTGTAAACCGGGGGTCCACTGTACCGTGTTGGTAAACAAATTCGTCGCTATACGAGGAGCATACTCTAATAGTAGTGGGTTTGTGTCAGCCATCTTTAATATTGCTTTAATGTCACTTCTGCACCATTTACAATATTTTTAGTATATTTTAAAATGTTTGTAAAGCAGTATACTGTATATTGTAATAAACAGAATAGAGGAAATCATCTCTAATATACATTATTTAGGTATGCATACTGGTCAGAGAGCCCGTCGTAAGTCTGAGTCGTCAGTAAACGAGTATGTCGCTAGGCGAGGAGAAGCTGTATTGATAAGTAAATACATAAATGGATACAAGAAAATAAATACATGAAAAGTAAATAAATGAATACAAGTGTTTCTTTCTTTTTTTGGGTCACCTGCCTTGGTGGGAGGCGGCCAACATGTTAAAAAAAAAAGTTGTGGACTTACTGCCTTTGTGCCGGGTAATTATCTTAAGTTTCATCATCAAAGTATGTAATTGCTTTAGCACCATTGTAAAGTTGAACCATCAAAAACCTGTACATGAACAACATTATTTTTTAACATGCTGGCTCTTTCCCACCAAGGTAGGGTGACCCGTAAAAGAAGAAACGCTTTTACCATCACACATTTCATCACCGTTTTGCCAGAGGCGTGCAGATACGATGGTTTGGATGTCCCTCCAAAAGTAATTCCTCTTCTCCTTTCAACAAACCAGCCATATCCCACCGAGGCGGGGTGGCCCAAAAGGAATAACAGAAGTTTCTCTTTCTAACTTTAGTAATATATACAGGAGAAGCGGTTACTAGCCCCTTGCTCTCAGCATTTTAATTGCCTCTTACGACATGCATGACTTACAGGAGAAGAATTCTGTTCCACTTCCCCATGGAGATAAGAGGAAATAAACAAAAACAAGAACTGACACTGCAGCATCATGGGATCTTGTTACAAAGAATTCTTCAACACTTGTCCAACCTTTGACGAAGACCTACTTCGACCAGTGGATGATACCACTATGACCCCACCTCCTGCTTCGCCTCACCTCACTACAGTATATAAGCCACGTCTATGGCCCTATGCTGTACATTCTACAAGATTGATGGACTGAACACATCGACTCCAGGCTGAGGGACTGATTACCTCAAACTCCTCCTCTCCTTACGCCTTTCTACTTTGTATTGGACTGATGAAGCCACTGTGTGGCGAAACATTTCCTGAATAAAAATTCGCATATGTTGCATAAGTGTCTCAATCTTCAACTTGTCAGTTTTTCAAACCATTCATCACAAGAACAAGAACTAGCAAGAAAATAGAAAAAACCCAGAAGTGTGTGTATGTACAGTATATGCTTGTACATGTATGTGTAGTGTGACCTAAGTGTAAGTAGAAGAAGCAAGACATACCTGAAATCTTGCATGTTTATGAGACAGAAAAGAGACACCAGCAATCCTACCATCATGTAAAACAATTACAGGCTTTCATTTTACACTCACTTGGGAAGTTGTTGTCTACCAACCTAATACCTAGGGCAATTATTATTATTATTATTATTATTATTATGACTTTGAGAAGGAAGGCGGGGGAAAAGGTCGGCCTAGGAAAGGTTGGAGGGACTGGGGTAAAGGAGGTTTTGTGTGCGAGGGGCTTGGACTTCCAGCAAGCATGCGTGAGCGTGTTAGACAGGAGCAAATGGAGACAAATGGCTTTTAGGTCTTGATGTGCTGTTGGAGTGTGATCAAGGTAACATTTATGAAGGGATTCAGGGAAACCGGCAGGCCGGACTTGAGTCCTGGAGATGGGAAGTACAGTGCCTGCACTCTGAAGGAGGGGTGTTAATGTTGCAGTTTTATATCTGTGGTGTAAGTGCACCTCTGGCAAGACAGTGATGGAGTAAATGATGGTGAAAGTTTTTCATTTTCAGGCCACCCTGCCTTGGTGGGAAATGGCTGATGTATTCATAAAATAAATAAAAAATATTATTTTAACATGCTGGCTGTCTCATACTGAGGCACGTTGATCCGAAAAAGAAACGTTTTTTACCATCACCGCACTATCACTGTTTTGCCAGAGGTGCACACATATGACAGTTCAGTTGTCTCTCCAAACAGCAAATTTTTTTTTTTATTAACACATCGACAGATTCCCACCAAGGCAGGGTGGCCCGAAAAAGAAAAACTTTTATCACCATTCACAGCAAATATTATTATTATTATTATTATTATTATTATTTAGGGAGATGCTGGGGATCTTTAACCTCCCACTTGTCCCTTCTTGGTGCTGCCACTGTACTAAGATCTTGAAACACGCAAGAAAATAACCACACAGGTACACCAAACGTAAGCAAAAGTTCGTAAGATTCACCTATCATCTTACACATTCACGAGACAGAGATAAAACGAGCAGCATTCCTGGACAAATGCCTCACCTGTGAGACTTGTGTTGAGCCCAGGCAGTGAGGCGTGGGGTGAGGGTTCCCCCAAGCACCATCTGCAGCGGGTGATATACTAAGAGGGGAAGCGCCAACTCTCCTAGCGCCGTCACTTCCGACACCAATATACGCAGAATAGGAAGACCTGTAATGTGTCCACAAAATTAGATAAAAAATATTTAAAAATTGCCCTTCCAAATAACTAATATATTGTATAATAATAATAATAATTAATAATAATAATGTAGGAAGTAGGTTGGTAGGCAGCAACCGCCCAGGGAGGTATCACCGTCCTGCCAAGTGAGTGTAAAACGAAAGCCTGTAATTATTTTACATGATGGTAGGATTGCTGGTGTCCTTTTTTCTGTCTCATTAACATGCAAGGTTTCAGGTACGTCTTGCTACTTCTACTTACACTTATGTCACACTACACATACATGTACAAGCATATACATACACACCCCTCAGTTTTCTTCTATTTTCTTTCTAGTTCTTATTGTTGTTTATTTCCTCTTATCTCCATGGGGTAGTGGAACAGAATTCTTCCTCCGTAAGCCATGCATGTTGTAAGAGGTGACTAAAATACCTGGAGCAAGGGGCTAGTAACCCTTTCTCCTGTATATATTACTAAATGTAAATAGAGAAACTTTTTTTTTTTTTGGAGGGGGCCTCCCCGCCTCGGTGAGATACTGCCGGTGTGTTGAAAGAAAGAAAGAAAAACAATAATAATAAAAACAATAGTACAATAATAATTATAAAACAATAGTAATAATAACAATAGTCATAATAAAAAAAAAATTTATAATTTGGGATTTTATCAATCTTGACTATTTTTTTGAGAATGTCAAAAGCATTCTCATATCATCTCACAAAAAGAACAATCACGATAAAATAAGAATGCTAAAGTTTACATAAACATGAATAACAAAATACATAAAACATTAAAAATTGTCCTTGCAGTTAATGCATAAATAACGTACAGTCACACCTCATTAATACGATGCTCACTTTGGAGCGCTTCGCTAATACGATGCTTTTCAATTATATTCATGTTTACTTTGGATGCTTGCCTTGCTCTTAAGATGTTTTCGTTAATTTTCATTTTTTTTTATTATTTTTAGTTTTGCATTTTTTTTAGGCCTAGGGTTATTGAGCAGTAAGTAGGTACCTGGGTGCTAGTCACATTACACCTGCTGTCACTGTTCACCTAGCAGTAAGTAGGTACCTGGGTGTTAGTCAACTAGTTTGGATCACATCCTGGGGACAAAATTGGCCGAATTTTCCAAAAATGCTTTGCATAACGAGAGACTTTCTATATTCGTAGTATGTTACTGATGTCAGCTACGGTCTGTATAAATTGTGTCATGTGCTTGGAGAAAAAAAATTATTATTATTATTACAGACGACACAAAGTTTGAAGGGAAACTGACCTAGCGTGAGTGACTTGTGCGTAGAACAGAACATTATTGCCAAGGTATCACCACGGGTGAACCAGCCCACCAGCCACCGCTGACACACCCACCATGTTGCACACAGCAATGCACACTGCATGCACACCACTGCAAAACAATGATGCACAGTAAATATTAAAATAATTAAAGACTCATTCGTAAGCCACACGTATCATGAGAGATTACTAAAATGCTGGAAGCAAGGTGTTAGTAACACCTTCTCCTGTATAAATTACTGAAATGCTGGAGCAAGGTGCTAGTAATGATTAAATTTAAAAAGGAAAACTTTTGTTTTTCTTTTAACCCTTAAACTGTCCAAACGTAGATCCACGTTTGCACGCGTAGCGCTCCGACCTTGATTTTCTCCATAAGAAAGAATGTAAAAAAAACGTAGATCCATGTTCGGAACACTACGTGAGTGAATGTAGACCTATATTTGGACAGTTTAAGGGTTAAGGTCACCCTACCTCAGTGGGATGCAGCCAGTGTGTTGAAAGAAGAAGAATTAAGACCCATAAAATCGTAACAGCAAGACTGTAAACAAACCAAGCTAGTCCTGAGACTCACGGCTCCAGCACTTGCCTCTCAAATTCAAATTAAAAAATTTCTTTCTTTGCATAGTATACAATGAGTAGTTTACATGTACTATAATATTGTTAAGCACAAAGAAAGTCACTAACAAGCCTGAGCACTTCAGGCAGAGTAGTCTTAATGCTTACACATTACTTAACCCCTAAACTGTCCAAATGTAGATCTACGTTTACTCGCCCAGCACTCCGAATGTATATCTACGTTTTTTTACATAAGAAAGCACGTAAAATCGAACGTAGATCTACGTTCGGAGCACTACATGAGTGAACACAAATCTACGCTTGGACAGCTTAAGGGTTAAAACTAGACATAGGCTATGGAGTGGTTCAAATCCTGTCCATTCCATGCTTTATTAAACTAATTTTCTGAGAGCACAAAAGCAAAAAATTGAATATTTTCATAAACATGGGAAAAATTAAAAATAATCTGACTGAATCATTATGAATTTATTGCTACGAATATGCACTTCAGGATTTTATAAAAAAGGTGGTAAGCCTGATTGGTATGCTAAGTTTGAAGTCTATCTTCTGAATAAGGGTTGTTAAGGCTTCATATCACTTATATAACCCAGTCAAGAATAGCTTAATACCTAAGTAAACTCTCAGTGTATATACAGTCGGAGATAAAGACTTACTAGTGTATAATGTACACCAAAAAATACACACCCATCAGTGCTAAATACACTGAGAGATATACATATTCTTGTGAAAGTTAAGACACATGTGCAACATCTGGATATCTTTATTGTAGTAGACGTTTCGCCATCCAGTGGCTTTATCAATACAGATTCTAGGACATAATAGGAAGACAGTAGAACTATATACAAAAGATGAGGTAATCAGTCCCTCGGCCTTGGAGTTAGTGTTCACAGCATCGTGGTGGAGGAGAGTCTGGAGCAAAGACAAGAAGACTGGCGGTTATATAGGTGTCAGTGGATAGGGACGGGCAGCAGACGAGGGCAAAGTCACTGGTAGGCGGGATTCCCCAGTGGAAGTAGGTCCTTCCCAAAGAGATGGGTTAGTTGTGTATATACACTGTGTATATATACTGTACAATTCTTGATGTACAGGCAGGTCCCACTTTACAGCACTTTGCTTTACAATGTTTCGCTAATACAGCAGTTTTAATATTATACCCATTCTTCATTTATTCAGATTTCCTACAATAAATATATTCACCACTCACCATAAGCTAAGGATGAAAGTACACCTACCATCCGACTTACGACCGAGTTCGGTTCCGAGAAACCGGTCGCAAGTCGAAATGGTCGTAAGTCGAAATGGTCATAAGTCGAACTTTACTACTGAATATCAACAAGACATTTTTGTAATGACTTTATTTTATTGTTTTATTTTGGTATTTCATGTTTTACTTTACTTTTTATGTTGTTAGTACTGTATTTTATACTGTAAGGTTTAGGATAAACACTGTGTACAACACAAATACTTGTTTATTTCCCAGAAATTTGGCATAAAAAACACGGTCGTAAGTCGAGTGGTCGTAAGTCAGATGGTAGGTGTATTTTATTGTAAGTAATGTGGGTGGCTAACCCTCCGGGGTTAAAAATCCGAACGAAATCTTATCTTATCTTACTGTATATGCACTTTTTTAGGCCTGCCTATATCACTTACTTAATATATGATAGTGTAAACATGTTGCCAGGCTTTTATATGCATTTGGAAGTTAAAAAAGGCTATGATTCACTATACAGTGATTTTTGCTTGACAGCAGTAGCCTGGAACCTAACTTGCTGTATAAGCGGGGCCCTCCTGTACAGCAGTAGCCTGGAACCTAACTTGCTGTATAAGTGGAGCCCTCCTGTACAGCAGTAGCCTGGAACCTAACTTGCTGTATAAGCGGGGCCCTCCTGTACAGCAGTAGCCTGGAACCTAACTTGCTGTATAAGCAGGGCCCTCCTGTACAGCAGTAGCCTGGAACCTAACTTGCTGTATAAGCAGAGCCCTCCTGTACAGCAGTAGCCCAGAACCTAACTTGCTGTATAAGCGGAGCCCTCCTGTACAGCAGTAGCCCAGAACCTAACTTGCTGTATAAGCGGGGCCCTCCTGTACAGCAGTAGCCTGGAACCTAACTTGCTGTATAAGCAGGGACCTCCTGTACAGCAGTAGCCCGGAACCTAACTTGCTGGATAAGCAGGGACCTCCTGTACAGCAGTAGCCCAGAACTTAACTTGCTGTATAAGCAGGGACCTCCTGTACAGCAGTAGCCCAGAACCTAACTTGCTGTATAAGCAGCGACCTCCTGTACAGCAGTAGCCCAGAACCTAACTTGCTGTATAAGCAGGGCCCTCCTGTACAGCAGTAGCCCAGAACCTAACTTGCTGTATAAGCAGGGCCCTCCTGTACAGCAGTAGCCCAGAACCTAACTTGCTGTATAAGCAGAGCCCTCCTGTACAGCAGTAGCCCAGAACCTAACTTGCTGTATAAACAGAGCCCTCCTGTACAGCAGTAGCCCAGAACCTAACTTGCTGTATAAGCAGGGACCTCCTGTACAGCAGTAGCCCAGAACCTAACTTGCTGTATAAGCAGGGCCCTCCTGTACAGCAGTAGCCCAGAACCTAACTTGCTGTATAAGCGGAGCCCTCCTGTACAGCAGTAGCCCAGAACCTAACTTGCTGCATAAACAGACCCCTCCTGTACAGCAGTAGCCCAGAACCTAACTTGCTGTATAAGCAGGGTCCTCCTGTATAGCAGTAGCCCAGAACCTAACATGCTGTATAAGTGGGGCCCTCCTGTACAGCAGGCCATCCAGCCACCGAGGAGAGAAGACGTCGCCGCTCCTGCTCTTCAGTTATCCTGAGTAATTCGAGATCAGAGCAACTCTGAACACTGTTACTCGAGATTTTTCTTGGGTTATCCTGAGTTGTCTCGACCAGAGCTGAGAGGAAACTTGCTGGCAGTCACTTCCAGCACCATCCCATCAAGAGGGTAAGGCGGTGACCAGCCTGCTTGTTCCCTCTCTCCCCCACCACCCCCATCCTCATCCTTCCCCACCCCAACCCCTCCCATTACCCAACCCAATACACTGGCCTATCCACAGAACACTCTACTCACACTGCTATCCTTCTAACTTTCCTGTCTTCTTATTTTTCAGCAACTTCGCCTTTGGCGACTTAAAACAAGACATTTTGACCATCCAGTAGCCCGTGTGGTTTTTTAAAATCCGGCCGATCTTTGCCTTGGGCCCCGTCTCCCCTCACACCCTCGAGGGCTAGGCTATCTTAGGGGCTGTCCTTCATAAGTCAGCCGAAATAGGAATTAGGATGCAGCACACACAGGCAACTGATTTCTTTTCAGCATATTATCTGAGTCAGCTTTAAATTAGCTGGGCAAGATGCCCAATATAAGAGTGAGACTTTGGGTCACTGGTGACCCGAAATTCAAAAGGGAAATTTTAGACTGCATTCATAGCAAGGCTACCATTGCACCTGTGAACATATTCACCACCCACACTGGTGCAGTACTACTGATCTCCTCAGAAGAGGAGCTACTCCACTTTCTAAAAAGAGATGTTCTAGACAAACTCGCTGATGAGGGCATTTCCCCCACTCCACCTGACAACTTCCAGGCTCAGCGCTCAGTGTTTGTTGTACGCATCAACAGCATCATGCGTGAACACACTGACGTTGAACTCATGGACGGAATCAACAAAGACAACTCCGAATTCACGGTTCTCAAGGCTTACAAGTTTGCCAAGAACTCTGTCAACCAGCAATCGCTGAAACTTATCCTTGAGACACCTGAGGAAGCCAAATACGTATGTGACCATGGCCTGAAAAGCTTCGGCACCAAATGCACGCTGGACCAAGTCAGCATGGAGAGATTCGTCTCCATCACCCAATGCTTCAAATGCTACCACTTTGGTCACAACACAAACAAATGCACCAAAGTAAATCCTGTACGCAGCATCTGTGCAGATGCCCACATATACAAGGACTGCCCTAACAGAAATAAACCCAAGTGTATCCTCTATGGTGGGTCCCACCATGCTGTCTCACCTACTTGCCCTACCAGGAAAACCGAAGTCCGTAAAGCCCTTGAAAACAGAAAACTGACCAATGCCAAACAAAAGGCAGCTCAATCTCCTCCCCCTATGTCCCACGAATCTTACCCCAACCTGCCGAGCACCAGCAATGCTCTTACTGCCACTACATCGCAACACAATGCTTGGATCCCCAGCCCCCCCAGGCCTCCACCCCCTCCATACTCCAGACCCCCACCAGCCCCAAGGGCCTCCCTCCTACCCCATCCCCTCCGGCCTCATCCAAGAAGGGATAATAAAGAGCACAGCATACTTCATGCTGGCCAAAGAATGGTCCAAGGGCAACGACCACCTCTGCTGCACCATCCTCAATGAGTTGTTCATTGCTAATGGCACTTCAGCCATAATCATCCCCGACTCAGTGCGCCAATACATGAGCCCCTCAACCCATATCCCTGCACACGACCAACCATCCACCAGCATGGAACCAACAACCCCTGCATCTGCATCACTAGCAGATGCACAACCAACTGCCACTGAGGCTGACCTAATGGACCAACCTGGTCCCACTGCCACCCCATGTGAGATACCCTCTGAGCAACAAGACTTATATCAAGACTTAACCAACCTTACTCAACCTCCAATGTCCCCAATGTCGACAGCGTCGACAACCAATGAGACTGACGTCTCAACCATCCAAAACAACTCTGACCCTGATTCGCCCCTCAGGCCTAACGATGATTCAGACGATTCAGACTCGTCATCAGATATCAACGTCACCAACAGCACAGACGATGACCAATTCTCCACTCAGAAGTCCACCCAAGACTACAATCCCCCTCCCTCACACATTCCCAAGAGTAAGCGCAGACAACCGCCACGTGACTGCGCCACCAAACACCCATCCGCTGTGCACAGCAACTCTGCCAAACATGTACAATAATGGGGATCACAATTCTGCAAATCAACATCCATCACTTCTTCAACAACCGTTACCTCCTTGAACTTGAACTCTGCAACCACAACCCAGACATTGTCCTCTTAAATGAAACATCAGCCAGACCTGACCAGCACATAAAGATACTTGGGTACTCAACTCTTGAGAAATCCAGGGGACCCAACAGTGGGGTGGCCATCTTAGTGAAGCAAGGGCATGAATTCTGCAACATACATGTCGACGAGGACAACGTCCTAGCGGTCGAAGTGCCAACATCACATGGGAGACTCCTAGCAATCACAGGGTACTTCCCTCCCAGGCAACCGTACATCAAATCCATTCCCTTACACCGACTTCTCAATAGAAATATCCCCACCGTCCTAGCTGCGGACTTCAATGCCCACCACCCTGCTCTCTTCAATTGTGGAGCCACCCTGCCCCAAGGTGACCACAAGGGGAAACAACTATACCACATAATGGCCGCAAAAGACCTCAAATTCCAAGGCCCATTCTTCAAGTCGTTTGTGGGCCACCACCCAGGCACCCCAGACGTAGTCCTCACCAACAGAGACTGTGACTTGTTCCACTGTAATCTCTCCCCAGGTGGCAACATCAGATCAGATCACATCCCTGTGGTAATCAAGCTACAGTCCACTCCGTTCCGTACACCCACCCCCCCAAACCCAACCTGAAGACGCTAGATTTCGACCCCTTTAGAGCCTTCTTAGGTAATGATCAAACCATCTCTCTCAAAGACCAGCCCTGCAATGCAATAGATGGGGCAATTAACTCCCTTCACACCAGAATCAAAGAGGCCACACAAGCTTGCTGCACACTAACATCGTCCAAGATATACCAATAATACAAACCAACTAGGGAAATCAAGGACAGAATGAACAGGTACCAATTAGAATGCAGTAGACACTTCCTCACAGGGCAACCCTCCCGAGTAGCCCTACTAAGATCGAGAAGAGAACTAATCTCCCTAATAACCCAACATAAAAGAGATCTTTGGGATTATCTGGTGTGCCAAGCTAACCAGTACAAACGCCACCCTGACCAATTCTGGAGCACGATCCGCAGACTACTAGGGGCCAACCACACTCCCACTCAACACCTCTCACACTCCTTCACCGACAAAAATGGCGAGGTAGTGACTACACTACTTGACGACCCACTGGACCAAGCCAAGCTGATGGGTGAAGTATGGGAGAACATTCTCTCACACAACGACAGCAGAAGATTTAACAACACCCACTACCAGTGGGTCAACCACTGGTGGGACGAGAACCTAGAAGACTTTCATCCTATACCATCAATTGACACAGCTACTCTTGAAGACGAACATCCCCTCACCAGACCAATCACGCTCAGAGAAGTATTCCAAGTCATAGGGCGACTGAGAAACACAGAACCTAGCCCATCAGGCATAAGAGCTAAACAACTAAAGTACCTCCCCCGTAACTGCAAGATGTCTCTGGTGAATATCTACAATGCCATCTTGGCATCTGGTCACTTCCCAGAGGCTTTCAAGACAGCTAAGATGATCTTCATCGCCAAACCAAACAAGGACAACCACAATCCCAAGAATTACAGACCCATCTCCCTACTTGAAGTCATGGGCAAAGTCTTTGAAAGAATAATCTCCAACAGACTCAACTATTACATGGAGTTCAACCACCTATTCTCTGAAAGGCAGTTCGGCTTCAGGTCTCGCCGCAGCACCCAGCATGCCATAAACATCATCTATGATGCCGTGGCCAGCCTGAAGAAGCAAGGGAACCTGGCCCTTATCGCCACCAGGGACATACACAAGGTCTTCGACAACCTTTGGCACGATGGTCTCATTTACAAACTCGTAGACCTCCCTGATCACAACTGGACCTTTCTCAGGCTCATCTACAACTTCTTAACAGGAAGAAAAATCATCCCCACCTTCCACGGAGCAGAATCAACCCCCTTCACACCAACAGCAGGAGTACCCCAAGGCTCCTGCCTCAGCCCCGTCCTCTTCAACATATACGTCAACGACCTCCCCCAGCCTGAACATACCGACACCATCATCACCCAATTCGCAGACGATGTCATCCATGTTGTTCTCCACCCCTACAGCTGGTGCAAACAAGCATAGGAGAGCAACCGAGAAAACGAACGAAGAACTAAATAGAACTGCCAGGTGGGAGAAGAAATGGAGAATCACAACCAACCCTGACAAAGTCCTCATCAGCACCGTTGGGTGCTTACCATCAACCATAGAAGAAAAAGGGGGCATTTCCATCAGAAGTACTCGTATTGCTATAAGGAATCCAAACAAGATCCTAGGATACGAGATCGGCAGATTACTCAACTCTACAACCCACATAACCAAAAAAGTAAACCTAGCGAAAGCCCGCCTTGCCAGCTTTATCGATTCAAAGCAGCCCCTCCCCACATCAAACTACACCTGAACAAGATGATGATCAGACCTCTGCTGGAATACCCCTGCGTACCCATGTCGCTCACAACCAAAACCAACATGCTAAAACTCCAAAGAGTCCAAAACAAAGCCCTCCGCTTCATCACGAACACCAGACTCAGAGACAGAATCAGATCAGAGGACCTACACATACAACAGAGAATCCCCGCAATCAATGTCCGATTAGACAAACTTACTAAGAGACAACTATATGACATGCAGGAACTCTACGTGCCTGACAGAGAGAATCCCCCCCTACCAGTGAACACAACCGACTATACCATCACCACCCCTCCCCACAGATCCCAAAGAATGACCCTCCAACAAAGAGTTCGACGCTTTATCCATAAGGAGAACTTCCCTCGTCCCAAGATCTTAAGCGACCTACCCGCAGACGAAGAATGGATACCACCGGAACCATTCTATGTCCAGTAACATGGACAAGCGCTCCCCATCTTTGGGTGACCCACTTCTATCAACCAACACCTCACAACTGACCTCGTTCACCTACTACTACAATACAGCAGGACACCACCTCAGTCACTGCCTTGCTGGCCGACTCCAGGTGAGCAACCAACCTCCATCGAATGCCCAGCAACCTTCACCTGCAGCTGCGCCTCCTGACCAACCTCTTGCGGGGAAAAAAAAAAAAAAAAAAAGGCAAGCAATTGTATGCAGTATGCATCCTTCCAATTCAATGACGCACTGGTATAACACACTATAGCATTGCGTAATTGATGGGCAGGAGGTATACCCTACTCATAAAACCAACCTCTTTATAAACTACTCAATATGCACACACGCATATTCAAATTACACCAAAGTGGATAGGCCACTACCCTTTTATAACCCCACCTACCCCTCCTCCCTCCCCAACCTTTCCCAACTTCCATCCTTACCCATCCTTCTTCCCCCCTTCCCTCTTACCAAAGCTCTGGTCAGAACTTCGAACCTGTACAGCAGTAGCCCAGAACCTAACTTGCTGTATAAGAGGGGCCCTCCTGTACAGCAGTAGCCCAGAACCTAACTTGCTGTATAAGCAGAGCCCTCCTGTACAGCAGTAGCCCAGAACCTAACTTGCTGTATAAGAGGGGCCCTCCTGTACAGCAGTAGCCTGGAACCTACCCTGCTGTATAAGCAGGGACCTGCTATATACATTGACGTACTTCCAGATGTATAGACACTTTGAGATATAAAACACATAGGACTGTATAAAATTATTACTTATTGCTAAAAAATAATGAAACAAAAGTTCATAAAATAATACACAACATTGAATTTACCTATAAATATCGTGCTGGCCATTCGTGGAAGTAATTCTTCTAATTTTGATGATCTGAACATATCACAGAAGGTTGAATATATAATAAGGAGCAGCATCCACTGCCCCACAACTGCCAAGGATGATCCCTGAGGCACGCTGACCTGACTGTGACCTCTTCTCTGGTATAAGTGACCAGCACAAAGAGGTAACAGAACTGTGAGCAAAAGATACATGACTGTATCAATGACTGGGATGGATGCAGACACACCAAGCTGTAAGGAAATGATTTTTTTTTAATAAAAAGCAGAGTACTGTGTCAGATTTTTGCTTTAACCACACCAGGTCTCCCACTGGGGTTAGAAGATGCATGAAAGAGGAAACACATTCACCATCATTCATTCAATTGCTGTCTTGCCAGAAGCATGTTGACATCAGAGTTCAGATGACTCTCTTGGCTGTATCATCCCCACATATCCTTCAGAGTGCAGGTACTGTACTTCCCACCTCCAGAACTGTAGCATCCTCACTCATCCTTCAGAGTGCAGGTACTGTACTTCCCACTTCCAGAACTGTAGCATCCTCACTCATCCTTCAGAGTGCAGGTACTGTACTTCCCACCTCCAGAACTGCAGCATCCTCACTCATCCTTCAGAGTGCAGGTACTGTACTTCCCACCTCCAGAACTGCAGCATCCTCACTCATCCTTCAGAGTGCAGGTACTGTACTTCCCACCTCCAGGACTCAAGTCCAGTTAACTAATTTCCCCAAAACGTGTCATATATGCATCCTTTATGAAAGGATTCATTAAACAAAAAAATCCTAATTAACAAATAGAGCAAATCCTCAATAAAACAGACTAATGATGGGTGTCCCTTATATCAGCTGGATTCGAACCCACTACAGGAAGACTGGCAAGGTTCCCAACTGACACTCTTCTCCACTCAGTCACAAATGCCACATCGGCTGGGCAGCCTGGTTTACAAGCCATGTTTCTTCCCAACCCAGGCACAATGTATATACCTGCCTTACACAAATAACCCGCACATAAAAGAGAGGAGTTTACGACGATATTTCGGTCCGACTTAGACCATTTACAAAGTCACACTAACGGACCGAAACGTCGTCGTAAGCTCCTCTCTTCTATGTGCGGGTTATTTGTGTATTGTTCCAGTCACGGTATTGTACCTTTTTGGTTATTTATATACCTGCCTGTATACATATATATATATGTTCTCCACGGGGAAGTGGAACAGAATTCTTTCTCTGTAAGCCACGTGTGTTGTAGGAGGCGACTAAAGTGTCAGGAGCAAGGGGCTAGTAACCACTTCTCCTGTATACATTACTAAATTTAAAAAGAAAAACTTTTGTTTTTCTTTTTAGGTCACCCTGCCTTGATGGGATATGGCTGGTTTGTTAAAAAAAATGTATGTATGTATACAGTAATCTACCGTATCCACGGGGATACGGTCCAAGACCTGCAGTGGATGCCAAAACTACGGGTAGCAATGAACCCTATGTATGCCATTTTTTATTTACATACATCCTATGATAAAGCTTAATTGATAAATCACACACAGTAAGTTGAAAATTATCACTTTTTACTGATAGGAAGAACTTCACAGCTTCTCTTAGGCTTTGAAGAACGGCCAGCATCACTACCTTTGTGCTTTGGGGCCATTATTAAACAAAATTAAGGGTTACTTTTGGGCCACGGTAAACAGTGGATAACTGAAATTCCAGAAACCGAATCCATGGACATCGGGGTTCTACTGTATATGTGTGTATATATATATATATATATATATATATATATATATATATATATATATATAGGTAGTAGGTTGGTAGACAGCAACCGCCCAGGGAGGTACTACCGTCCTGCCAAGTGAGTGTAAAACGAAAGCCTGTAATTGTTTTACATGATGGTAGGATTGCTGGTGTCCTTTTTTCTGTCTCATGAACATGCAAGATTTTCAGGTACGTCTTGCTACTTCTACTTACACTTAGGTCACACTACACATACATGTACAAGCACATATATACACACCCCTCTGGGTTTTCTTCTATTTTCTTTCTAGTTCTTATTCTTGTTTATTTCCTCTTATCTCCATGGGGAAGTGGAACAGAATTCTTCCTCCGTAAGCCATGCGTGTTGTAAGAGGCAACTAAAATGCCGGGAGCAAGGGGCTAGTAACCTCTTCTCCTGTATATATTACTAAATGTAAAAGGAGAAACTTTCGTTTTTCCTTTTGGGCCACCCCGCCTCGGTGGGATACGGCCGGTGTGTTGAAAGATATATATATATATATATGCAATAAGATCACAGTAAACAGGTGATTTCAGAATATGCAAAACAACCACTCTGAAAGAATAGAGAAATTCCAAGCGCTTTCATGACTACTCACATTATCAAGGAACTATGTTCCTTGATAATGTGAGTAGTCACAAAAGCGCTTGGAATTTCTCTATTCTTTCAGAGTGGTTGTTTTGCATATGTATATATATATATAATTATAAATTACTAATGTTTATACAGTGGACCCCCGACTTACGATATTAATTCATTCCGGAAGTCTGTTCGGGTGCTGTTACTGAACAAATTTTTTCCCATAAGGAATATTGTAAATTAGATTAATCCATTTCAGACCCCCAAAAATACGCTTACAAAAATACACTTACATAATTGTTCGAGTTGGGAGCTGATCGTAAGTCGGGGGTCCACTGTATTTAGTGTATGAATAAACTGCACTGCACTGCTAGCTCTTCAAACAATAGGAAGAATTAAAACCAGAAATTTGAATGATAAATAACTTATCATGACCAATACTGCAATTGTAATGGCAGGATGTCTAGCACAATTACATGAAGAGAAAGGGGACAGAGTAAACAAGAGTGGCAAACAAATAATGGACCTCTACCAACGTCTGTTACTATCCTGTATGTAGAAGGATTATGAAGATCATCAGTGGACAAAATAGCAGAGGCAATGAGCATCACGGCATGTACTGGAATTTCAACAGGAGGGCGTCGAAGCCAGGTACGGATGAGAGCCTCGCCACTCACCCACATCCTCAGAGACAAGGGGGTCAAGAACAGGCCGAGAAAACTCCCGACGACAGAGTTGAAGACGGCTGCTGCCACGTTTCCTCCGCAGGCTCGAGTGAGGATGACGGCAGATGAGACGGGGGGCGGCATGCAGCTCACAACCAGTAGACTGACAGAATAATGCCAGACATTATTACTGCACATTCTCAACTTATAAACAAATTACATCATTTCTTTTTCAATTTACAAACAAGTTACATTTTTTCAGTCAAAAACAAATTACATTTCTTTTGTTTCAAGTTTAAAACAAGTTACATTTTTTCTGTCAAAAACAAATTACATTTCTTTTGTTTCAAGTTTAAAACAAGTTACATTTTTTCAGTCAAAAACAAATTACATCTCTTTTGTTTCAAGTTTAAAACAAGTTACATTTTTTTCTGTCAAAAATTAATTACATTTCTAGTGTTTCAACTAACAAACAAGTAAATTTTATGTAATTATTACAGCCAGGTCTCAATTAGTGATAATTTTGATTTAGTGCAAAAGAAAATTAATGCTAGAGTCCCCCAAACTCTAAAAAATTGTGCACAAAAATCACACATAATTTGAATAGTGTGAATCCAAATGTCACCAGCTCACAGGATTCATTATTGACACTAATTGTGACCTAGCTGTATATTCCGAACAAACAAATACAGAACTTCCTGGGACGGCCATGTTCAACACATGTTTATACTGCGTATGGATGGTTTTAAATACTGAAATGGTCGTTAAGTGACCCATTTGCAAGCAAGAATATTTATAATTATGGGTGTTTGAAAATTAGATATACATGTATCCTGTATTATTATTATTATGTGCAATTACGTTGTTAAATTACTTACAACATGTTAAGTAAAAGGACACAAGTACAACTAATGCTACATTTTATTGTGCATTAGGTCAATTTTGCCCCAGGATGCCACCCACACCAGTCTACTAATACCCAATTACCCATTTTACTCATGGGTGAACATGGACAGCAGATGTCTTATGGAAACATGTCCTAATGTTTTCGACCCATACTGGGGGATTGATTCTCAAACCTTAGTGTGTGAGTTGAGTGTGCTAGTGATTGGGTTACTGGACATCATATGCCACTGGAAAGTACCAGAGTATAGTGGTACCAACATTTACATGGGTGTGAGGCATGGGTTTTGAATGTTGCAGTTAGGAGGTGGTTGGAGACAGCAGAGATGTCGTGTCTGAGGGATATGTGTGGTGTGAATATTATGCAGAGAATTTGGAGATTTGAAATCAGAACCCAAAATGGGGTTATGTAAGGTATTGTTCAGAGGGTGGAGAAAGAGTGGGTGAGGCAGTTTGAACATTCAGAGAATGGAGCAGAATATGATGACCAAGAGAATGGATAAATCTGGAGTGAAAGGAAGGAGAGGTAAGGGTTATTCTAGGAAGAGATAGCAAGAGGGTGTGGTTTTAAACTGACAGAGGCTTGAGCATTCTGCAGATGTGAGTGTAATGAATTGGAATAAGTGGAGACAAGTAGGTTTAAAGATTCGATGAGCTGTAGGAATGTGAGCAAGGTAACATTTATGAAGGGATTCAGGGAAGTAAGTTAGTCAGACTTGAATTAGAGAAGTGGGAAGTACAGTGAATGCACTCTGGAGAGGTGAGAATGTTACTGTTCAGGGAGTTATTGAACTGTGATATCTGTTCACTTCTCACAAGACAGCTATTAAGTTTATCTAGATACAGGTACATGTATGTACAATTATCATACATAGTAACATATGTGTAAATTACCCAGGATAACCCAAAAAATCAGACAGAGTGACTTATTTCCATTGGAGTCCTTGTATCCACTGGGGTTCTCGTGTTTCCATTGGGGTCCTCGTATTTCCATTGAGGTTCTTGTATTTTCAGTGGGGGTCTCTTATGTCTGTTGATTGTCCTCATATTTCCATTGGGGTCCTTGTATTTCCATTGGGATCTTTGTAATAAATGATGCTAAAAGTGTGTATATTTGGGGATTATCGTACCTTAGCACAAGACAGCCGATACAGTGAAAAACAAAAAATACTTACCCTTCTATGAGAGACTTATTTACATCAGCAAGATTCTGCAATACAAGGCACACGATCTTCACAAGTAGAGGGTATATAAAAAACGACGTTACTTGCACGAAGACGTGCAACCAAGTATGCGACATGGCAGTGTGGATGTCACCGGTCTTCAGCGACACTCCGCTGAGGAAGAAAATCATCGAAACGGCCCCACATTTCACGGTAATCTCCGGGTATATTAAACCTGCAAACAATAAATACCAGACCTGTACAACTTCCGAAATTATTTTTTTCCGATATTTGTAAAATAACTCTATAGTTTTAGGACAACGGCTTCTCTGAAATAAATTGGGGGTTAGAGTTAAATCAAAGATTAGGGAGATTTTGGCAGCATTTCGTATCATATTCACGAATAACTCATTTGGACTGTCACTCTCAAGACTGACAATGACTCGATGAACATTGAATTGTAGCTGGACTTAAATATTTAAAACAAAAAATAATATGGCGGAATTCCTAAAATCTATTATTTTTGTGCACTGGAAAGTAGCGAGACGATGACAATGTAACAACGACCAGTTTGTCGAAGTTGATGATAGAACGACTGTGAGATACTGATAGATGGAGGGATGGGTGGATGGATAGATGGGTGGATCAATGAATAGATAGATGGATGGACTGATGGATGAATGGATAGATAGATGGATGGGTGGAAAGATAGATGGATGGAAAAAAGATGGATGAGCAGATGGATAGATGGATGGATAGACTGACGGATAGATAGATGGATGGGTGGAAAGATAGATGGATGGAAAAAAGATGGATGAACAGATGGATAGATGGATGAATAGACTGAGGGATAGATAGATAGATGGATGAGATGCACGAACAGATGAATATATGAATGAACAGAGACATAGCCAGATAGATGGATAGATAGATGGATGGATAGGCACATGGATGGATAAATAGACAGATGGATGGCTGGCAATATACAGCACCAAAACGCGAGAAAAATTCAGGTTTGATCCGAGGAATGAGAAAACAGCTCCTGCTGTAATGTGAAGTCCACGACTCACCTCCCTTGGAACCAACACCGGGCGCAATATATGCAAATAATATGAAAATACACATAGTATATAAGAACCAGTGTCTGGAGAAGCTCTCAGAGGCTCCCATTGTTGTTGTTGTGGTTTATAAAGGTGTGACTCAGTGAGCCGTCCTCTTGTTTTAAGGGTTTTTGAGGCTTATTTAGGGTTGTTGAGGGTTATTAACGCTTGTTAAGGGCTGCTAAAACGTGTTTAGGGTGTTAAGGGTCACTAAAAATGTGTTAGTGGCGTCAAGAAGTATTAAAAAAGTGTTTAGGTTGTTGAAGGGTACTTAAAAGTGTTGTGGGTCATGAAAATTTGTCTAGGATGTTAAGGGCTACTAAAACTTGTTGAGGATGTTACGAGCCACTAAAACTTGTTAAAGATGTTAAGGGCCACTAAAACTTGTTAAAGATGTTATGAGACACTAAAACTTGTTAAGGATGTTAAAGGCCACTAAAACTTGTTAAAAATGTTAAAGGCCACTAAAACTTGTTAAAGATGTTAAGGGCCACCAAAACTTGTTAAAGATGTTAAGGGCCACTAAAACTTGTTAAAGAGATTACGAGCCACTAAAACCTGTTAAAGATGTTAAGGGCCACTAAAACTTGTTAAAGATGTTAAGGGCCACTAAAACTTGTTAAAGAGAGTTAGGGCCACTAAAACTTGTTAAGATGTTTAAGGGGCACTAAAACTTGTTAAGATGTTAAGGGCATTTAAAACTTGTTAAAGAGTTAACGAGCCACTAAAACTTGTTAAAGATGTTAAGGGCCACTAAAACTTGTTAAAGAGATTATGAGTCAGTAAAACTTGTTAAAGATGTTAAGGGCCACTAAAACTTATTAAAGATGTTAAGGGCCACTAAAACTTGTTAAAGATGTTAAGGGCCACTAAAATTGTTAAAGATTTTTAAGGGCCACTAAAACTTTTGAATGATTTTAAGGGTTATTAAAACTTATTGATGTTTAAGGGCCACTAAACTTGTTAAAAATTAGATATAAAAACAAAATTTTAAGGGACTAAAACAAGGCATTATCTAAAACTTTTATGAACCATAAACTTTTAAAGTACTTTGCCACAAAACTTTAAAGATGTTTAAGGGCTCTAAAACTTTAAAGGGATGGGATTCTTGAAATGTAAGGAAAAATTTAAAATTTAAGGCCATATTTTAAATTTAACCAAAAAATTTTGATTGGTGGCATAAATGTTAAAATTTAAGAAAACCACAAAATTGTTGGTTTTGGGCCCAAATGAAAGAGCCAAAATTTGTTGTTGTTAAGGGCCCCTAAACGAGGTGTGAAGTTTTAAAATTTTCGGGTGTTCCCAAAGGATAGTAATTCCAACTTAAGTATGACACCTCAGATCAGGTGAACCCAGGATGCAAACACCTGCAGGGCCACACAGACTGCTTGTACTCACCAATACTCACCTATAAGTGACTGTAGGGGGGTTGAGTCTCAGCTCCTGGCCCAGCCAGGCTTCCCCCAAGCCTTGAAAAACCTCAGAGCGGAAAATAAAGAATCAATCGTCAATTTAGCCATGTTTAATAAGGAGAGACTTAACACCTGGTTATCATTACACTATAATAAAGATATCCAGATGTGCCAAACGTGTTTTATTCATTATTTAAGTAAAATATCTTTACTGGGAATAACGTAAACACAGACTATGGATGAATTTTTATTTATTTATCATTTTGCTTGGTTTAATTGTTTCACCATTGAGTTTACAAGAGTTATCCTTCCTTAAGCTAGGAGCTGCTATCCTGCCTTACCTGATATCATAGCCCGGAACCAAGGAACACTACCACCCCCAGGGTGCCACCCATAACAGTCACCTAACACCCAGGTACCTACTTACTGCCAGATGAACAGTGACAACAGGCGTAAGGAAACTAAACCACAGGTACGTACTTACTGCTAGGTGAGCAGTGACAGCAGGTGTAAGGTGACTAACGCCCAGGTACCTACTTACTGCTAGGTGAGCAGTGACAGCAGGTGTAAGGTGACTAACGCCCAGGTACCTACTTACTGCTAGGTGAGCAGTGACAGCAGGTGTAAGGTGACTAACGCCCCCAGGGGACCTACTACTGCTAGGTGAGCAGTGACAGCAGGTGTAAGGTGACTAACGCCCAGGTACCTACTTACTGCTAGGTGAGCAGTGACAGCAGGTGTAAGGTGACTAACGCCCAGGTACCTACTTACTGCTAGGTGAGCAGTGACAGCAGGTGTAAGGTGACTAACGCCCAGGTACCTATTACTGCTAGGTGAGCAGTGACAGCAGGTGGGAAGGTGACTAACGCCCAGGTACCCACTTTTTGCTAGTGAGAGTGACAGCAGGTGTAAGGTGACTAACGCGCAGGTACCTATTTACTGTTAGGTGCACTACCATAACTCCTGTCACAATTCCTGGCTACTACAATTCCTAGCTACCAAAAATACTAACAACCACAATTCCTAACTTCTATAATTTCAAACTACCACAATCCCTAACTACCACAATTCCCAACTACAACAATTCCTAACTACCACAATTTCTAACTACCACAATTCCCAACTACAACAATTCCTAACTATCACAATTTCTAACTACCACAATTCCCAACTACAACAATTCCTAACTACCACAATTCCTAACTACCACAATTCCTAACTACCACAATTCTTAACTACCACAATTCCTAACTACCTCAATTACTAGCTATAATCCTCCTCGTCAGTAGAAGGATGTTTGGCAGGGCTGGGCGTCCTGGAGTGGGTGGAGGGTGGTCGGCAGTGAGTGGGCGGTGGAGAGTGGGCGGCTGAGGGTGGGCGGCGGGCGGCACGGGCGTGTGGGCGGTGGTTGTGGGCGTCGTCTGCCAGGGCTCTGAGTTCCTCAGACATATCCAGATAACCTTGATCCAGGACCAACCTGTGGGTGGTGGTAGTGGTGGTAGTAGTGGTGGTGGTAGCCGTGGTAGAGGTTGTGGTAGTGGTAGTAGTGGTGGTGATTGTGGTAGTAGTGGTGGTTGATGTGGTGGTTGTGGTAGTGGTGGTAGTGGTTTGTAGTGGTGGTAGTGGTAGTAGTGGTGGTGGTTGTGGTAGTGGTAGTAGTGGTGGTGGTAGTAGTGGCAGTGGTTGTGGTAGTGGTGGTAGTGGTAGTAGTGGTGGTAGTGGTAGTAGTGGTGGTGGTTGGGGGTAGTGATGGTAGTGGTAGTAGTGGTGGTGGTTGGGTAGTGGTGGTAGTGGTAGTAGTGGTGGTAGTGGTGGTAGTGGTAATAGTGGTGGTAGTGGTAGTAGTGGGTGGTGGTTGGTTGTAGTGGTGATAGTGGTGGTAGTGGTAGTAGTGGTGGTGGTTGGTGTAGTGGTGATAGTGGTGGTAGTGCTGGTAGTGTGGTAGTGCTGGTGGTGGGAGTAGTGGTGGTAGTGGTAGTAGTGGTGGTAGTGGTGGTAGTGGTGGTAGGGGGTAGTAGTGGTGGTAGTGGTAGTAGTGGTGGTGGTTGGTGTAGTGGTGATAGTGGTGGTAGTGGTAGTAGTGGTGGTGGTTGGTTGTGGTGTAGTGGTGTAGTGGTGGTAGTGGTGGTAGTGGTGGTAGTGCTGGTGGTGGGAGTAGTGGTGGTAGTGGTAGTAGTGGTGGTAGTGGTGGTAGTGGTAGTAGTGGTGGTAGTGGTAGTAGTGGTGGTAGTGGTGGCGGTTGGTTGTAGTGGTGATAGTGGTGGTAGTGGTGGTAGTGGTAGTAGTGGTGGTAGTGGTGGTAGTGGTAGTAGTGGTGGTAGTGGTAGTAGTGGTGGTGGTTGGTGTAGTGGTGATAGTGGTGGTAGTGGTGGTAGTGGTGGTAGTGGTAGTAGTGGTGGGGGTTTGGTGTAGTGGTGTAGTGGTGTAGTGGTGGTAGTGTGGTAGGTAGTGTGTGGTAGTGGTAGTATGTGTAGTGGTGGTAGTGGTGGTAGTGGTGGTGTGGTAGTAGTGGTGTATGTGGTAGGTAGTATGGTGGTAGTGGTAGTAGTGGTGGTGGTTGGTGTAGTGTGTGGTGTAGTGTGTAGTGGTGGTAGTGGTGAGTAGTGTAGTGGTGGTGTGGTGTAGTGGTGATGTGGTTGGTGTAGTGGTGTAGTGGTGAAGTGGTGGTAGGGGTAGTAGTGGTGGAGGTTGGTGTAGTGGTGATGGTTGGTGGGATGTTGATTATTATTATTATTATTATTATTATTATTATTATTTATTATATTTTATCTGATTATTTTTATTATTATTATAATTATTATGATTATTATTATTATCATTATTATTATTATTATTATTACTTATATTATTATTATTATTATTATTATTATTATTATTATCATTTTTTATTATTATCCCCATTATTATTATTATTAATATTATTATTATTATTATTATTCTTATTATTATTATTTATCATTTCATTATCATTATTTATTTATTATTATTATTTTTATATTATTATTATTATTATTATTTTTTATTTCTCCAGGACTGCTCCAAAGTCTTAGATACTATTAACATTGTGGAACAGAGAGAGAGAGAGAGAGAGAGAGAGAGAGAAGAGGAGAGAGAGAGAGAGAGAGAGTGAGGTGAGGAGAGAGTGAGGAGAGAGAGAAGAGAGAGATTGAGAGAGAGAGAGAGAGAGAGAGAGAGAGAGAGAGGATGAGAGAGAGAGAGAGAGATAGACAGACAGACAGAGAGCTCACCTGGGGGAAGTGTCAGTCTTGTAAGTGGCTGCCATGGGGCACTGTCGTGAAGGTGACCTCAGGGGAGGTGAACGACTGGTCAGGGTCCTGGCACTGTCCCATTCAAGAAAGTGAGAGAGATAGTGTCACTATCACTAGTGACAGTGAGGGAGTGTCACTATCATAGTGTCAGTGAGGGAGTGTCATTTTTCACTAGTGACTGTGTGGGAGTGTCATATCACTAGTGACAGTGAGGGAGTGTCACTATCACTAGTGACAGTGAGGGAGTGTCATTATCACTAGTGACAGTGAGGGAGTGTCATTATCACTAGTGACAGTGAGGGAGTGTCATTATCACTAGTGACAGTGAAGGAGTTGTCATTATCACTGTGACAGTGAGGGAGTGTCATTATCACTAGTGACAGTGAGGGAGTGTCACTATCACCAGAGACAGTGACAGTGTCACCATCAACAAAGTGACAGTGTCATTATCACCAGAGAAAATGGCCAGTGTCCTTAAATTATCCACATTTCAGGGTACTAAACAGTGGATTTATATCCACGCCTACCAGGGGGGGGGGGGGGGGTCCTAGGTTATCACAGGCGAGTACCCTAGGCCTACGAGAAAGCCTTAGGCTCACCTCAAAAAAAAATCTCCGATAATGTCTAAAAGTGGGATTTTGTTTTATAGCGGAGTTAAAATTTGGTATTAATTGAAATAACTTACAAATTTTGTATTAGGCCTATGGATTATGACGGTTTTAGAGCTCCACCATGACTTAATAAAGCTCCAAGTAGGGCGAAACATCGGCCCATTGAAAGTCGTCTGAGAGGGGCCTGCCTAGCATAGGCCAGTAGACCTACTGCCGTGCTGCGCCTATGGAATAACATAAGAAAGGAGGAACTCTGTAGTAGGCCTACTGGCTCATACTAGGCAGGTTGTTCTCAACCCCAAACCCACTTAACAAAAATATTTTACCTGTCAGTCCCTCTCACTAATGTGAAGATCCCACTCAGATCCAACCCCTCTCACTCATTTATTTACCAAACCCAAATTTTTCCACTCACCTGTTGGGTCTGGAAGGTCCTGTAAGTTCATCCAGCCTCCTGGAAAGGTCTGTAAGTTCCCTGTGTGCTCCAACGATGCGTTCCAGGCGACATATGGTCTCATAGTCACCTTCTACACCGGGTTCACCGTCCATTCCCATCAGTTCCACCACCGCTCGACGGAACTCTGTCAGCTGTTTGGGAGATGAAAACACAGAACTGTCGTTGGTACAACTCACAAGTAATGTATAAGTCACAGAACCGTTCCTGGAACAATACACAATAACCCACAAGGACAGTCCATGCCGGAACAATGCACAACTAACCACAAGACCCACAGTTACCATGCCTGGTACAATACACATACTATCCCACAAGACGTACCATGCCTGGAACAATACACAACAATCCACCAAAGACAGTACCATGCTGGAACAGTTACCAACTATCCACAAGACAGTTCCACTGCCTGGAACAATACACAAACTATCCCACAAGACAAGTACTGCTGGAACAATACACAACTATCCCACAAGACAGTACCATGCCTGGAACAATACACAACAATCCCACAAGACAGTACCATGCCTGGAACAATACACAACTATCCCACAAGACAGGTACCATGCCTGGAACATACAAAAAACTATCCCACAAGACAGTACCATGCCTGGAACAATACACAACTATCCCACAAGACAGTACCATGCCTGGAACAATACACAACTATCCCACAAGACAGTACCATGCCTGGAACAATACACAACTATCCCACAAGACAGTACCATGCCTGGAACAATACACAACTATCCCACAAGACAGTACCATGCCTGGAACAATACACAACTATCCCACAAGACAGTACCATGCCTGGAACAATACACATATTGCAAATGATAATTTTAAACCAAACAAACAATACACACACAATACAAGGGACAATAATACATTTGGAAAACTAAAACTGCTCTCAGAGTTGGATGCTGAAGGAAGAGGCAGCATCCCTAGGCACATTATTTATACACGTACGTCATTTATCATATCCTGGTAAGGTCCCTCACTACCCCATAGCACCTACCTGCTTCTCCTACCTGGTATGGTACCTAATAACCTCATATCACCTACCTGTTTCTCCCTCCTGGTGAGGTCTCTCACCGCTTGCTTGGTGAGGGCCATGTCTTGGGTAATTCCGTCCAAATTGGACTCATTTATACGACGTTCCTCAAGCATCTGTTCCCCGTGTGCCTTCACCTGACGTAAAAAATATTGACGTTAGAGACGTTACGACATTTGACGTGATTTTGTAAACCAGGACAAGCCAATAAAACCAGGAAATGTGGTGGTTTATGTCTACTGTGGGCAGCCGGTCCTCATCCCCAGGGTGCCACCCACAACATTTTCACTCTTATTGCTAAGAAATCATTCCTTATACGATGTTTTACCCGCAGGTGAAGCGTTTCGACCCACACCTACGAGGTGACACGTCCCACTTGTTTGCACTATACACCACACTCTTGCCACTAACCCAGGTACTATTTATGTAGTTGAAGAGGGGCAGTAGGTGTTAAGGAGGCAAGGCAATTCTTCTCTTCCCGCCCTTGGATGCACCCGGTTCTTTTGGGTTATGTGACTGGTTATTATTAGTACTTTAAATGGACGTAGGAATATTGTCAGATTGATTTACATAAAAACTTTTGTTTTTATTTAAATCATAATGCGTGGAGAAACTGGTAAGTTATATTGTGGTGGTAGTTGTGGTGGTTGTTGTGGGTAGTAGTTGTGCGTAGTAGTTGTGGTGGTTGTTGTGGTTGTAGTGTGGTATAGTTGTGGTAATTAGGTTGTGGTAGTAGTTGTGGTGGTAGTTGTGGTAGTGTTGTGGTGTTAGGATGTGTGGTGGTAGGGTGTTGTGGTAGTAGTTGTGGTAATAGTGTGGTCGTAGTTGTGGTTGTAGTTGGTGGTAGTAGTTTGTGGTAGTAGTTGTGGTATAGTAGTTGTGGTGGTAGTGTGGTAGTTGTTGTGGTATAGTTGTGGTAGTAGTTGTGGTAGTAGTTGTGGTGTAGTTGTGGTAGTAGTTGTGGTGGTTGTTGTGGTGGTGATTGTGGTTGTAGTTGTGGTTGTAGTAGTTGTGGTAGTAAGTTTGGTAGTTAGTTGTTGTAGTAGTTGTCGGTTGTAGTTGTGGTAGTTGTTGTGGTAGTAGTTGTGGTGGTGTTGTGGTTGTAGGTTGTGGTGGTAGTGTGGTAGTAGTTGTGGGGGTAGTTGTGGTAGTTGTTGTGGTAGTAGTTGTGGTGGTTGTTGTGGTTGTTGTTGTGGTGGTTGTTGTGGTAGTGGTTGTGGTAGTAGTGGTGGTGGTAGTTGTGGTAGTAGTTGTGGTAGTAGTTGGGTGGTAGTTGTGGTAGTAGTTGTGGTTGTAGTTGTGGAGTAGTTGTGGCTGGTAGTTGTGGTATTGTTGTGGTAGTAGTTGTGAGTGGTAGTTGTGGTAGTTGTGGTGGTAGTAGTTGTGGTAGTAGTTGTGGTGGTAGTTGTGGTTGTAGTTGTGGTAGTAGTTGTGGGTAGTAGTTGTGGTAGGAAGTTTGGGGTGTAGTTGGGGTTGTAGTTGTTGGTAGTAGGTGGTGTTGGTTGTTGTGGTAGTAGTTGTGGTTGTAGTGGTTTTTTTTGGTGGTAGCTTGTTGTGGTAGTAGTTGATGGTAGTAGTTGTGGTAGTAGTGGTGGTGGTAGTGTGGTTAGTTGTTGTGGTAGTAGTTGTGGTTGGTAGTTGTGGTAGTAGTTGGGGGTAGTAGTTGTGGTGTTGTTGTTGGTAGTAGTTGTGGGTAGTAGTTGTGGTGGTAGTTGTTGGTAGTATTTGTGGTTGTAGTTTTTGTGGTAGTTGTTGTGGTAGTTGTTGTGGTAGTAGTTGTGGTGGTAGTTGTGGTAGTAGTATGTGGTGGAGGTGTGGTAGTAGTTGTGGAGTAGTTGTGGTAGTAGTTGTGGAGTTGTAGTTGTGGTAGTAGTTGTGGTGGTAGTGTGTAGTAGTTGTGGTGGTAGTTGTGGTAGTAGTTGTGGTAGTAAGTTGTGGTGTTAGTTGTGGTAGTCGTTGTGGTAGTAGTTGTGGTGGTAGTTGGTTGGTAGTTGTGGTAGTAGTTGTGGTAGTTGTTGTGGTGTAGTTGTGGTGGTAGTTGTGGTAGTAGTTGTGGTAGTAGTTGTGGCTAAATAGTTGTGGTAGTAGTTGTGGTGGTAGTTGTGGTGGTAGTTGTGGTAGTAGTTGTGGTGGTTGTTGTGGTAGTAGTTGTGGTAGTGTTGTGGTAGTAGTTGTGGTGGTTGTGTGGGGTAGTGTGGTAGTAGTTGTGGTAGTAGTTGTGGTAGTAGTTGTGGTGGTTGTTGTTGTAGAAACCCTAGTAGTGGTCGTAGTTGTGGTGATAGTTTTGGTAGTAGTTGTGGTAGTAGTTGTGGTGGTAGTTGGTGTGGTAGTTGTGGTAGTGTTGTGGTAGTTAGTTGTGTAGTAGTTGTGGTAGTAGTTGTGGTGGTAGTTGTGTTGGTAGTTGTGGTAGTAGTTGGGTTGTAGTTGTGGTAGTCAGTTGTGTGTAGTTGTGTTGGTAGTTGTGGTAGTAGTTGTGTGTAGTTGTTTGTGGTAGTATGTTGTGGTTGTTGTTGTGTGGTAGTAGTTGTGGTAGTAGTTGTGGTAGTAGTTGTGGTAGTAGTTGTGGTGGTTGTTGTGTTGGTGTGGTGGTAGAAGTTGTGGTTGTAGTTGTGGTAGTAGTTGTGGTGGTAGTTGTGTTGGTAGTTGTGTAGTAGTTGTGGTTGTTGTTGCGGTAGTAGTTGTGGTAGTAGGTGTGGTAGTAGTTGTGGTAGGTGTTTGGTAGTAGTTGTCGATGTAGTTGTGGTGGTAGTTGTGGTAGGTAGTTGTGGTTGTCGTTGTGGTTTTAGTTGTGGTAAGTAGTTGTGGTGGTAGTTGTGTTGGTAGTTGTGGTAGTGTTGTGTAGTAGTTGGGTAGTAGTTGTGGTGGTAGTTGTGTTGGTAGTTGTGGTAGTAGTTGTGGTAGTAGTGGTGGTAGTAGTTTGTGGTAGTAGTTGTGGTGGTAGTTGTGGAAGTAGTTTTGGTATAGT
Source organism: Cherax quadricarinatus (assembly GCF_026875155.1). Classification (NCBI taxonomy): domain Eukaryota; kingdom Metazoa; phylum Arthropoda; class Malacostraca; order Decapoda; family Parastacidae; genus Cherax; species Cherax quadricarinatus. The sequence goes on along the minus strand of NC_069486.1, from coordinate 12,231,381 downwards.
TGTGGTAGTAATAGTTGATGGTAGTAGTTGTGTAGTAGTTGTGGTAGTAGTTGTGATAGTAGTTGTGGTAGTAGTTGTGGTAGTAGTTGGGGTAGTTAGGTGTGGTAGTAGTGTTGGTAGTAGTTGTGGTAGTAGTTGCTGGTAGTAGTTGTGGAGCAGTTGTGGTAGTAGTGTGGTAGTAGTTGTGATAGTAGTTTTTTGGGGTGGGGGGGGGGTTAAAGGTGGTAGTGTGGTAGTAGTTGTGGTAGTTGTTGTGGTAGTAGTTGTGGTAGTAGTTGTGGTAGTAGTTGTGGTAGTAGTTGTGATAGTAGTTGTGGTAGTAGTTTCGGTATTAGTTGTGGTTACGTTTTGTGGTAGTAGTTGTGGTAGTGTAGTTGCGGTAGTAGTGTGGTAGTAGTTGTGGTAGTAGTTGTGGTAGTAGTTGTGGTATTAGTTGTGTTAGTGGTTGTGGTAGTAGTTGTTGTATTATATTGTAATTAGTTGTGTTTTTTTGTTTTTGAAGTATTTGTGGTAGTTTTGTATTTAGTTTTGGTGGTATTTGTGTAATTTTTTCCAACCATATATCTAATAGTTGTGGTGGTAGTTGTGGTGGTAGTTGTTGGTAGCAGTTGTGGTGTTACGTTGTGGTAGTAGTTGTGGCTAGAGTTGTGGTAGTATTGTGGTAGTAGTTCGTGGTAGTTGTTGTTGGTAGTAGTTGTGGTAGTAGTTGTGGTGGTAGTTGGGTGGTAGTTGTGGTGGTAGTTGTGGTGGTCGTTGTGGTAGTAGATGTGGTGTTAGTTGTGGTGGTAGTTTGGTAGTAGTTGTGGTGGTAGTTTTGGTGGTAGTTGTGGTATAGTTGTGTTGTTGTAGTGGTGTTTTTTTTGGGTAGTATTTTGGTTGTAGTTGTGGTTTAGTTTAGGTAGTATTGTTGTGGTATTTGTGGTGTTAGTTGTGGTAGTAGTTTTGGTGGAAGTGTTGTGAATTATATTAATTATTTTTAGTAGTATTTTTGGTAGTAGTTGTTTTATTATATGTTTTTATTATTTGTTTTGTGTTGTTGTAGTATTAGTTTATAATTATATTTTTTATAATTTTTATTACTATTTTTTTACTATTTTTATATAATATTTTTTCTTATTATTAATAATTATTAGTAATTCTTTTCTTATTACTTATATTAATACTAATATTATTACTTATATTACTACCTAATTTTATTTATAATATCACTAATAATATTATTAATAAATTACTAATAATATTACTACTAATATTACTATAATCATTATTACTTATATTACTACTAATATTAATAATAATATTACTAATAATATTACTACATAAATAACCCCCCCCCCCCAACCCCCAACTTTTTCTGGTAGTTAGTCGTGGTAGTAGTTGTGGTAGTTAATGTGGTGGTAGTTGTGGTAGTAGATTTGATAGTCGTTGTGGTGGTAGTTGTGGTAGTTGTTGTGGGTAGTAGTTGTGGTGGTAGTTGTGGTAGTAGTTGTGGTGGTAGTTGTGGTAGTAGTTGTGGTAGTAGTTGTGGTGGTAGTTTTGGTAGTAGTTGTGGTAGTAGGTGTGGTTGTAGTTGTGGTAGTAGTTATGGTAGTAGTTGTGGTATTAGTTTGTGGTATAGGGCAGTTGTGATAGTGGTTTGGTGGTTGTTGTGGTAGTAGTTGTGGTCGTAGTCTGTGGTAGTAGTTATGGTGTAGGTTGTGGTAGTAGTTGTGGTAGTAGTTGTGGTAGTAGTTGGGTAGTAGTTGTGGTATAGCTGTGGTAGTAGTTGTGGTAGTAGTTGTTGTAGTAGTTGTGAGTAGTAGTTGTGGTGGTCGTTGTGGAGTAGTTGTGGTAGTAGTTGTGGTGGTAGTTGTGGTAGTAGTTGTGGTAGTAGTTGTGGTAGTAGTTGGGTGGTAGTTGTGGTAGTAGTTGTGGTAGGTAGTTATGTGGTATAGTAGTTGTGGTAGTAGTTTGGTATTAGTTTTGCGTAGTAGTTGTGCGTAGTTGTGGTGGTAGTTGGGTAGTTAGTTGTGGTAGTAGTTGTGGTAGTATTTGTGGTAGTAGTTGTGTAGTAGTTGTGGTAGTTGTTGTGGTAGTAGTTGTGGAGTAGTTGTGGTGTAGTTGTGGTTGGAGTTGTGGTTAGTAGTGTGGTTGTAGTTGTGGTAGTTGTTGTGGGTAGTAGTTGTGGTAGTAGTTGTGGTAGTAGTTGTGGTGGTAGTTGTGGTAGTAGTTATGGTAGTAGTTTGGTAGTAGTTGTGGTATTAGTTGTGGTCGTAGTTGTGGTGGTAGTTGTGGTAATAGTTGTGATAGTGGTTATGGTGGTAGTTGTGGTAGTAGTTGTGGTAGTAGTTGTGGTGGTGGTAGGGGTGCTGGTAGATTCTGTGGTGGTACAAGGGAAGGTGGAGCATCAAGGTGTCCCGGAGCTGGGTTGGTAGTGTACTCACCTCACACACTGAGGTCCATGGCTCGATCCCCGGTATGGGTGAAAACACTGGGGCGTGTTTCCTTAAGAGACCTGCTGTCTATGTTCACCTAGCAGTAAGTAGGTACATGGGTGTTAGCAGACTGGTGTGGGTCGCATCCTGGGTACAAAATTAACCTAAGTTGTGGGAAATGTTCTGCATAATCAGGGACTTTCTATATAGTATGTCATGGGTGTCAGCTATGGTCTGTATAAGTTGTATCATGTACTGGTAGAAATAAAGATTATTATTATTATTATTATTATTATTATTATTATTATTATTATTATTATTGTTATTATTATTATTGCACACCTAGACTCACCTGCTCCTTAAGATGGGTAATTTTTTTCTGTTGTCGAGATCTGATGTTATCTAATTCATTTACTTTTGCTGTTAGTTCTTCTATCTTCTTCTGTTGCTGTGTCCCCCGGCTCTGTTAGACAGAGGAAGAGAGAGAGGAAGAGAGGAATGGGAGAGGCAGGAGGAAAAGGGGAGAATAGAGGAGCAGGAATAGAGAGAGAGGCAAATGTATGATAAAAACGAGAATTATCAAAAATTAGGACGACACAAATTTTAACATGGAACAGTAAGACTTATCACAAATGTATACATACATACACATAGATAGATAGATAGATTAATAGGTAGATAGACAGAGAGAGAGAGAGATGAGGGGTCACCTTCTCATCCGCAGCATCCGTCAGCTGGGCCTTGAGATCTCTCATTTGGAGTCTGGCGTCCGACACCTCACCATTCAGCCTCTCGACCATCCTACACTGCCGCTTGTATCTGTCGGGGGTCACACCAGCAAGTTACTTCAGAAACGAACACAACTGTACCAGAACAAGCCTTTACTGGAACAACATTTCACCCTGAGAGCCAAACGTCATGTCAATAGAAGCTTATTCTGCTGCATTTCGGTTTGTGCTCATGTGGAGAGTCCCTCAACAATATAAATATGTGGAATAATGGATGTAAACAAAGAAACGGTAGCATTAATGCACGTTTTTATTATTTACAGAACGTTTCACTCACAAACAAGCAAAACAAGCCACTTTTATTATTTCTGAATGTTCAAAATGTAGTTTAAGTGCAATAAAATATTCCTAAGAATACAAGAAAGGCACTAGCATTCGGTGTATTTTGGGAGAGTGGTCAAATAGTCTGAAGATTGCTAGCTGAGAGCACTCACTTGGCTATCAAGTCGTCTCTCTCCTCCTGAAGGTGTCTGGAGGCTCTGGCTGCATCCTCTGTCAGTGCCAGTTTACGTCTCAACATGTCTACGTGAAGGTCCTTCCTCTCCACTGCCTCTCTCAGGGCCTTGACCTTCCTCTGCAGCTGGTACACTGTTGTCGTCTGCAGGGGTGTGGGACACCAGGGGCAGGGACAGAAGGAATAAGGCGACAGGGGTATTTTAATAAGGGCCCTGACACACCGGGAGGCCTGGTCATGGACAGGGTCACAGGGGCGTTGACCCCAGGACTCCCTCCACACCATTTCACACACTGTTTTACTTCTATAATTTTTTTGACCAGTATATGTCGACTTGCAGTCATATATCAGCATATGTATATTAGTATATGTGAAAACAAGTGACTGATTCATATGTGTCTGGTATACACATGCATTTATCTCTATAATATATTTTGTATACAAATGCTCCTCGACTTACGATATATTCATAATCGTAAGCCGAATATATCCTAAATAAATAACTACTATTACTGAATATGTAAATAAACACAGAGGTCTGGTCTCAGACCAGGCTGCGGGGGCGTTGACCCCCGAAACTCTCTCCAGGTATACTCCAGGTAACTAAATACTGGTATTAAAAAGTAAATATATAAATATAAAATACGGACTTGCCGCCTTTGTGCTGGGTAATTATCTCAAGTAATTGATTTTACACCATCATGGAGTTGAAATATCGTAAGTCGAGACATCGTAAGTCGAGGGACACCTGTATTTGTCGTCACTGGTTGTATAGTGATATCGTCCTGTGATGTATAGATGCTACAAGAGTCTAAACATAGTGAAAGAGGTGAAAAGAATTGACAAGGATAAATTGACAAGGTGACAAGAGAGAGAGTTCATGTCTAGATAGTTTCCTCTCCTCATGTCACTCTCTGTTACATGGCTGTGTTATGTAACATAACCACACACTCATGCAGAAGTGGAAAGTGGATATGGAAATAAGCCCTTAGGAGATACGTGGACCCCCGCTTAACGATCACCTCCAAATGCGACCAATTATGTAAGTGCATTTATGTAAGTGCATTTGTACGTGTATGTTTGGGGGTCTGAAATGGACTAATCTACTTCACAATATTCCTTATGGGAAAAAATTCGGTCAGTACTGGCACCTGAACATACTACTGGAATGAAAAAAGTTCGTTAACCGGGGGTCCACTGTATTTGCTGAAGGTAAGTCAACGTCGAGTGATTCTTAAGGAATGGTGAATATTTTACGAAGAATTTGGTCAAATCTTGACCATTAGTTGAATATTTCTTTCTGGGGTGGTTTTTTTTCTATAAATTGGAAAAAATCAAACATTTCGCGTATTTATAGTTTCGATCCCAGGATAGAAAAGTCTCCGGTAAAGATGTGTTAAGAGTATGGAGTCTCGCACGTTTCCCCCTTTAAGCGTGGACTTCAATGTCCTTCCTATGGCAGATATAAAGTGTTAATTTTGACATGTGTGGGGGTTCGAACCACATGACAGGCCAGTGCGTTAACCTCTTTACCAAGCCAGTCTAATAAGATCCACCCATCTAGGTATATTTCCATACCCTCTAAAAAACTTAGTTTGGGGTTTGAGGGGAATGGAATCAGATCACACCAAAGCCATGCTGAGACACCTTCCTTTGTGGCCACAGTAGCGGCCCATGCTAACCTTTCTAGTGTGAAATAACAATGAGGTGAATCTCATTAAGCCACCATGATAACTGTGGATAACCCACTGGCTTGATATAGGAACAGGATATGGATTAACCCAGCATGTGTAACCACCATCACACACACTGCTTATGCTAGCATTACGTCCCTTCCAGCTATGATAAAAAGTGTACCAACAAAGCATTAGTTTTTATCATAGAGGGGGCTGATTTCTACAGCATATATATTATATATATATATATATATATATATATATATATATATATATATTATATATATATTATATATATATATATATATATATTATATATTTTATATATATTATATATATATATATATATATATATACACAAATGCTTTAGACAGGTATCACAAAAGCTGTGAATTCTACTTAGGACGTTAAATAGGTACCAAGTAGGTACCTGACTTATCTATTGGTAGATATGTACCTGCTCGGAGTGTCTATCGTTCCCCAGGCAGCCCTAAATGAAATTGGTAGGTTGAGTTTCAAGACTATCTGCTACACGAGGGTCATTAAGGCTACATGTCACCTGTACACCACCAGTCAAGAATACTTTAATACCTAAAATACTGATTAATGTAAACTACCAGTGTATATACACTGAGATATACACCTCTCAGTGTATATACACTGAGATATATACCTCTCAGTGTATATACACTGAGATATACACCTCTCAGTGTATATACACTGACATATACACCTCTCAGTGTATATACACTGACATATACACCTCTCAGTGTATATACACTGAGATATACACCTCTCAGTGTATATACACTGACATATACACCTCTCAGTGTATATACACTGAGATATACACCTCTCAGTGTATATACACTGAGATATACACATCTCAATTTATATATGTTATTATTATTATTATTATTATTATTATTATTATTATTATTATTATTATTATTATTATTATTATTGTTATTATTATTATTATTATTATTATTATTATTATTATTATTATTATTATTATATTATTATTGTGTTATTTATTATTATTATTATTATTATTATTATTATTATTATTATTATTATTATTATTATTATTATTGTTATTATTATTATTAGTTTTTTGATGAATAATTTTGGTATCTATATTGTGGAAATGCTCCTTCAGTCATTGGCTTCCTCAGTCAATTATAGAGAAGAAAGGTGGAAGGTGAGAAATAGGAGTTAAAAGTAATCAGTCCCTCAGCCTGGAGTTGATACGTTCAGTCCCTTAGTCTGAGCACATTGACTTCCTACTGAGGGACTGACCACCTCAAAACTACGCCTTCAAGACTGAGGGACTGATTACACAGTCTTCACATCTCTCCTGCTTCTGCTACCTCCTGTGTACTCGACTGAAGAGGTCTTAGCAACCTGTTGGGAACTAATTTTAATCTCCATATAATGCATTACCTTGTCGACGATCTTCTCCCCTTCAAGTTTCACTAGCTGTTGGCATCTACAGATAATCATCTCAGCATCACTGGTGACTTCGTGGCCCATCTCCGCCAGGCCCAGGGCCTCCACCACCCGTGTCAGTACCCGTCCCACCTGTAGAAATGTTGCTTGAGGGGAGAAACTACCTGGAAGGGTACGTGTATGGACCAGCAGGCCTACTGGCCTATACAAGGCAGGTCCTTCTTAAAATCAGTCATTTATATCCATGTATTTAAGGAGATGAGAACATAAGGCCTCTCATAAGGATGGGGGAGTATTGCAGCAGGCTTACTGGCCCATACATGGCAGGTCTTTCTCAAAATCAGCCATTCCAACTCACGTATTTAAGGACATAAGAATACAGGAGCTGTGCAGCAGGCCAACTGGCCCATACAAGGCAGGTCCTTCTTAAAATCAGTCATTTATATCCACGTATTTAAGGACATGAGAACATAATGCCTGCTGCAAGTCTCTCCCATAAGAATGGGGGAGTATTGCAGGAGGCCTACTGGCCCATACATTGCATGTTCTTCTCAAACACAAACCCATTAACAAAAATCTTTGCCTAACGCATTGTCAGTGCTTGTGTGTCTTTTTTCCTTGAGGATACGTACCATTTACTGCAATGTTCACTTCGAAGTTGCAACGTTCACTTCGAAGTTGCAACGTTCACTTCGAAGTTGCAACGTTCACTTGGAAGTTGCAACGTTCACTTCGAAGTTGCAACGTTCACTTCGAAGTTGCAACGTTCACTTCGAAGTTGCAATGTTCACTTCGAATTTGGGCAAACGTTCACTTCGAAGTTGCAACGTTCACTTCGAAGTTGCAACGTTCACTTCGAAGTTGCAACGTTCACTTCGAAGTTGCAACGTTCACTTCGAAGTTGCAACGTTCACTTCGAAGTTGCAACGTTCACTTCGAAGTAGCAACGTTCACTTCGAAGTAGCAACGTTCACTTCGAAGTTGCAACGTTCACTTCGATACCGCTACTTACCTTTTCATTCTGGATGGCCAGGTGTTCCCGTGAAGCCTCAGCGGTAGCGTGGTCAGCTTCCAGCTGTCTACAGCGGGTAGACAGAGCGTGTACGTCGGCCTCCGACTGTCGACCTCTCTTCACGGCTGTCTCGTATAGTTCTGACTGTCTACGTGACTGTTCCCCAAGACTGGTGACCTGGGAGGTCAGTCTCTCAATATGCTGTACCAAAACACAACCGAAATCACCATTTAGATTTCTGTGCAGAAGCGATTAAGCTTGTGGTGGGCACTATACCCAGCCTGAATGGGCACCATACCCAGCCTAAATGAGCACCATACCCAGCCTAAATGAGCACCATACCCAGCCTAAATGAGGCACCAAAAACCCAGCCTAAATGAGCACCATACCCAGCCTAAATGAGCACCATACCCAGCCTAAATGAGCACCATACCCAGCCTAAATGAGCACCATACCCAGCCTAAATGAGCACCATACCCAGCCTAAATGAGCACCATACCCAGCCTAAATGAGCACCATACCCGGCCTAAAGATTGAGACACTTGTGCAACACTTGGGTATCTCCATTGAGGAAACGTTTCGCCACACAGGGGCTTTATCAATACAAATTCCAGGACATAACTTGGAGACAGTAGAACTATGTACTACTACCACTACAACTAACCCATCTCTTTGGGTAGGACCTACTTCCACTGGGGGATCCCGCCTACCAGTGACTATGCCCTCGTCTGCTACCCGTCCCATTTCCACCTGACGTTACTATATAAGCGTCAGGCGCCTTGCTTCTGCTTCAGAATCTCCACGACTACGGTGCTGTTCGCACCTACTCCAAGGTTGAGGGACTGATTACCTCATCTTCTGTACATAGTTCTCCTGTCTTCAAGTTATGTCCTGGAATTTGTATTGATAAAGCCACTGGATGGCGAAACATCTACAATAAAGATACCCAGATGTTGCACATGTGTCTCAGTTCCATCAAATCCTATTCTATCCTGTCTTAATGGTCTTAAATCCTCTTCTGTATAGTTTTATTGGTATCAGATCCTCTTCTGTCTAGTCTTAATGATATCAAATCCTATTCTATCTAATCTTAAAGATCCTGAATCCTCTTACAGCTGGATTTTGTTTATGTTTAAAGGATCAGAACTCAGGGGAGTTGGAAGAGGACTAGAACTGGGGGAATTCATGCTTAAAATGCATCGATGGCGTCAGGTCTCACCTCGGCAGCCTCTCTGTTGGCAGCGACGAGGCTCTGGATCCTCTCTGTCAGCGCCTGGGTGTCAGCACACACACGTCTGTCAGGAGATGACAGCAGAGCAGCTACGGTCGTTAGGAATCCACGGTTCTCAACCTCGGTCTGCTGACGGCGGTGGTCTGACACTACTGCCTCATCTGTAGATCAAGGAAGACCCCTTCAAGGAAGACCCCTTCAAGGAAAACCCCTTCAAGGAAGACCCCTTCAAGGAATACCCTTCGGAGAAAGACCCAGTAAAGAGCTCTTGATTCAAAGAACTGAGTGCCTCCCATTCCCCTTTCTCGGCCTAATATTTGGTATGGTAATTCTACACTACACCTACTACTACTGACAGAAGTGGAGTGTCTGACCCTTGGCTTGTTGGAGTTGCTTCTCAGTGGCGTGGAGTTCCTCCAGTGTGGCATTGTAGGATTTGTTGGTATTGTGGAGGCGTTCCCTGACACTCTTAACCTCCTCCTCCAGCGCCCTCAGGCGGGTCCTCAGGTCATCTCCTTCCTGCGGGTGAACCCACGATTATTGTACACCTCCCATTTACGAGTTAACAGGGTTATCAAAGCTTATTCCTTGTGTAGCATTGAAAATGGGTTGGGCAACTGTCTTTTGTTAGTGGGTTTTGGTCATCTGATTGAGGTGGGCCATCAATCAGACTCATCTCAAACACTCAGGTGACCTTCTCTCTCGGATTTCCAACCTGCAAGGTTTCCTTCGATGTCACAGTCCTCTTTACCAACATCATTACTGATGCTGCAATAAATATTCTGAGACAGAGGGTCACTGATAACCACGGCCTCCCTTTACCTCTTCTAGATTTCATCAGTCTAGTGGATCTCTGTGTTAATTACAACTTCTTCAAGTATCAGGACAACTGCTACAAAGCTTTGGGATGGCAATGGGGAGCCCTCTCAGCAAAACACCACCTATCTAACAACACAAAACTCACATGATCACACTGTCTACCTGCCCTCATTTCAGTATGTCATTCTTCAGGTCACACTGCGTCACTCACAATTCACTCTCCGCCTATATATATACTGTCTTTTAACCTCTGTGTGTTAGAAGTTATCAAGGTCCGTCAGTACATATACACTGAGAGGTGTATATATCTCTGTGTATGTGTGTTTAGAGTTTGTTTTAATCATTATTTTAGGTATTAAAGTATTCTTGACTGGTGGTGTACAGGTGACATGTAGTCTTAATGACCCTTGTGTAGTAGATAGTCTTCAAACCCCATTAACTAACCAACCAGCCTTAATGACCCTCGTGTAGTAGATAGACTTGAAACCCCATTAACCAACCAACCAGCCTTAATGACCCTCGTGTAGTAGATAGACTAGAAACCCCATTAATCAACCAACCAGCCTGAATGGCCCTCGTGTAGTGGATAGACATTAAACCTTACTTAACCATCTATCCCATCTTACCTTCCTATACTCCACCAGGGCTAGGTTTTGCTCCTCGATCGTTCGTTTCTCTTCGTCCAGTTCGTTGACCAGTCTACCCACAGTCTGCCTGGCGGAGGCTGCCTCTCCCTCCCTGTGTTCCAAGTCTTCTGTCACTTGCAGAACCTCACCTCGAAGCCTCGCACACTCCTGTAGATTCCAGATACAAGGGATCTTGATTTGATGGATTGGAACTGGCCCTCTAATTCATATCAAGGCCTACATTCCAGAGGCGGTGCATAATCCGAATAGGCCTATCCATGGAGTTATTATTTCTCAACCTATCCTTCAGCGGCTGTTGTGGTTGTCCAGCCCCTGTCTAGGGTATATTAGCCCTACTAGAACCCACGTACCTATTTACTAGGTGGATAGGGGGTAGCAGGTGTTAGGAGACTTGCTCCTATGTCTCACCTTGCCCAGGATGCCTCCCACAACGGTTCACTAGCACCCATGTACCTATTTACTAGGTGACCAGGGGCAACAGATGACAGGAATCTCATAATAATAATATAATAATAATAATAATAATATAATAATAATAATAATAATAATAATAATAATAATAATAATAATAATAATAATAATACTATTACTGCTACTACCATTACTACTACTACTACCACTACTACTATCAGTACTACTGTTATTACCACCGCCACCACCACTACTACTACCACCACTACCGCCACCACTACTACATCACTACCACCACCAGTACTACTATTACTACTACTATTATTATTATTATTACTACTACTACTACTACTACCACTACTACTACTACTACTGCTACTACCACCACTGCTACTACTACTACCACTACTACTACTACCACTCTACTACCACCACCACTACTACTACCACTACTACTACTCGCTGCTCACCTGGACCAGCTCTGCCAGCCTGGAAGAGAGTTTTTCCTGTGCATCGTGCGGATCTAGCTCTCCAAGGCTCAACGAGGAAGTAACGACCTTGAGTAATTCCAAGAGTCTTCTCTGAGCAGCCTCACTTCTCTGCTCTGCAGACTCTCTCTCCTCCAGGTGCGTCCTGGAGGATAAAGGTGGAGCACTGCAGCAGGCCTACTGGCCCATACTAGGCAGTTCTTTCTCAAACCCAAGAAATAAGCTCTGGTAACTCTATTAAGTCATGTGTAAGTTCCACTCAAAGCTAGCCCCTCTCACTTACTGCAAGTCCCACTCAAAGCTAGCCCCTCTCACTTATCTGCAAGTCCCACTCAAAGCTAGCCCCTTCACTTATCTGCAAGTCCCACTCAAAGGGTAGCCCCTCTCACTTATCTGCAAGTCCCACTCAAAGCTAGCCCCTCTCACTTATCTGCAAGTCCCACTCAAAGCTAACCCCTCTCACTTATCTGCAAGTCCCACTCAAAGCTAGCCCCTCTCACTTATCTGCAAGTCCCACTCAAAGCTAACCCCTCTCACTTATCTGCAAGTCCCACTCAAAGCTAGCCCTCTCACTTATCTGCAGTCCCATTCAAAGCTAGCCCCTCTCACTTATCTGCAAGTCCCACTCAAAGCTAGCCCCTCTCACTTATCTGCAAGTCCCACTCAAAGCTAACCCCTCTCACTTATCTGCAAGTCCCACTCAAAGCTAGCCCCTCTCACTTTATCTGCAAGTCCCACTCAAAGCTAACCCCTCTCACTTATCTGCAAGTCCCACTCAAAGCTAGCCCCTCTCACTTATCTGCAAGTCCCACTCAAGCTAGCCCTCTCACTTACCCGCAAGTCCATCAAAAGCTAGCCCTCTATCATTATCGGGAAGTCCCATCAAAGCTAACCCTCTCACTTATCTGCAAGTCCCACTCAAAGCTAGCCCTCTCACTTATCTGCAAGTCCCACTCAAAGCTAACCCCTCTCACTTATCTGCAAGGTCCCACTCAAAGCTAACCCCTCTCACTTATCTGCAAGTCCCACTCAAAGCTAGCCCCTCTCAACTTATCTGCAAGTCCACTCAAAGCTAACCCCTCTCACTTATCTGCAAGTCCCACTCAAAGCTAACCCATCTCACTTATCTGCAAGTCCCACTCAAAGCTAGCCCCTCTCACTTATCTGCAAGTCCCACTCAAAGCTAACCCTCTCATTATCTGCAAGTCCCACTCAAAGCTAGCCCCTCTCACTTATCTGCAAGTCCCACTCAAAGCTAACCCCTCTCACTTATCTGCAAGTCCCACTCAAAGCTAACCCCTCTCACTTATCTGCAAGTCCCACTCAAAGCTAACCCTCTCACTTATCTGCAAGTCCCACTCAAAGCTAGCCCCTCTCACTTATCTGCAAGTCCCACTCAAAGCTAACCTCTCTCACTTATCTGCAAGTCCACTCAAAGCTAGCCCCTCTCACTTATCTGCAAGTCCCACTCAAAGCTAACCCCTCTCACTTATTCTGCAAGTCCCATCAAAGCTAGCCCTCTCACTTATCTGCAGTCCCACTCAAAGCTAAACCCCTCTCACTTATCTGCAAGTCCCACTCAAAGCTAACCCCTCTCACTTATCTGCAAGTCCCACTCAAAGCTAACCCCTCTCACTTATCTGCAAGTCCCACTCAAAGCTAACCCCTCTCACTTATCTGCAAGTCCCACTCAAAGCTAACCCTCTCACTTATCTGCAAGTCCCACTCAAAGCTAACCCTCTCACTTATCTGCAAGTCCACTCAAAGCTAACCCCTCTCACTTATCTGCAAGTCCCACTCAAAGCTAACCCCTCTCACTTATCTGCAAGTCCCACTCAAAGCTAGCCCCTCTCACTTATCTGCAAGTTCCCACTCAAAGCTAACCCCTCTCACTTATCTGCAAGGTCCCACTCAAAGCTAACCCTCTCACTTATCTGCAAGTCCCACTCAAAGCTAACCCCTCTCACTTATCTGCAAGTCCCACTCAAAGCTAACCCCTCTCACTTATCTGCAAGTCCCACTCAAAGCTAACCCCTCTCACTTATCTGCAAGTCCCACTCAAAGCTAGCCCCTCTCACTTATCTGCAAGTCCCACTCAAAGCTAGCCCCTCTCACTCATGTATTTATCTAAGCTAAATTTGAAGCTACCCAAAGTTTTAGCTTTAATGACCACTACTAGATAGACTGTTCCACTCATCCACTACTAGATAGACTGTTCCAGTCATCCACTACTAGATAGACTGTTCCAGTCATCCACTACTAATAGACTGTTCCAGTCATCCACTACTAGATAGACTGTTCCACTCATCCACTACTAGATAGACTGTTCCAGTCATCCACTACTTGATAGACTGTTCCAGTCATCCACTACTAGATAGACTGTTCCAGTCATCCACTACTAGATAGACTGTTCCAGTCATCCACTACTAGATAGACTGTTCCACTCATCCAGTACTAGATAGACTGTTCCACTCATCCACTACTAGTAGACTGTTCCAGTCACCACTACTAGATAGACTGTTCCAGTCATCCACTACTAGATAGACTGTTCCACTCATCCACTACTAGATAGACTGTTCCAGTCATCCACTACTAGATAGACTGTTCCAGTCATCCACTACTAGATAGACTGTTCCACTCATCCACTACTAGATAGACTGTTCCAGTCATCCACTACTAGATAGACTGTTCCAGTCATCCACTACTAGATAGACTGTTCCACTCATCCACTACTAGATAGACTGTTCCACTCATCCACTACTAGATAGACTGTTCCAGTCATCCACTACTAGATAGACTGTTCCAGTCATCCACTACTAGATAGACTGTTCCACTCATCCACTTCTCTATTTCAAAATCTAAATCTAAACTTATCCAATTTGAATCCATTATTTAGAGTCCTCAGAATAATAATAATGATAATAATAATAATAATAATAATAATAATAATAATAATAATAATAATAATGATAATAATAATAATAATAATAATAATAATAATAATAATAATAATAATAATAAAAAAATAATAATAATAATAATAATCTCCAATCAAGGACCTGACTGGAGATTAGACAGACATTAGACTTACTTTAGACGTGATTCCAGTTCAGCTATCCTGTCGGCTGCCTGTCTGTTCTCCCTGGTGAGGGCCCCGACAGTGTACTCTCCCCGTCGGTGTGTCGCCCGAAGGGACACGCAGGCAGCCTCCTCCTCCTGGGGAAGAGGGGGACGTTGATACACAGGTTCAGGAGTAGGTACAACAGGGCTTTGAAAGAGGCTGGTAAGGTCAGTGATGATGCTGGAAGTGGTTCAGGAGGTGGATATTGTGTGTGTGTGTGTGTGTGTGTGTGTGTGTGTGTGTGTGTGTGTGTGTGTTGTGTGTGTGTGTGTGTGTGTGTGTGTGTGTGTGTGTGTGTGTACTCACCTATTTGTGGTTGCAGCGTTCGATTCAAAGCTCCTGGCCCCGCCTCTTCACTGATTGCTACTAGGTCCTCTCTCTCCCTGCTGCATGAGCTTTATCATACCTCGTCTTAAAACTATGTATGGTTTCTGCCTCCACTACATCACTTGCCAAACTGTTCCACTTCCTGACAACTCTATGACTGAAGAAACACTTCCTAACATCCCTTTGACTCATCTGAGTCTTCAACTTCCAACTGTGTCCCCTTGTTGCTGTGTCCACATCTCTGGAACATCCTGTCTCTGTCCACCTTGTCTATTCCGCGCAGTATTTTATATGTCGTTATCATGTCTCCCCTGACCCTCCTGTCCTCCAGTGTTGTCAGGCCGATTTCTCTTAACCTTTCTTCGTAGGACAATCCCCGTAGCTCTGGGACTAGTCTTGTTGCAAACCTTTACACTTTCTCTAATTTCTTGACGTGCTTGACCAGGTGTGGATTCCACACTGGTGCTGCCAAACTGTACTCACCTAGTTGAGGTTGCAGGGGTCGACTCCAAGCTCCTGGCCCCGCCTCTTCACTGATCGCTACTAGGTCACTCTCCATGAACCGTGAGCTTTATCATACCTCTGCTTAAAGCTATGCATGGATCCTGCCTCCACTACATCGCTTCCCAAACTATTCCACTTACTGACTACTCTGTGTGTGTGTGTGTGTGTACTCACCTATTTGTGGTTGCAGGGGTCGATTCACAGCTCCTGTGTGAGTGTTAGACGTTTCCCCACAGCTCCTCTCATGGGCGAAACGTCTCTAAAAAGAAACGCTTCGCCCTGGCTGATAGCCTAGAGGACAGTGCTGACAGTAACTCACCTGAAGTTTCTGTCGCAGAGAGACAATAGTGGCCGCCTGACGTGCATGTTCCTGTCTATGTGCGTCCAACTGACGTACAAGTTCCGTCACCCTGGCGTCCTTAGACGCTACTGCAGCCAGGGCGTCCCTTAACTGCTGCTCCTGACGCTCGACCTTCACTGTCAGGGCCGCAAGGTCACTTCTCAGGGCCTCTTCCACGTCTCCACCTCTCACCTGTACACACAGCTTCAAGGATAAGTACGACAGGACTTACAAAACCAACATTAAAAATTAAAAACTAAATTTTTAATAAAATTATATATAATTTTAAGGATAATTTAATTAATTTTAAATGTATTTTTATAAATATAGCCAAAAAACTTGAATTTACAAATTTAGTTTAGTTACCCAAAGGACGAGACATGTTGGTATTTCTCAAAAATTCGGCAGTGATGGTATTTCTCTTAAAAATATATTAATGTACTTGATTTGGTCTCCATGATGCTATTGTATTAAGTAGATTTTTAATTATTCTTGATTGATAATTATATTTTGGGTTATTAATTTTTTTCAAGCATATTTAGAAATGTAATTTTTGAACTTAGAGTTGCCATCAATTGCCATCTGTGAAACATTTTCTATTTTGATGCATTAGCTAACTAATTTATAAATATTAGTAACTTTAGTTTAATATATTAAGTACAATAGCTATATTCTTAGTAATATATAAATGAAAAGTTGATTGAAACCTAAAATAAAAATGACATAAACTTGGACGCGCTGGTTTTCTCTCCTGAGAGCCAATCAGCTGCCAGGAAAAGTGTTGCCACAGAGAAAATATATTTTATTATTATATTCACAAAATTATATTTATATAATTTTTTCCATCGATGGAATCTTTCACTATATATATTCTTTATCATAACTGTGAATACATTATTACAACGCAGCTACTAAAAAATACGAAACAAAAAGAAAAAAATTCCTGACATGGCAACCGGACAATGTTTGTAAACAATGGGAATTTAAATGTCTAGACCAGTTTAAATGTCCCATTCATTACCAGTTTAAATGTCCCATTCATTACCAGTTTAAATGTCCCATTCATTACCAGTTTAAATGTCCCATTCATTACCAGTTTAAATGTCCCATTCATTACCATTTAAATGTCCCATTCATTTACCAGTTTAAATGTCCCATTCATTACCAGTTTAAATTTCCATTCATTACCAGTTTAAATGTCCCATTCATTACCAGTTTAAATGTCCCATTCATTACCAGTTTAAAATGTCCCATTTATTACCATTTAAATGTCCCTTCATTACCAGTTTAAATGTCCCATTCATTACCAGTTTAAATGTCCCATTCATTACCAGTTTAAATGTCCCATTCATTACCAGTTTAAATGTCCCATTCATTACCAGTTTAAATGTCCCATTCATTACCAGTTTAAATGTCCCATTCATTACCAGTTTAAATGTCCCATTCATTACCAGTTTAAATGTCCCATTCATTACCAGTTTAAATGTCCCATTCATTACCAGTTTAAATGTCCCATTCATTACTAGTTTAAATGTCCCATTCATTACCAGTTTAAATGTCCCATTCATTACTAGTTTAAATGTCCCATTCATTACCAGTTTAAATGTCCCATTCATTAAGAGTTTAAATGTCCCATTCATTACCAGTTTAAATGTCCCATTCATTACCAGTTTAAATGTCCCATTCATTACCAGTTTTAAATGTCCCATTCATTACAGTTTAAATGTCCCATTCATTACCAGTTTAAATGTCCCATTCATTACCAGTTTTAATGTCCCATTCATTACCAGTTTAAATGTCCCATTCATTACCAGTTTAAAATGTCCCATTCATTACCAGTTTAAATGTCCCCATTCATTACAGTTTAAATGTCCCATTCATTAAGAGTTTAAATGTCCCATTCATTACCAGTTTAAATGTCCCATTCATTACCAGTTTAAATGTCCCATTCATTACCAGTTTAAATGTCCCATTCATTACCAGTTTAAATGTCCCATTCATTACCAGTTTAAATGTCCCATTCATTACCAGTTTAAATGTCCGGGACGCGCCAGGGTAAACTGACATAAATAAATTTATAGTGCACAAATGCATATAATATATATATATAATATATAATATATATATATATATTTATTATATATATATATATATATATATATATATATATATATATATATATATATTATATATATATATATAAATTTTCTGACCTTGGTGAAGCCGTGGCTGGGATGAAGTTTGATAAGTTCCTCTATGAGTTGGTCATTTCTCCTCATCTCAGCATCCAGGCCCCCGGAGGTGTCCTGTCAGGGCAGGGATAACACTGGTCACTCACCCGGGTACCTACTTACTGCTAGGTGAACAGTGACAGCAGGTGTAAGGTGACTAACACCCAGGTACCTACTTACTGCTAGGTGAACAGTGACAGCAGGTGTAAGGTGACTAACACCCAGGTACCTACTTACTGCTAGGTGAACAGTGACAGCAGGTGTAAGGTGACTAACACCCAGGTACCTACTTACGCTAGGTGAACAGTGACAGCAGGTGTAAGGTGACTAACACCCAGGTACCTACTTACTGCTAGGCGAACAGTGACAGCAGGTGTAAGGTGACTAACACCCAGGTACCTACTTACTGCTAGGTGAACAGTGACACCAGGTATCATTAGACAATACGCCTCACCTTCCCAGAATTCAAGACATGTATGCGATATTTAATGACTATTCTGACCTCTCTGACCTCTCTGACCTCTCTGACCTCTCTGATCTCTCTGACCTCTCTGACCTCTCTGATCTCTCTGATCTCTCTGACCTGTCTGACCTGTCTGACCTCTCTGACCTCTCTGACCTCTCTGGCCTTTCTGACCTCTCTGATCTCTCTGACCTCTCTGACCTCTATGACCACTCTGATCTCTCTGACCTCTCTGACCTTTCTGACCTCTCTGATCTCTCTGACCTCTCTGACCTCTCTGACCTCTCTGACCTCTCTGACCTCTCTGATCTCTCTGACCTCTCTGACCTCTCTGACCTCTCTGATCTTTCTGATCTCTCTGACCTCTCTGACCTTTCTGACCTCTCTGATCTCTCTGACCTCTCTGACCTCTCTGACCTCTCTGATCTCTCTTACCTCTCTGACCTCTCTGATCTCTCTGACCTCTCTGATCTTCTGATCTCTCTGGCCTCTCTGACCTTTCTGACCTCTGTGATCTCTGTGACCTCTCTGACCTCTCTGACCTCTCTGATCTCTCTGACCTCTCTGACCTCTCTGATCTCTCTGACCTCTCTGATCTTTCTGATCTCTCTGGCCTCTCTGACCTTTCTGACCTCTGTGATCTCTGTGACCTCTCTGACCTCTCTGACCTCTCTGATCTCTCTGACCTCTCTGACCTCTCTGATCTCTCTGACCTCTCTGACCTCTCTGACCTCTCTGACCTCTCTGACATCTCTGACCTCTCTGACCTCTCTGGCCTCTCTGACCTCTCTGATCTCTCTGATCTCTCTGACCTCTCTGACCTCTCTGACCTCTCTGACCTCTCTGACATCTCTGACCTCTCTAACCTCTCTGGCCTCTCTGACCTCTCTGACCTCTCTGACATCTCTGATCTCTCTGACCTCTCTGACCTCTCTGGACTCTCTGATCTCTCTGATCTCTCTGATCTCTCTGACCTCTCTGACCTCTCTGATCTCTCTGACCTCTCTGATCTCTCTTACCTCTCTGACCTCTCTGACCTCTCTGGCCTCTCTGACCTCTCTGATCTCTCTGACCTCTCTGACCTCTCTGATCTCTCTGACCTCTCTGATCTTTCTGATCTCTCTGGCCTCTCTGACCTTTCTGACCTCTGTGATCTCTGTGACCTCTCTGACCTCTCTGACCTCTCTGATCTCTCTGACCTCTCTGACCTCTCTGATCTCTCTGACCTCTCTGACCTCTCTGACCTCTCTGACCTCTCTGACATCTCTGACCTCTCTGACCTCTCTGGCCTCTCTGACCTCTCTGACCTCTCTGACCTCTCTGATCTCTCTGACCTCTCTGATCTCTCTGACCTCTCTGACCACTCTGACCTCTCTGAACTCTCTGACCTCTCTGATCTCTCTGACATCTCTGACCTCTCTGACCTCTCTGGCCTCTCTGACCTCTCTGACCTCTCTGACCTCTCTGATCTCTCTGACCTCTCTGATCTCTCTGACCTCTCTGACCTCTCTGACCTCTCTGACCTCTCTGACCTCTCTGATCTCTCTGACCTCTCTGACCTCTCTGACCTCTCTGACCTCTCTGATCTCTCTGACCTCTCTGACATCTCTGACCTCTCTGACCTCTCTGACCTCTCTGACCTCTCTGACCTCTCTGACCTCTCTGATCTCTCTGACCTCTCTGACCTCTCTGACCTCTCTGACCTCTCTGACCTCTCTGATCTCTCTGACAGGATCTGCTCCATTGGTGGGCGTCCAGGATGAAGGCTGGTCTATGGGCATGTGTGTGGGTAGGAGTGGGTCGGTACTGGGTACAGGGGCACCCACTCCACTGACTGTACCCATGCTGGAGTTCTGTAACCCACCACCTGTAAAGAAGAACATAGGAATATTAGAAAGGAGGAGCACTGCAGTAGGCCTACTGGTCCATACTAGGCAGGTCCTTCTTAAACTCAAATTTACGGTAATTGGAGATTGTCACAAATGATACTCGAAGGAGATGGGTTATTATGCTTCTTCAGAAGTTCTAGTAGTAGTAGTAGTTGTAGTAGTAGTAGTAGTAGTAGTAGTAGTAGTAGTAGTAGTAATAGTAGTAGTAGTAGTAGTAGTAGTAGTAGTAGTAGTAGTAGTAGTAGTAATAGTAGTAGTAGTAGTAGTAGTAGATAGTAGTAGTAGTAGTAACAGTAGTAGTAGTAATAGTAGTAGTAGTAGTAGTAGTAGTAGTAGTAGTAGTAATAGTAGTAGTAGTAGTAGTAGTATTAGTAATATTTGTAGTTTTTAGTAGTGTAGTAGTGTAGTTAGTGTAGTAAAAAATTTTGTAGAATTAGTAGTGGGTAGTAATATTTAGTAGTAGTAGTAGTATTTGTATAGTGTAGTAGTAGTGTAGAGTAGTAGAAATTTAGTAGAGTAGTAGTAGTAGTTTTAGAAATTTGAAAGTATTTAGTAGAAGTAGTTTAGTAAATAGTTTAGTAGTAGTAGTATTAGTAGTAGTAGTATAGTAGTAGTAGTAGTAGTAGTGGGAAAAATAGTAGTATTTGAAGTAGTGTAATAGTAGTAGTAGTAGTAGTAGGTAGTAGTTGTAGTAGTAGTAGAGTAGTAGTAGTAATGTAGTGGAGTATTAGTGTTTAGTAGTGTAGTATTGTAGTAGTAATATAGTAGTAGTAGTAGTGGGTAGTGTAAATAGTGGGAGTAGTAGTAGTAGTGGTGGTAGTAGTATATGGTGGTGGTAGTATAGTAGTGGTGGTAGTAGTAGTAGTGGTGGTAGTAGTAGTGGTGGTGGTAGTAGTAGTAGTGGTGGTAGTAGTAGTGTGGTGGTAGTAGTAGTAGTGGTGGTAGTAGTAGTAGTGGTGGTAGTAGTAGTGTGGGGTGTAGTAGTAGTAGTGGTGTAGTAGTAGTGGGTGGTGGAGTAGTAGTGTGGTGGGTATTTGTAGTGGTGGTAGAAAGTAGTGGTGGTGGTAGTAGTAGTGGTGGTAGTAGTAGTGGTGGTGGTGGTGGTAGTAGTAGTGGTGGTAGTAGTAGTGGTGGTGGTAGTATAGTGGTGGTGGTAGTAGATGTGGTGGTGGTAGTAAGTGGTGGTAGTAGTAGTAGTGGTGGTAGTAGTATAGTAGTGGTGTAGTAGTAGTAGTGGTAGTAGTAGTAGTGGTGGGGGTTAGTAGTAGTGGGTGGTATATTAGTGGGTGTATAGTATGGGATTGGTAGTAGTGGTGGTAGTAGTGGTGGTAGGTAGTAGTAGTGGTGTATTTAGTATGGTGGGGTAGTAGTAGTGGTGGTGGTAAGTAGTAGTGGGAGTGGGGGGTTATGTGGTGGTAGTAGTGGGTAGAGTGGTAGTAGTGGGTGGTAGTAGTGGTGGGAAGTAGTGTAGGTAGTAGGTTAGTGGTTAGTAGTGGTGGTAGTAGTAGTAGTAGTGGTAGTGTAGTAGTGGGGGGTAGTATTTAGTAGTGGTGGTGTGAGTAGTAGGGGTGTAGTATAGTAGTAGTGGTGTATTTGGGGGTTGGTAGTAGTGGTGTAGTAGTAAGTGGGGGGTAGTTTGGGTATTTAGTGGTGGTAGTAGTAGTAGTGGTATTTAGTGGTGTAGTAGTGGTGGTATAGTAGTAGGGGTTTAGTAGTGGTGGTAGTAGTGTAGTAGTGGGGTAGTAGTAGTAGTGGTAGTAGTGGTGGTAGTAGTGGTGGTAGTAGTAGTAGTGGAAAAGTAGTGGTGGTAGTAGTGGTAGTAGTGGGTGTAGTAGTAGTAGGTAGTAGTGGTGGTAGGTAGTGGTGGTAGTAGTAGAGTGGTAGTAGTGGTGGTAGTAGTGGTTTTTTTTTTTTTTAGGTTAGGGTTTATATTTTTTTATATGTTATATGGTGTTTATGTCTCTGTGGAGCGTGATGGCAGTGTTATATGTCAGTGGTTATGTCAGTGTTTATGTTCAGTTGTATATTTTGGTCAGTGTTTAGTCAGTGTATATGTCAGTGTATATGTCTCTGTCGAGCGTGAAGCAGGGTATATGTGCGTGTTTATGTCAGTGTATATGTAGTGTATATGTCTTGTGGAGCGTGAAGCAGTGGTATATGTCCGTGTTTATGTCTCTGTGGAGGTGAAGCAGTGTATATGTTCAGTGTTTATGTTCTCTGTGGAGCGTGAAGCAGTGTATATGTCAGTGTTTATGTCAGTGTTTATGTCGTGTATATTTCCCCCAGTGTTTATGCAGTGTAGATGTCAGTTATATGTCTTGTGGAGCGTGAAGCAGTGTATATGTCAGTGTTTATGTCAGTGTATATGTCAGTGTATATGTCTCTGTGGAGCGTGAAGCAGTGTATATGTCAGTGTTTATGTCTCTGTGGAGCGTGAAGCAGTGTATATGTCAGTGTTTATTCTCTGTGGAAGCGTGAGCAGGGTATATGTCGTGTATATAGTTCTGTGGAGCGGGAGCAGTGTATTTGTCAGTGTTTTTTGTCTTTTGTGGAGCGTGAAAGCAGAGTTATGTTCAGTGTATATCTGTCGTCTGTGGAGCGTGAAAACAGTGTATATGTCAGTGTTTATGTCTCTGTGGAGCGTGAAGCAGTGTATATGTCAGTGTATATGTCTCTGTGGAGCGTGAAGCAGTGTATATGTCAGTGTATATGTCTCTGTGGAGCTCGTGACGCTAGTGTACTATAGGTTCATGTGTCTATGTCTCTGTGGGCGTGAAGAGTGAATATGTCAGTGTTTATGTCTCTGTGGAGCGTGAAGCAGTGTATATGTCAGTGTTTATGTCTCTGTGGAGCGTGAAGCAGTGTATATGTCAGTGTTTATGTCAGTGTTTATGTCAGTGTATATGTCAGTGTTTATGTCAGTGTATATGTCAGTGTATATGTCTCTGTGGAGCGTGAAGCAGTGTATATGTCAGTGTTTATGTCAGTGTATATGTCTGGTATATGTCTCTGTGAGCGTGAAGACAGTGGTTTATGTCAGTGTTTATGTCTCTGTGGAGCGTGAAGCAGTGTATATGTCAGTGTTTATGTCTCTGTGGAGCGTGAAGCAGTGTATATGTCAGTGTATATGTCTCTGTGGAGCGTGAAGCAGTGGATATGTCAGAGGGTTTATGTCTCTGTGGTGCGTGAATACAGTGTATCTGTCCAGTGTCTATGTCTCTGGGAGCGTGAAGCCGTGTTTATGTCCAGTGTTTATGTCTCTGTGGAGGGTGAAGCTGTGTATTATGTCAGTGTAATATGTCTCTGTGGAGC
This sequence comes from Cherax quadricarinatus, assembly GCF_026875155.1. Taxonomy (NCBI): domain Eukaryota; kingdom Metazoa; phylum Arthropoda; class Malacostraca; order Decapoda; family Parastacidae; genus Cherax; species Cherax quadricarinatus. The sequence continues at coordinate 12,207,802 of NC_069486.1, read as the reverse complement.
GTGAAGCAGTGTATATGTCAGTGTTATGTCTCTGTGGAGCGTGAAGCAGTGTTATGTCTGAGTATATGTCTCTTGTGCGAGCGTGTAAGCAGTGTATATGTGCTCAGTGGGTATGTCTCTGTGGAGCGTGAAGCAGTGATATGTCAGTGTATATGGTCTCTGTGGAGCTCGGGAGCAGTGTATATGTCAGTGTTTATGGTCTCTGTGGCCCGTGGATGCAGTGTTATGTCCTCGTGTTTATGTCAGTGTTTATGTCAGTGTTTATGTCTTTGTTGAGCGTGAAGCAGTGTATATGTCAGTGTTTGTCTTGTTGAGCGTGAAGCGTGTATATGTCAGCGATTGTCTGTGTGGCGGTGAAGCAGTGTATATGTCAGCGTTTATGTCTCTGGGAGGTGAAGCAGTGTATATGTCAGTGTTAATGTCTTGTGGAGCGGGAAGCAGTGTAATATGTCAAGTGTTATGTCTCTGTGGAGCGTGAAGCAGTGTATTTGTCAGTGTGTATGTCTCAGAGGGCGTGAAGCTGTGTATATGTTACAGTGTTTATGGCTCTGTGGAGCGTGAAGCAGTGTATATGTCAGTGTTTATGTCTCTGTGGCAGCGTGGAAGCAGTGTATATTCAGTGTTTATGTTCTGTTGGAGCGTGAGCTGTGTACTATGTCAGTGTTTATGTCTCTGTGGAGGTGAAGCAGTGTATATGTCAGTGTATATGTCTCTGTGGAGGTGAAGCTGTGTGATGTCAGTGTTATGTCTCTGTGGAGCGTGAAGCAGTGTATATGTCAGTGTTTATGTCTTGTGGAGGTGAAGGCAGTGTATATGTCAGTGTATATGTCTTGTGGAGCGGAAGCAGAGTATTATGTCAGTGTTTAGGTCTGTGGAGCGTTGAAGCATGTGTATTATGTCAGATGTTTTGTGCTCGGTGGAGCGTCGAAGCAGTGTATTGCAGTGTTTATGTCTTGTGGAGCGTGACGCGTGTTTATGTCAGTGTTTATGTCTCTGTGGAGCGTGTAAGCAGTTTATATGTCAGTGTTTATGTACTCTGTGAGCGTGAGCGTGTATATGTCAGTGATATATGTACTCTTGTGGAGCGTGAATGCAGGGTATACTGTCAGTTTTAGTCTCTGTGGAGGTGAAGGCAGTTGTATATTTCAGTGGTATATGTTCCTCTGGAGCGTGAAGCATTGTTTATGTCGCCAGTGTTTAGTGTCTCTGTGGGGGGAAGCGTGTATATGTCAAGTGTATATGTCTTCTGTGGAGCGTGAAAGCCGTGTTATGTCAGTGTTTAAGTTCGCTCTGGGCGCGTGAAGCAGTGTATTGTCGGTGTAATGTCTCTGTGGAGCGTGAAGTAGTGTGATAGGTCAGTGTGATGGTCGTATGTGGAGCGTGAAGCAGTGTATATGTCAGTGTATATGTCTCTGTGGAGCGTGAGAAGCCAGTGTATATGTCAGGGTTTATGTCTCTGTGGAGCGTGAAGCAGTGTATATGTCAGTGTATATGTCTCTGTGGAGCGTGAAGCAGTGTATATGTCAGTGTATTATGTCTCTGTGGAGCGTGAAGCAGTGTATATGTCAGTGTATGATCTCTGTGGAGCGTGAAGCAGTGTATATTGTCAGTGTTTTTGTCTCTTGTGAGCTGAAGCAGTGTATATGTCAGTTATATGTTCTTGTTGGCGCCGTGAAGCGTGTATATGTCCAGTGTTTTATGTCCGTTATTTGTCAGTGTTATGTCTCTGGAGCGTGAAGCAGTGTATATGTCAGTGTTTATGTCTCTGTGGAGCGTGAAGCAGTGTATATGTCAGTGTTTATGTCTCTGTGGAGCGTGGAGCAGTGTATTGTCAGTGGTTTATCTCAGTGTTTATGTCAGTGGTATACTGTCAGTGTTTATGTCAGTGGTATATATCAGTGGTATTATGTCTCTACCGAGGAGCGTGAGAGCAGTGTCTATGTCAGTGTTTATGTCAGTGTATATGTCAGTGTATATGTCTTGTGGAGCGTGAAGTGTGTTATTATGTTCAGTGTTTATGTCTCTTTGGAGCGTGAAAGCAGTTGTATATGTCTCCGTGTTTATGTCTCTGTGGAGCGTGAAGCAGTGTATATGTCAGTGTTTATGTCTCTGTGGAGCGTGAAGCAGTGTATATGTCAGTGTTTATGTCAGTGTTTATGTCAGTGTATATGTCAGTGTTTATGTCAGTGTATATGTCAGTGTATATGTCTCTGTGGGATGCGTGAAGCAGGGTATATGGGCAGTGTTTATGTCTCTGAGGAGCGCGTGAGCAGTGTATATGTCATTTGTTTATGTCTTCTGTGGAGGCGTGAAGCAGTGTATATGTCACGTGTTTCTGTCTCATGTGTGCGTGAAGCAGTGTATAGTGTCTCTGTGGGCGGAGCCCGCGTTGTATATGTCAGTGTTTTGTCGCGCTCTGTGGAGAGCGTGAAGCAGTGGTACTATGTCAGTGTTTATGTCTCTCGTGGAGCGGGAAACATGTATATGTCAGTGTATATGTCTCTGTGGAGCGTGAAGCAGTGTATATGTCAGTGTTTATGTCTCTGTGGAGCGTGAAGCAGTGTATATGTCAGTGTTTTATGTCTCTGTGGAAAGCGTGAAGCAGCTGGTATTATGGTGCGGGGTATATTGTCTCTGGTGGAGTCGTGATTTGTCCCAGTGTATATGGTCAGTGTTTAAGTCTCTGTGGTGCGTGAAGCTCAGTGGTAGATGTCAGTGTTTTATGTCTGGGAGCGTTGAAGCTGTGTATATGTCGGTGTTTATGTCTCTGAGGAGCGTGAAGCAGTGGCTATATGTCAGTGTTTATGTTCTGTTGTGGTGCGTGATAGCAGTTGTATATGTGCAGTGTATGATGGTCTTGTGCGAGCGTGAAGCAGTGTTAAGTCAGTGTTTATGTCTTCTGTGGAGCGTGAAGCAGATGTATATGTCAGTGTTTAGGTCTCTGTGGAGCGGAAGCAGGTTGTATTTAGTCTGTGTGTTTATGGTCTCTGTGGAGCGTGAAAGCAGTGTTATATGTCCGTGTTTATGTCTCTGTGGAGCGTGAGCGATGTGTATATGTCAGTGTTATGCTTATGTGGAGCGTGAAGCAGTGGATATGTGCAGTGCTTATGTTCCTTGTGGAGGTGAAGCAGTGTATATGTCAGTGTTTATGTCTCTGTGGAGCGTGAGCAGTGTATATGTCAGGGATTATGTCTCTGTGGAGCGTGGACGCCGTGTATGATGTCAGTGTTTGGTACTCTGTGGAGCGTGAAGCAGTGTTTATGTCAGTGTTTTGTCTCTGTGGAGCAGTGAAGCAGTGTAGTATGTTCAGTGTTTATGTCTCTGTGGCGCGTGAAGCGAGAGTGTATATGTCAGTGTATATGTCTCTGTTGGAGCGTGATAGCAGTGTAGTGTACTCTCAGTGTATATGTCTCTGTGGAGGTGAAGCTGTGTATATGCAGTGTATTGTTCAGTGGAGCGTGATGCAGTGAATATGTCAGTGTTATGCGCTGTGGGAGCGGTGAAGCAGTGGTATATGTGTGTATATGTCTCTGTGGAGCGTGGAGCGTGTATATGTCAGTGTATGAGTCTTGTGGAGGCGTTGAAGCAGTGTAATATGTCAGTGTTTATGTCTCTGTGTGGAGCGTGCAGTGCAGTCGCTATGTGTGTGTAGTGTATATTGTCTCTGTGGTGTGTGATGCCAGTGTATATGTCAGTGTATTGTCCAGTGTATATGTCTTTGTGGAGCGTGAGCAGTGTATATGTAGTGTATATGTCTTGTGGAGCGTGAGCAGTGTATATGTCAGTGTATATGTCTCTGTGGAGCGTGAAGCAGTGTATATTTCAGTGTATTGTTCTGTGGAGGCGTGAGCAGTGTTGTATGTCGTGTATATGCTCTGTGGAGCGTGACGCAGTGTAAATGTCAGTGTATAGTCTCTGTGGAGTTTGAAGCAGTGATATGTCAGTGATATGTCTCTGTGGAGCGTGAAGCAGTGTATATGTCAGTGTATATGACTCTGATTCCCCCCCCCCCCCCCCCGTTTGTAACACACATTGAGCGTGAAGCAGGGTATATGTCAGTGTATCTGTCTCTGTGGAGGTCGGTGAGCAGTGTATAGGTCAGTGTATATGTCTCTGTGGAGCGTGAAGCAGTGTATATGTCAGTGTTTGTCTGTGTCTATGTTTGTACTGTGGTGCGTGGAAGCAGTGTATACGAATAACACAAAAAAAATGTCAGTGTATATGTCTCTGTGGAGCGTGAAGCAGTGTATTTTCTGTCAGGTGTATATGTCTCTGTGGAGGTGAAGCAGTGTATATGTCAGTGTATATGTCTGTGAGCGTGAAGCAGTGTATATGTCCGTGTTATGTCTCTGTGGAGCGTGAAGAGTGTTATGTAGTGTATTATGTCTCGTCTGTGGAGCGTGAAGCAGTGTATATGTCAGTGTATATGTCTCTGTGGAGTGTGAAGCAGTGTATATGTCAGTGTATGTCAGTGTATATGTCTCTGTGGAGCGTGAAGCAGTGTATATGTCAGTGTATCATGACTCCTGTGGACGCGTGAAGCAGTGTGTATGTCAGTGTATATGTCTCGGTGGACGTGAAGCAGTGTATATGTCAGATGTTATGTCTCTGTGGCTGTGTTGAAGCAGTGTATATGTCAGTCTGTATATGTCTTCTGTGGAGCGTGAAGCAGTGAATATGGTTCAGTGTATATGTCTCTGTGGAGCGTGAAGCAGTGTATATGTCAGTGTATATGTCTCTGTGGAGCGTGAAGCAGTGTATATGTCAGTGTATATGTCTCTGTGGAGCGTGAAGCAGTGTATATGTCAGTGTATATGTCAGTGTACATGTCAGTGTATGAAGCAGTGTATATGTCAATGTATATGTCAGTGTATATGTCAGTGTACATGTCAGTGTATGAAGCAGTGTATATGTCAGTGTATATGTCAGTGTATATGTCAGTGTATATATCAGTGTATATGTCAGTGTATATATCAGTGTATATATCAGTGTATATCTCAGTGTATATACCGATGTATAAGTCAGTGTATATGTCAGTGTATATTCTCAGTTGTATTTTCAGTGGTATATATCGTTAGATCCAGTGTATATATCATGTGTTATATATCATGTATATATAGTGTATAGTATCAGTATTACACAGTGTATATATTCAGTGGTATATCTCAGTGGTAATATCGTGTATATATCAGTGTATGAAGCATTGTATATATCAGTGTATATATCAGTGTATATACCAGTGTACATATCAGTGTATATATCAGTGTATATATCAGTGCATGAAGCAGTGTATATATCAGTGTATATCAGTGTATATATCAGTGTATATATCAGTGTATATATCAGTGTCTATATCAGTGTGTGAAGCAGTGTATATATCAGTGTATATATCAGTGTATATATCAGTGTATGAAGCAGTGTATATATATCAGTGTATATATCAGTGTATATACCAGTGTATATACCAGTGTATATATCAGTGTATGAAGCAGGGTATTATAGTGTATATATTAGTGTATATCAGTGTATTGGTCACGTGTATACATCAGGTAATGAGCAGTGTATATGCTCAGTGTTTATATCTCATGTGATATTTATCAAGTGTAGATTTGTCAAGTGTATATATCAGTGTTATATATCGGTGTATGAGCAGTTGTATCTATCAGTGTATGAAGCATGTGTATATATCGAGTTTATACTATCAGTGTTTATGAAGCAGTGTATATCGTCAGTGAGGGATATCGAGTGATATATCAGTGTTACTATCAGTGTATATTGACACGTGAGAGGTGCAGATCTCTGTAGTAGTACACTGAGGAGGTGTTATGATCTCAGTGTGATATAGTAGCTCTGAGGAGGTGGTATATCTCTGTGTTATAACCACTGAGAGGGGTATGTTCTCGTGCTTTTATACACTGAGAGTGTGTTATGCTCAGTGGTTTCAATTAGACAGGAGAAAGGGTATATCTCAGTGTATATACACCTGAGGAGGTGTAGTATCTAGTGTATATACACTGAGAGGTGTATCTCTCAGTGTATCTACACTGAGAAGGTGTTATTTTCTCAGTTATGACTCCACTGATGACGGTGATGTCTATCCCCTCCAATGTATATACCGACTGAGAGAGGGTGGTATATTCTCAATTGTATATTACACTGTGAGGTGTATATCTCAGTGTATTACAACGTGAGAGGTGTTATATCTCTGTGTATATATGTTACACTGAGATGTGTATATGTCAGTGTAGATTACACTGAGAGGTGTATATGCTTCTGTTATGCATATATATGAGAGGTTATCTCCAGTGGATATAAACAATGTGTATGTTACCCCCAAGGGGTTTACAAAACATGTATTTAGGGAAGGAAAATTTTAAAGACCTGGGGGTAACAATGTCAGATAATCCGTCATTTAGGCAACACAGACGATACAACTTGAAAAAAGATGTGGATAATGAGAACTTTAAAAAAATATCGCTTGTGCCCTTTCCTCTGTAGTACTGTTCTGTGTTGACGACCCCATTCAGGGCAGGAGAGATGTTAGAGCTTGTATAGATACAGAGATCATTTATAGCCCATATAGAGCCAATAAAACATTTAAATTACTGGGAACAAGTCAGAGTGCTGAATAAGTACTCTCTGGAGTGGAGGAGATAGAGATGTATGATAATATGTACGTGGAAGATAGGGAGAGTCTAAGTTTCTAACATGCACACGCCTTGATATGTATTAGGTGAAGAGTATGGGAGGAAATGAAAATAAAGAACTCGACTGAAAAGTACGGAGAGCTATTGACCTAATAAGAGTACATTGTATCAACATCCGTTAGCCTGACGTGTTGCTTGATTTCTATCAGACGATATCAAAAAACATAACTGAAAACAAGTATAACGGCTTGAAGAGGAAATTTACAATCAATACTCTGTAAGAAACAGATATAAACCAAGTTGTGATTGATATGAGAATCAACGAGCTGGCAGCTGCAACAGCCTGGTTTAATCAGGCAAGCCACCGGAAGAATCCACCGGCTGCTGGGTTACAAGGGACTCTCGAAATAGTCACAGGTTATGTGTATATTGAGTATTCTAGATTTAATACCATTTGAGGTTTTTAAAATGCCTTGGTGCACAGGTGATATGCTGTCCTTAGTGTCCTTCGTGTAGTTTTGATTTATTGATCAGGAAACAGATGTGTCCAGATTCGGGTTTCAGTCACAGACGGAACAGTTTCAGGTAGGGTTAGGCTTAATACTGGTCAGAACAGGGACAAGCTGTACCTGATGCGGGATTTTAGTCATACGACCCTAAAGCTGAAGCTTTTGGTCAGTCTGACGGCGGCCTTCCTCTGGCATTACCACTCCACCACTTTAAATTATAAACATAGGCTTCGTTTACCATAATACAATCTAACAACTACGCAAGAATAAATTGGTGTAACATAACGTGCCAAAATTTTGTAGCCAAGACAGGATCGCAGCTAAGGTTTTAAGTTGGAAAAATTCAGGTTCAGAACAGGATATATTAAAACACTGGTGTGGCAATAGAGTTGTGGCTGGTGGCAACAAAACTCCGAGTCCGTCATTGAAGCTAAAACGTTTGTGTAGTTTTAAAAATAGGCTAGATAAGTACATGAGTGGTTTGTGGGTGGGTGTGATGTTGAACCTGACTAGGCTTGTGCTGTGGGTCTGGTGCAGTGGCTCCTTCCTTGAGTTGATGATGTGACTTACTGATAGGCTAAGGCAATTGCTTAGCCGATAGTGATAACTGTACCAGCCTCGCATGGGCCAGTAGGCCCGGTACAGGGTTCCGTTCTTCATGTTTTTACACGAAGCTCGGCTCCTATATATTTTCCTAGCGTTTACCCTCAAAATTTGTCACGGTGGGAAACTATATTATTTTCAATTTTGACTTAAATACTTATTGAAAAATTAAAATTATTTAGAAATATTTAAAACTGATGTTAAATTCATTGTTAAAACTATATTTACAGATTAACAATATATTTTATATTTTGTAATTAAAAGGGAGATTAATCAAATATTTCGAGGAAAATTTAATAGAATGTTGGCTATTATTAAACCAATTTAATAATAAACAACAGGGCTCTCGCCTGTGCAGAGACAGTGAGAGATCGAACCCTGCCTACTCTGCAGGGTAGGGTAGGTGGCCTGAGCCCGAGCCTTTTGCTCAATAAGGACTGTCATTCCCATTTGCTCCCTTGGGGGCGGGGCTGGCAGCACCGAGAGGAGGCGAGCTTGTGGCTAGGCTGTGGGTACAGAGGGTCCCAAAGAGAGGGGGTACTTGTTACCCCTCCCATGGGTAGACTTGGGTCTACGTGTCTAAGACTTTCGTCGATTACTACTACGATATATTAGTACTAATACACTTCGATGACTACTTCTACTACTAAGTGTATATTATACGAATACTACTACGATTTCTTACATAATAATAAGACTACAATACTACTAATTCTACTACTCCTACGACTTCTACTACTACTAAGAGTAACTACTAATAATTTTATATACTACTATTTACTACTACTATACTACTACAACTACTAGAGACTACTAAATACTACTACTACTATACGACTACATTACTACTACTCACCCCGCCCCCCCCCCGCTCCCCCCAACCCCCCCTCAACCCAAACCCCCCCTCCCCCCCCCCCCTTACCCTCCCCCACCCCCCCCCCCTCGCGCCTGCACCCCCCCCCCCCCCCCCCCCCCCCCCCCCCCCCCCCCCCCCCCCCCCAAAAGCACCCCCCCCCCCCACAACAAGACCGCTTTCACGACACACACCCCCCCCCCCCCAATAACACCCCCCCCCCCCCCCCCCCCCCCCCCCCCCCCCAGACACACACCACACACAACCCACCCCCCCCCCCCCACACCAACGCCACCCCCCAAAGAATTAGTAGTAGTTGTGGTAGTAGTGTATGGGGTAGTAGTAGTGTAATGGTAGTAGTAGAAGTGAGTAGTGTGGTAGTAGGAGTAGTAGTGGGGGTAGTAGTAGTAGTAGTGGGTAGTAGTAGTAGTAGTGTAGTAGTTAGTCGTAGCAGTAGTAGTATAGTGGTAGTAGGTGTAGAGGTGGTAGTCTGTAGTAGTGGTAGTTTTAGTAGGAGTAGTGAATTTTTGTATAAGAACACCCCCCCCCCCCACCAAAATGGTCGTAGTAGTGTGGTAGTAGTAGTTGTGGTAGTAGTGGTAGTAGTGGTGTAGTACTGGTAGTAGTAGTGGTAGTCGTAGTAGTAGTGGTAGAGTAGTAGTAGTGGTAGTAGTACTGGGAGTAGTAGTTGTATTAGTAGTAGTGGTAAGTGGTGTAGTAGTTGGTAGTCGTGTGGTAGTTGTAGTAGTAGTGGTAGTAGTCGGTAGTGAGTGTAGTAGTAGTGGTAGTAGTGGTAGTAGTAGTAGTAGTAGTAGTGGTAGGGTGGTAGTAGTAGTAGTAGAAGTAGTAGTAGTGTAGTAGTAGGTAGTAGTAGTGTAGTAGTAGTAGTAGTAGTGGTAGTAGTAGTAGTTAGTAGTAGTAGTGGGTAGTGGTAGTAGTAGTGGTAGTAGTAGTCGTAGTAGTGGTAGTCGTAGTGGTAGTGTAGTGGTTGTGGAGTAGTAGTAGTAGTCGTGGTTGTGGTAGTAGTCGTAGTAGTGGTAGTAGTAGTTGTAGTAGTAGTAGCAGCAGTAGGTAGTAGTAGTGGTATAGCAGTAGTGTGTAGTAGGTGATAGTAGTGGTAGTAGTAGTGGTAGTAGTATTGTAGTAGTGGTTGTGTAGTAGGTTGGTGAGTAGTTGTGTAGCAGTGGAAGTAGTAGCTAGGAGTGGAAGTAGTAGTGGTACTGGTAGTAGTAGTGGTTGCTAGTAGTAGTAGTCGTGGTAGTAGTAGTAGTAGTGGTAGTAGTTGGTAGTAGTAGTTGTAGTAGTAGTAGTGGTCGTATAGTAGTTGTAAGAAGTAGTGGGAGTCGTACTGGTAGTCGAGTTGTAGTCGTAGTCGTGGTAGTAGTGTAGTAGTAGTGGTCGTAGTAGTGGTAGTGGTAGTAGTAGTGGTAGTCGTAGTGTCGTAGTGTTGTGTAGTAGTAGTGGTAGTCGTCGTCGTAGTGGTAGTCGTAGTATTAGTGGGTAGTAGTAGTAGTAGTGGTAGTCGTGTAGTTTACACACACCCTCACCCCCACACCCCACCCCCAACCCCCCCCCCCCCCCCCCCCCCCCCCCCCCCCCCCCCAAACACCACACTTCACCCCCCCCCCCCCCCCCCCCCCCACCCCCCCCACACCCATCTTTACCTCCACATAGTGTATAGGTGGTAGTTTTTTTTAGTAGTGTAGTGTTGTAGTTGTAGTTAGTAGTAGTGAGTGGTAGTATTTGGGAGTAGTAGTAGACTAGTAGTGTGGTAGTAGTAGTGGGTAGCAGTAGTGGTAGTATAGTAGTAGTAGTTAGTAGTGGTAGTAGTAGTAGTAGTGGTAGTAGTAGTAAGTAGTAGTGGGTAGTAGTCAGTAGTAGTAGGTAGTGGTAGTTAGTAGTCGTAGTAGGTGAGTGATTGTAGTAGTGGTAGTAGTAGTGGTAGTGGTTAGTAAGTAGTGCAGTAGTAGTAGTGAGTAGTAGTAGTGGTAGTAGTAGTGGTAGTAAGTGGTAGTAGTAGTGGTAGAAGTGGTCGTAGTAGTAGTAGTAGTGGTAGTAGTAATGGTAGTGGTAGGAGTAGTGGTAGAGTAGTCGTTAGTAGTAGTAGTAGTAGTAGTGGTAGTAGTAGTAGTAGTGGGTAGTAAGTTAGTGGTACTGGTGAGTAGTGGTAGGTCGTAGTAGTAGTGTAGTGGTAGTGGTGTCGTAGTGGTAGTGAGTAACTGGTAGTAGTAGTGGTGGTAGTAGTAATAGTGGTAGTCGTAGTGGTAGTCGTAGTGGTTAGTGGTAGTATGTAGTGGTAGTAGGAGTAGTAGTAGTGTAGTATTAGTAGTAGTGGTGTTAGTAGTTAGTGGTCGTAGTAGTTGTCGGTAGTAGTGTAGTGGTGGTAGTAGGTAGTAGTGTAGAGTAGTAGTAGTTGGTAGTGGTAGTAGTTAGTGTTGTAGTAGTAGATGAGGTAGTGTTGTAGTGGTAGTAGTCGTAGTGGTAGTAGTAGACGTGGTGGTAGTAGTAGTAGTGGTAGTAGTAGTAGTTGTGGTAGTAGTAGTGGTTGTGGTCAGTAGTAGTGGTAGTAGTGGTAGATACTGTAGTAGTGTAGTGTTGGTAGTAGTAGTGGTAGTGGTAGTAGTAGTGGTAGTAGTAGGTGGTAGTAGTAGTATGGGTAGTAGTGGTAGTAGTGGTAGTATGGTAGTAGTTAATCTCAGTTGATGATAGGGTTAACTAACTGGGGTTTGAAGTCTATTACTATTACGCATGCTCCTTTTAACTACCAAAAGTGTGCATTAAAAATAAGTTGCTGGCATATATTATACACAGATATACACTCAGTCGATGAATATATCCTGAATTAATACTTTACATACGATGTATACTTTGAATATACAACATAGTAACATTAGTATTTTTAATCCATTAAACTAAAAAAATGCAAATTTACGGACTAAAAAAAAAAATATCTAAGTTACCCATTTAAAATATATTTTTTCAAAATAAATTATAAAAATTATAATTTTAAACTTACACTTCAATAAAAGGACTTAAATTTCATAGAAATAATACATCGTTTTTAATTATATTAAAAACTGAAATACTCTAATTCTTTTGCATTAAATATAATTAAAACTTTGTATATAATTTTTAAGATTAATATGGCTTGTGTGATGGAATCTTCATATTTCTCAAATATTAAGTTTATAATACTAATATGGTATATAAATAATACTAGTCTTACGACTAATTATTTTTGATGTCCTTTTGGACGTAATTATTTTTTAAATAGATTTAAAACTATTGTTACGAGTTATGTCTCTGTGGAGCGTGAAGCAGTGTATATGTCAGTGTTTATGTCTCTGTGGAGCGTGAAGCAGTGTATATGTCAGTGTTTGTCTCTGTGGAGCGTGAAGCAGTGTATATGTCAGTGTTTATGTCTCTGTGGAGCGTGAAGCAGTGTTTATGTCTCTGTGGAGCGTGAAGCAGTGTATATGTCAGTGTTTATGTCTCTGTGGAGCGTGAAGCAGTGTATATGTCAGTGTATATGTCTCTGTGGAGCGTGAAGCAGTGTATATGTCAGTGTTTATGTCTGTGGAGGCGTGAAAGCGTGTATATGTCAGTGTTTATGTCAGTGTTTATGTCAGTGTTTATGTCTCTGTGGAGCGTGAAGCAGTGTATATGTCAGTGTTTGTCTCTGTGGAGCGTGAAGCCGTGTAGTTCAGCGTTGTCTCTGTGGAGCGTGATGCAGTGTATATGTCAGGTTTATGTCTCTGTGGAGCGTGAAGCGTGTAGATGTCATGTTTTGTCTCTGTGGAGCGTAAGCAGTGTATATGTCAGTGTTTAAGGCTCTGTGGAGCGTGAAAGCAGTGTATATGTCCAGTGTTTTATGTCTCTGTGGGAGCGTGAAGCAGTGTATATGTCAGTGTTTATGTCTCTGTGGATCGTGGAAAGCAGGTAGATGTCAGTGTTTATGTTCTCTGTGGAGCGTGAAGCAGTGTTATATGTCAGTGTTTATGTCTCTGTGGAGCGTGAAGCAGTGTATATGTCAGTGTTTATGTCTCTGTGGAGCGTGAAGCAGTGTATATGTCAGTGTATATGTCTCTGTGGAGCGTGAAGCAGTGTATATGTCAGTGATTATGTCTCTGTGGAGCGTGAAGCAGTTTATATGTCAGAGTTTATGTCTCTGTGGAGCGTGAAGCAGTGTATAGTCAGTTGTATATGTCTCTGTGCGAGGCAGTGAAGGCAGTGTATATGTCAGTGTTTATGTCTCTGTGAGCAGTGAAGCAGTGTATATGTCAGTGTTTATGTCTCTGTGGAGCGTGAAGCAGTGTATATGTCAGTGTTTGTCTCTGTGGAGCGTGAAGCAGTGTATATGTCAGTGTTTATGTCTCTGTGGAGCGTGAAGCAGTGTATATGTCAGTGTTTATGTCTCTGTGGAGCGTGAAGCAGTGTATATGTCAGTGTATATGTCTCTGTGGAGCGTGAAGCAGTGTATATGTCAGTGTTTATGTCTCTGTGGAGCGTGAAGCAGTGTATATGTCAGTGTATAAGTTAGGCGCGTGAGCCGTTTGTATATGTCAGTGTTTATGTTCTCTGTGGAGCCGTGACGCAGTGTATATGTCGGGTATATGTCTCTGTGGAGGGTGATGCCCCAGTGTATATGTCATTGTTTCTGTCTCTGTGGAGCGTGAAGCAGTGTATATTCCGTGTCCCCCCCCCCCCCCCTCCCCCATCTATATGTCTCTGTGGAGCGTGAAGCAGTGTATATGTCAGTGTTTATGTCTCTGTGGAGCGTGAAGCAGTGTATATGTCAGTGTATATGTCTCTGTGGAGCGTGAAGCAGTGTATATGTCAGTTTTAGTCTCTGGGAGCGTGAAGCAGTGTATATGGGCATGGATATGTCTCTGTGGAGCGTGAAGGCAAGTGTATATGTCGGGTTTATGTCTCTGTGGAGCGTGAAGCAGTGCTATATGTTCAGTGTATATGGTCTCTGTGGGAGCGTGAAGCAGTGTATGATTGTCAGTGTTTATGTCGTGGGGGCGTGAAGCCAGTAATGGTATATGTCAGTGTATATGTCTCTGTGGAGCGTGAAGCAGTGTATATGTCAGTGTTTATGTCAGTGTATATGTCAGTGTTTATGTCTCTGGAGCGTGAAGCAGTGTATATGTCAGTGTTTATGTATCTGTGGCGCTCGTGAAGCAGTGTATATGTCAGGGTTTAGGTCTCTGTGGAGCGTGTAGCAGTGTATATGTCAGTGTTTATGTCAGTGTTTATGTCAGTGTATATGTCAGTGTTTATGTCAGTGTATATATCAGTGTATATGTCTCTGTGGAGCGTGAAGCAGTGTATATGTCAGTGTTTATGTCAGTGTATATGTCAGTGTTATATGTTCTGTGGCGCTGAAGCACGTGTATATGTCAGTGTTTATGTTCTGTGGAGCGTGAAGCAGTGTCATCTGGTCAGTGGTTATGTCTCTGTGGAGCTGAAGCAGTGTATATGTCAGTGTTTATGTCTCTGTGGAGCGTGAAGCAGTGTATATGTCAGTGTTTATGTCAGTGTTTATGTCAGTGTATATGTCAGTGTTTATGTCAGTGTATATGTCAGTGTATATGTCTCTGTGGAGCGTGAAGCAGTGTATATGTCAGTGTTTATGTCAGTGTATATGTCAGTGTTTATGTCTCTGTGGAGCGTGAAGCAGTGTATATGTCAGTGTTTATGTCTCTGTGGAGCGTGAAGCAGTGTATATGTCAGTGTTTATGTCTCTGTGGAGCGTGAAGCAGTGTTATATGTAAGTGTATTAGGTCTCTGTGGAGCGTGAAAGCGTGAATATGTCAGTGTTTATGTCTCTGTGGAGCGTGAAGCAGTGTATATGTCAGTGTATATGTCTCTGGAGCGTGAAGCAGTGTATATGTCAGTGTTTATGTCTCTGTGGAGCGTGAAGCAGTGTATATGTCAGTGTATATGTCTCTGGGAGCGTGAAGCAGTGTATATGTCCAGTGTTCCGTCTCTGTGGAGCGTGAAGCAGTGTATATGTCAGTGTATATGTCTCTGTGGAGCGTGAAGCAGTGTATATGTCAGTGTTTATGTCTCTGTGGAGCGTGAAGCAGTGTATATGTCAGTGTATATGTCTCTGTGGAGCGTGAAGCAGTGTATATGTCAGTGTTTATGTCTCTGTGGAGCGTGAAGCAGTGTATATGTCAGTGTATATGTCTCTGTGGAGCGTGAAGCAGTGTATATGTCAGTGTTTATGTCTCTGTGGAGCGTGAAGCAGTGTATATGTCAGTGTTTATGTCTCTGTGGTGCGTGAAAGCAGTGGTATTGGCAGTGTTTATGGATATCTGTGGAGCGTGAGCTGTGTATATGTCAGTGTTTATGTCTCTGTGGAGCGTGATGGCAGTGTTATATGTCAGTGGTTATGTCAGTGTTTATGTTCAGTTGTATATTTTGGTCAGTGTTTAGTCAGTGTATATGTCAGTGTATATGTCTCTGTGGAGCGTGAAGCAGGGTATATGTGAGTGTTTATGTCAGTGTATATGTCAGTGTATATGTCTCTGTGGAGCGTGAAGCAGTGTATATGTCAGTGTTTATGTCTCTGTGGAGCGTGAAGCAGTGTATATGTCAGTGTTTATGTCTCTGTGGAGCGTGAAGCAGTGTATATGTCAGTGTTTATGTCAGTGTTTATGTCAGTGTATATGTCAGTGTTTATGTCAGTGTATATGTCAGTGTATATGTCTCTGTGGAGCGTGAAGCAGTGTATATGTCAGTGTTTATGTCAGTGTATATGTCAGTGTATATGTCTCTGTGGAGCGTGAAGCAGTGTATATGTCAGTGTTTATGTCTCTGTGGAGCGTGAAGCAGTGTATATGTCAGTGTTTATTCTCTGTGGAAGCGTGAGCAGGGTATATGTCGTGTATATAGTTCTGTGGAGCGGGAGCAGTGTATTTGTCAGTGTTTTTTGTCTTTTGTGGAGCGTGAAAGCAGAGTTATGTTCAGTGTATATCTGTCGTCTGTGGAGCGTGAAGCAGTGTATATGTCAGTGTTTATGTCTCTGTGGAGCGTGAAGCAGTGTATATGTCAGTGTATATGTCTCTGTGGAGCGTGAAGCAGTGTATATGTCAGTGTATATGTCTTGTGGAGCTCGTGACGCTAGTGTACTATAGGTTCATGTGTCTATGTCTCTGTGGGCGTGAAGAGTGAATATGTCAGTGTTTATGTCTCTGTGGAGCGTGAAGCAGTGTATATGTCAGTGTTTATGTCTCTGTGGAGCGTGAAGCAGTGTATATGTCAGTGTTTATGTCAGTGTTTATGTCAGTGTATATGTCAGTGTTTATGTCAGTGTATATGTCAGTGTATATGTCTCTGTGGAGCGTGAAGCAGTGTATATGCTCAGTGTTTATGTCAGTGTATATGTCTGGTATATGTCTCTGTGAGCGTGAAGACAGTGGTTTATGTCAGGTTTTTGTCTTGTGGAGCGTGAAGCAGTGTATATGTCAGTGTTTATGTCTCTGTGGAGCGTGAAGCAGTGTATATGTCAGTGTATATGTCTCTGTGGAGCGTGACAGCAGTGGATATGTCAGAGGGTTTATGTCTCTGTGGTGCGTGAATACAGTGTATCTGTCCAGTGTCTATGTCTCTGGGAGCGTGAAGCCGTGTTTATGTCCAGTGTTTATGTCTCTGTGGAGGGTGAAGCTGTGTATTATGTCAGTGTAATATGTCTCTGTGGAGCGTGAAGCAGTGTATATGTCAGTGTTATGTCTCTGTGGAGCGTGAAGCAGTGTTATGTCTGAGTATATGTCTCTTGTGCGAGCGTGTAAGCAGTGTATATGTGCTCAGTGGGTATGTCTCTGTGGAGCGTGAAGCAGTGATATGTCAGTGTATATGGTCTCTGTGGAGCTCGGGAGCAGTGTATATGTCAGTGTTTATGGTCTCTGTGGCCCGTGGATGCAGTGTTATGTCCTCGTGTTTATGTCAGTGTTTATGTCAGTGTTTATGTCTCTGTGGAGCGTGAAGCAGTGTATATGTCAGTGTTTGTCTCTGTGGAGCGTGAAGCAGTGTATATGTCAGCGTTTGTCTCTGTGGAGCGTGAAGCAGTGTATATGTCAGCGTTTATGTCTCTGGGAGGTGAAGCAGTGTATATGTCAGTGTTAATGTCTTGTGGAGCGGGAAGCAGTGTAATATGTCAAGTGTTATGTCTCTGTGGAGCGTGAAGCAGTGTATTTGTCAGTGTGTATGTCTCAGAGGGCGTGAAGCTGTGTATATGTTACAGTGTTTATGGCTCTGTGGAGCGTGAAGCAGTGTATATGTCAGTGTTTATGTCTCTGTGGCAGCGTGGAAGCAGTGTATATTCAGTGTTTATGTTCTGTTGGAGCGTGAGCTGTGTACTATGTCAGTGTTTATGTCTCTGTGGAGGTGAAGCAGTGTATATGTCAGTGTATATGTCTCTGTGGAGGTGAAGCTGTGTGATGTCAGTGTTATGTCTCTGTGGAGCGTGAAGCAGTGTATATGTCAGTGTTTATGTCTTGTGGAGGTGAAGGCAGTGTATATGTCAGTGTATATGTCTTGTGGAGCGGAAGCAGAGTATTATGTCAGTGTTTAGGTCTGTGGAGCGTTGAAGCATGTGTATTATGTCAGATGTTTTGTGCTCGGTGGAGCGTCGAAGCAGTGTATTGCAGTGTTTATGTCTTGTGGAGCGTGACGCGTGTTTATGTCAGTGTTTATGTCTCTGTGGAGCGTGTAAGCAGTTTATATGTCAGTGTTTATGTACTCTGTGAGCGTGAGCGTGTATATGTCAGTGATATATGTACTCTTGTGGAGCGTGAATGCAGGGTATACTGTCAGTTTTAGTCTCTGTGGAGGTGAAGGCAGTTGTATATTTCAGTGGTATATGTTCCTCTGGAGCGTGAAGCATTGTTTATGTCGCCAGTGTTTAGTGTCTCTGTGGGGGGAAGCGTGTATATGTCAAGTGTATATGTCTTCTGTGGAGCGTGAAAGCCGTGTTATGTCAGTGTTTAAGTTCGCTCTGGGCGCGTGAAGCAGTGTATTGTCGGTGTAATGTCTCTGTGGAGCGTGAAGTAGTGTGATAGGTCAGTGTGATGGTCGTATGTGGAGCGTGAAGCAGTGTATATGTCAGTGTATATGTCTCTGTGGAGCGTGAGAAGCCAGTGTATATGTCAGTGTTTATGTCTCTGTGGAGCGTGAAGCAGTGTATATGTCAGTGTATATGTCTCTGTGGAGCGTGAAGCAGTGTATATGTCAGTGTTTATGTCTCTGTGGAGCGTGAAGCAGTGTTATTTGTCAGTGTATGATCTCTGTGGAGCGTGAAGCAGTGTATATTGTCAGTGTTTTTGTCTCTTGTGAGCTGAAGCAGTGTATATGTCAGTTATATGTTCTTGTTGGCGCCGTGAAGCGTGTATATGTCCAGTGTTTTATGTCCGTTATTTGTCAGTGTTATGTCTCTGGTGCGTGAAGCAGTGTATATGTCAGTGTTTATGTCTCTGTGGAGCGTGAAGCAGTGTATATGTCAGTGTTTATGTCTCTGTGGAGCGTGAAGCAGTGTATTGTCAGTGGTTTATCTCAGTGTTTATGTCAGTGGTATACTGTCAGTGTTTATGTCAGTGGTATATATCAGTGGTATTATGTCTCTACCGAGGAGCGTGAGAGCAGTGTCTATGTCAGTGTTTATGTCAGTGTATATGTCAGTGTATATGTCTTGTGGAGCGTGAAGTGTGTTATTATGTTCAGTGTTTATGTCTCTTTGGAGCGTGAAAGCAGTTGTATATGTCTCCGTGTTTGATGTCCTCTGTGGAGCGTGAAGCAGTGTATATGTCAGTGTTTATGTCTCTGTGGAGCGTGAAGCAGTGTATATGTCAGTGTTTATGTCAGTGTTTATGTCAGTGTATATGTCAGTGTTTATGTCAGTGTATATGTCAGTGTATATGTCTCTGTGGGATGCGTGAAGCAGGGTATATGGGCAGTGTTTATGTCTCTGAGGAGCGCGTGAGCAGTGTATATGTCATTTGTTTATGTCTTCTGTGGAGGCGTGAAGCAGTGTATATGTCACGTGTTTCTGTCTCATGTGTGCGTGAAGCAGTGTATAGTGTCTCTGTGGGCGGAGCCCGCGTTGTATATGTCAGTGTTTTGTCGCGCTCTGTGGAGAGCGTGAAGCAGTGGTACTATGTCAGTGTTTATGTCTCTCGTGGAGCGGGAAACATGTATATGTCAGTGTCTATGTCTCTGTGGAGCGTGAAGCAGTGTATATGTCAGTGTTTATGTCTCTGTGGAGCGTGAAGCAGTGTATATGTCAGTGTTTTATGTCTCTGTGGAAAGCGTGAAGCAGCTGGTATTATGGTGCGGGGTATATTGTCTCTGGTGGAGTCGTGATTTGTCCCAGTGTATATGGTCAGTGTTTAAGTCTCTGTGGTGCGTGAAGCTCAGTGGTAGATGTCAGTGTTTTATGTCTGGGAGCGTTGAAGCTGTGTATATGTCGGTGTTTATGTCTCTGAGGAGCGTGAAGCAGTGGCTATATGTCAGTGTTTATGTTCTGTTGTGGTGCGTGATAGCAGTTGTATATGTGCAGTGTATGATGGTCTTGTGCGAGCGTGAAGCAGTGTTAAGTCAGTGTTTATGTCTTCTGTGGAGCGTGAAGCAGATGTATATGTCAGTGTTTAGGTCTCTGTGGAGCGGAAGCAGGTTGTATTTAGTCTGTGTGTTTATGGTCTCTGTGGAGCGTGAAAGCAGTGTTATATGTCCGTGTTTATGTCTCTGTGGAGCGTGAGCGATGTGTATATGTCAGTGTTATGCTTATGTGGAGCGTGAAGCAGTGGATATGTGCAGTGCTTATGTTCCTTGTGGAGGTGAAGCAGTGTATATGTCAGTGTTTATGTCTCTGTGGAGCGTGAGCAGTGTATATGTCAGGGATTATGTCTCTGTGGAGCGTGGACGCCGTGTATGATGTCAGTGTTTGGTACTCTGTGGAGCGTGAAGCAGTGTTTATGTCAGTGTTTTGTCTCTGTGGAGCAGTGAAGCAGTGTAGTATGTTCAGTGTTTATGTCTCTGTGGCGCGTGAAGCGAGAGTGTATATGTCAGTGTATATGTCTCTGTTGGAGCGTGATAGCAGTGTAGTGTACTCTCAGTGTATATGTCTCTGTGGAGGTGAAGCTGTGTATATGCAGTGTATTGTTCAGTGGAGCGTGATGCAGTGAATATGTCAGTGTTATGCGCTGTGGGAGCGGTGAAGCAGTGGTATATGTGTGTATATGTCTCTGTGGAGCGTGGAGCGTGTATATGTCAGTGTATGAGTCTTGTGGAGGCGTTGAAGCAGTGTAATATGTCAGTGTTTATGTCTCTGTGTGGAGCGTGCAGTGCAGTCGCTATGTGTGTGTAGTGTATATTGTCTCTGTGGTGTGTGATGCCAGTGTATATGTCAGTGTATTGTCCAGTGTATATGTCTTTGTGGAGCGTGAGCAGTGTATATGTAGTGTATATGTCTTGTGGAGCGTGAGCAGTGTATATGTCAGTGTATATGTCTCTGTGGAGCGTGAAGCAGTGTATATTTCAGTGTATTGTTCTGTGGAGGCGTGAGCAGTGTTGTATGTCGTGTATATGCTCTGTGGAGCGTGACGCAGTGTAAATGTCAGTGTATAGTCTCTGTGGAGTTTGAAGCAGTGATATGTCAGTGATATGTCTCTGTGGAGCGTGAAGCAGTGTATATGTCAGTGTATATGACTCTGATTCCCCCCCCCCCCCCCCCGTTTGTAACACACATTGAGCGTGAAGCAGGGTATATGTCAGTGTATCTGTCTCTGTGGAGGTCGGTGAGCAGTGTATAGGTCAGTGTATATGTCTCTGTGGAGCGTGAAGCAGTGTATATGTCAGTGTTTGTCTGTGTCTATGTTTGTACTGTGGTGCGTGGAAGCAGTGTATACGAATAACACAAAAAAAATGTCAGTGTATATGTCTCTGTGGAGCGTGAAGCAGTGTATTTTCTGTCAGGTGTATATGTCTCTGTGGAGGTGAAGCAGTGTATATGTCAGTGTATATGTCTGTGAGCGTGAAGCAGTGTATATGTCCGTGTTATGTCTCTGTGGAGCGTGAAGAGTGTTATGTAGTGTATTATGTCTCGTCTGTGGAGCGTGAAGCAGTGTATATGTCAGTGTATATGTCTCTGTGGAGTGTGAAGCAGTGTATATGTCAGTGTATGTCAGTGTATATGTCTCTGTGGAGCGTGAACGCAGTGTATATGTCCAGTGTATCATGACTCCTGTGGACGCGTGAAGCAGTGTGTATGTCAGTGTATATGTCTCGGTGGACGTGAAGCAGTGTATATGTCAGATGTTATGTCTCTGTGGCTGTGTTGAAGCAGTGTATATGTCAGTCTGTATATGTCTTCTGTGGAGCGTGAAGCAGTGAATATGGTTCAGTGTATATGTCTCTGTGGAGCGTGAAGCAGTGTATATGTCAGTGTATATGTCTCTGTGGAGCGTGAAGCAGTGTATATGTCAGTGTATATGTCTCTGTGGAGCGTGAAGCAGTGTGAGTAATGTCAGTGTATATGTCAGTTGTACATGGCAGTGTATGAAAGCAGTGTATATGTCAATGTTATGTCAGTTGTTATGTCAGGGTACATGTCAGTGTATGAAAGCAGTGATATGTCAGTGTATATGTCAAGTGTTATGTCAGTGTATATATCTGTGTATATGTCAGTGTTTAGTATCAGTGTATATATCAGTGTATATCTAGTGTATATACGATGTATAAGGCAGTGTTTAATGTCAGTGTATATTCTCAGTTGTATTTTCAGTGGTATATATCGTTAGATCCAGTGTATATATCATGTGTTATATATCATGTATATATAGTGTATAGTATCAGTATTACACAGTGTATATATTCAGTGGTATATCTCAGTGGTAATATCGTGTATACTATCAGTGTATGAAGCATTGTATATATTCAGTGTATATATCAGTGTATATACAGTGTACATATCAAGTGTATAGTATCAGTGTATATTCAGTGAATGATAGCAGTGTATATATCAGTGTATATCAGTGTATATATCAGTGTATATATCTGTGTATAGATCAGTGACTATATCAGTGTGTGAAGCAGTGTATATATCAGGGTATATATCAGTGTATATAGTCAGTGTATGAAGGCAGTGTATATATATCAGTGTTATATATCAGTGGTATATACCAGTGTATTAGCCAGTGTATATATCAGTGTATGAAGCAGGGTATTATAGTGTATATATTAGTGTATATCAGTGTATTGGTCACGTGTATACATCAGGTAATGAGCAGTGTATATGCTCAGTGTTTATATCTCATGTGATATTTATCAAGTGTAGATTTGTCAAGTGTATATATCAGTGTTATATATCGGTGTATGAGCAGTTGTATCTATCAGTGTATGAAGCATGTGTATATATCGAGTTTATACTATCAGTGTTTATGAAGCAGTGTATATCGTCAGTGAGGGATATCGAGTGATATATCAGTGTTACTATCAGTGTATATTGACACGTGAGAGGTGCAGATCTCTGTAGTAGTACACTGAGGAGGTGTTATGATCTCAGTGTGATATAGTAGCTCTGAGGAGGTGGTATATCTCTGTGTTATAACCACTGAGAGGGGTATGTTCTCGTGCTTTTATACACTGAGAGTGTGTTATGCTCAGTGGTTTCAATTAGACAGGAGAAAGGGTATATCTCAGTGTATATACACCTGAGGAGGTGTAGTATCTAGTGTATATACACTGAGAGGTGTATCTCTCAGTGTATCTACACTGAGAAGGTGTTATTTTCTCAGTTATGACTCCACTGATGACGGTGATGTCTATCCCCTCCAATGTATATACCGACTGAGAGAGGGTGGTATATTCTCAATTGTATATTACACTGTGAGGTGTATATCTCAGTGTATTACAACGTGAGAGGTGTTATATCTCTGTGTATATATGTTACACTGAGATGTGTATATGTCAGTGTAGATTACACTGAGAGGTGTATATGCTTCTGTTATGCATATATATGAGAGGTTATCTCCAGTGGATATAAACAATGTGTATGTTACCCCCAAGGGGTTTACAAAACATGTATTTAGGGAAGGAAAATTTAAAAGACCTGGGGGTAACAATGTCAGATAATCCGTCATTTAGGCAACACAGACGATACAACTTGAAAAAAGATGTGGATAATGAGAACTTTAAAAAAATATCGCTTGTGCCCTTTCCTCTGTAGTACTGTTCTGTGTTGACGACCCCATTCAGGGCAGGAGAGATGTTAGAGCTTGTATAGATACAGAGATCATTTATAGCCCATATAGAGCCAATAAAACATTTAAATTACTGGGAACAAGTCAGAGTGCTGAATAAGTACTCTCTGGAGTGGAGGAGATAGAGATGTATGATAATATGTACGTGGAAGATACTGGAGAGTCAAGTTTCTAACATGCACACAGCCATGATCATGTATTAGAGTGAGAGATATGGGAGGAAATGGAAAATAAACTCAGTGAAAAGTAGGGGAGCTATTGACATAATAAGAGAACATTGTATCAACATCCGTTAGCCTAGAGTTTGCTTGATTCTATCAGAAGATATCAAAAACATTACTGAAACAAGTATAAAGGGCTTGAAGAGGAAATTACATCAATACCTCTGTTAAGTAACAGATCAACCAAGTTGTGATGGATATGAGAATCAACGAGCTGGCAGCTGCAACAGCCTGGTTAATCAGGCAAGCACCGGAAGAATCCACCGGGCTGCTGGAGTACAAGGACTCTCGAAACTAGTCACAGGTATATGTGTATATTGAGATTCTAGTTTAATACCTTAAGGTTTAAAATGCCTTCGGTGCACAGGTGATATGCTGCCTTAGTGACCTTCGTGTAGTTGCTGATTTATTGATCAGGAAACAGGATGTGTCCTGATGCGGGTTTCAGGTCACAGACGACCAGTTACAGGTAGGTTAGGTAATACTGGTCAGGAAACAGGACAAGTGTGACCTGACGCGGATTTTTAGTCATACGACCCACAGCTGAAGCTTTTGGTCATCTGACCGAGGCCTTCCACTGGCTTACCACTCCACCACTTTAAATATAAACATAGGCTTCAGTTTAACATAATACAACAACAACTACAAGAATAAATTGGGATGTAAATAACGTGCCAAAAATTTGTAGCCAAGACAGGACTCGCAGCAATGGTTTTAAGTTGGAAAAATTCAGGTTCAGAAAGGATATATTAAACAACTGGTGTGGCAATAGAGTTGTGGATGAGTGGAACAAACTCCCGAGTCCCGTCATAGAAGCTAAAACGTTGTGTAGTTTTAAAAATAGGCTAGATAAGTACATGAGTGGGTGTGGGTGGGTGTGAGTTGAACCTGACTAGCTTGTGCTGCTGGGTCTGGTGCAGTGCTCCTTCCTTGAGTGAATGTGACTTAACCTGACTAGGCTAAGGCATTGGCTTAAGCCGATAGGATAACTGTACCAGCCTCGCATGGGCCAGTAGGCCCGCTACAGTGTTCCTTCTTCATGTTTTTACACAAGCTCGGCTCCTATAAATTTTCCTACAGTTTACCCTCAAAATTTTTCAAGGGGAAACTTTATTATATTCACATTTTGACTTAAATACTTATTGAAAAATTAAAATTATTAGAAATATTTAAAACTGATGTTAAATTCAGTGTAAAACTATATTTACCAGATTAAAATATATTATATATTTTAATTAAAAGGAGATTAATCAAATATTCGAGGAAAATTTACATAGAATTTTGCTATTATTAAACAATTTAATAATAAACAACAGGGCTCTCGCCCTGTGCAGAGACAGTTGAGAGATCGACACCATGCCTAACTCTTCCAGGGTAGGGTAGGTGCCTGAGCCCGAGCCTTTAGCTCATAAGACTGTCATTCCCATTTGCTCCCTTGGGGCGGGGATGGCAGACCAGAGAGGCCTAGCTTGTGGCTAGGCCTGGGGACAGTTGGTCCCAAAGATGAGGGGGTACTTGTACCACCTCCCATGGGAGACTTAGGTCTCAGACACTTCCTAAAGAGGGAGCCAAGGCCGGGCCACCACTTGGAAAAGGCCCGGGCCGGGAGAATACCGGTGAATCTTTAATAATAATAATAATAATAATAAGAGACAGTTGAGATCATCGACACCATGCCTAACCCTTCTAGGGTAGGGTAGGTGCCTGAGCCCGAGCCTTTAGCTCATAAGACTGTCATTCCCATTAGCCCCCTTGGGGCGGGGATGGCAGACCAGAGAGGCCTAGCTTGTGGCTAGGCCTGGGGACAGTTGGTCCCAAAGATGAGGAGGTACTTGTGCCTCCTCCCATGGGAGACTTAGGTCTCAGACATTCCCTAAAGAGGGAGCCAAGGCCGGGCCACCACTTGGACAAGGCCCGGGCCGGGAGAATACCGGCTAATCTTTAACTAACTAACTAACTAACGAGACAGTTGACACATCGACACCATGCCTAACCCTTCTAGGGTAGGGTAGGTGCCTGAGCCCGAGCTTTTAGCTCATAAGACTGTCATTCCCATTTGCCCCCTTGGGGCGGGGATGGCAGACCAGAGAGGCCTAGCTTGTGGCTAAGCCTGGGGACAGTTGGTCCCAAAGATGAGGAGGTACTTGTGCCTCCTCCCATGGGAGACTTAGGTCTCAGACACTCCCTAAAGAGGGAGCCAAGGCCGGGCCACCACTTGGACAAGGCCCGGGCCGGGAGAATACCGGCGAATATTTAAGAAGAAGAAGAAGACAGTTGACATCGACACCATGCCTAACCCTTCTAGGGTAGGGTAGGTGCCTGAGCCCGAGCCTTTAGCTCATAAGACTGTCATTCTCATTTGCCCCCTTGGGGCGGGGATGGCAGACCAGAGAGGCCTAGCTTGTGGCTAGGCCTGGGGACAGTTGGTCCCAAAGATGAGGAGGTACTTGTGCCTCCTCCCATGGGAGACTTAGGTCTCAGACACTCCCTAAAGAGGGAGCCAAGGCCGGGCCACCACTTGGAAAAGGCCGGCCGGGAGAATGCGGCTAATCTTTAATACTAAAAATAATAAT